>VWZZ01005593.1:584942-724942 GCA_013399095.1 Psophia crepitans
CTGTAACATCTGTAGTCAAGAAGGAAAAGTGAACACAATTTATCTCTATTGCAGAACAACTCGTAAAAGGGACCGTGGTCCAGTGCAGGGTACAGAGCTGGGGGGATCTTGGGCTCCAATCTGTTCCGAGCCGCCGCCGCTGCCTGACCCGGGCAGGTCACTTGACTTCCTTGTGCCTCTGTCAATCCAGCTGGAAAATTGGGTAACAAAAGCAGGACCTTGCTGAAAAACAGATGCTCCATCTGAGTTGAGCTGTCCTGGATAAACAAATTACAAAACATTGATAGATACCACAGTTAAACAAAGATGGGTCTACAGTCAGTAAGGAAGAACAAGCAATGCAGGAAAGATCCAGCTGATAGTCCTGGGCGCTTTAAGAAAGTAATTTGTCTCCAAGTTCACAGGCAAAATAAGGGGCTCACAGGACGGACAAAACTGGTTTGTGACAGAAATTAGAAAATCAGGAAGATAATGGTGTTTGAAGTCAATGCTGTGTAAGATCTGGTGTCAAACTGTCCAAGAAGTGAAAGCGATAGTGGTCATTTATTCCTTATGGTGAAATTTTAAGTGCTAAAAGACTCTCTAGGACATGAGCATCCTGTAATTCATAACCAGATATCTGGGTGGTACCGTCAGAGACTACACATAATTCACCACAT
The DNA here is from genome assembly GCA_013399095.1 of Psophia crepitans. Classification (NCBI taxonomy): domain Eukaryota; kingdom Metazoa; phylum Chordata; class Aves; order Gruiformes; family Psophiidae; genus Psophia; species Psophia crepitans. Next base: position 585,602 of record VWZZ01005593.1, read on the forward strand.
GCTTTAGTGGTATATTGTAGAGCTGTAAGGGGATTCCATTTGAAACAGTATGGCCTTTAATTTATTTTCTTTTTTTAATTTCCATGAATTTACATCTCGGTCTTAGGTGATGAGTCCTTCAGAAACATGCCTGACAGAAGCCAGCTGCATAGGCTTTGAAATTAAACTAAATCCACAGCTTTAAATTTGGTTGGAGATAGAGACAAGTCCAAAAAAGCTAATAGAGCACATATTCCAGGTCCCTGCGTAGCAAGAGTGTAACTTGGTGTGCCTTTTTAAAAAAATTGGTCAGTGTGCTGTACAAGAAGGTTGTATGTATTTCCCTATCTAAAATTACTTTTTTTTCAGTATGTAAACGTAGAGTAAGTGAATTTGATATGAAATATGATGTTGATATTTTGAAGGAGAAAAAATTCTCTGGGTGTAGTCAGGCCTTCAGAAATAGGATTCAGAAAACTGAACTTCATTTCTTGGCTCTGCTAATAGTTGTTGAGTGCTTTGGCATGCTACTTCATGTCTTTTTACCTCCGTTTCCCTATCTGGAAAGTGGAAGTATGGATTTTACCTCTTTTGTACAGAGCTGCTGCTGAAGAACGGCAGGTAAGAATTAGGGTCAAAGTAAAACGTATGTTTTTCATGTTTCATTGCAATGAACAAAGAAGCAATTTTATGTTATTATTTCATTGAGTTATTTTTCTTCTACTGACTGATGTGGATGTGACGGAAGAAAAAGAGCACCTACATGTATTCTCATTAGCTGGAGAAGGAAGGTCGTTGACTACCACATCAGCACACTTGACTTTTTCTGGCAAAGCTACGCATTAAGTGCAGTTCTGAGAAGCTTGAGACACTAGTTCAGCATGTGTTTTACCATATTTTAAGGCTTACATAGACACTCCAAACCACTGTTCCATAGTAGCTTTGGCATGTATTTAAAAACTTGTTCTTTGGCCCCTCTCATACTCAGGGTGAGGCAAGGTTAGCTTGAAGACTCCAAGATCCTTAGAAAGGTCATCAGCGGGATGAAGTACTGGGTTCATCCTAATCAGTGAGCCTTAGGGTGGCAGATAATTTTGGAGACAGAAATACTGAAAAGCCACACTAATATTTAGGAGGAAAAATACTTCCAAGAACCTGAAGCGTGTTTATTTGGGAGATGTGTGCCAGAACCAAATGTCCAGCAAGCCATTAGTTTCCTGTCCTCATACTTAGTCTTGGCAAGGAAACTTTTTGTTGGAAGATGTGTTATTATGGCAGCAATGGAATTGCTTTGAGAACCATCCAAAAACAATCTCAAGAGCTGTACAGAAAAATGCTAACTTCTCTGGACACAATAAAACTGGTATGCTCTAATTCTACAACCATGTTAAGACTTACCTGTCCTGTGGGCTGTGTGTCATGCTGCTGGGTGGAACCCTTTGTTCTGGTTGCCCGAGGAAGTGTGCGTGTTTCCTGGGAAAACACTGTGCTGTCAGATGGGCCACGGGACCAAAAAGGGAGTGAAAAGTCAGAGGCAATAACTGCACAGATTTCAGTGTATTTATACGATTTTTTTCTACCTTTCAGTATTAAGTCTGGTTTTATTTCTTATCTTATGAACGCACCAAGTTGTTAAATTGTTGAATACGTGGTTAAGATTCTAAATACAAACCAGCAATATGCAAAGGTGTTTTTGTAGTTACAAGGCAGAGCCATATTCGGTCGCAAAGAGCTGTATTCAGTTAGCGTCTCTGCCATAAGGATCCCAAGTAATCCTGGTGAAATCACTGTGTCTGAGCCTTGCTTTTTCTTTGTAAGGGCTGGGATAACAGTTTCTCCAAGAGATGTCTGTCATCTCTCCTTCGGTTTTCAGCTGTCAAGGTCTGGGGTGGTCTTTATCCAAATATATTTTGTGATACCTAGGACAGTATTGTTCCTATCTTGTTTAAACCTACCTTCTAAATCTTGTAATGGTTCCATTAGAGGAAAATGTCCTCTACTGGGAGAAACGCTGCCTAAAGCGTGAGGCAGATACTGCCTTTGCCAATGCACCTGGCAGTAACAATAGATTGTGAGCTACAAAGGATGACATACTGCAATTAATTTGTGAATGAGCTATTCAAGATAGTATCTAAGTGATTGGGGATGGATTTGATATCTTTGTGTCTTTCAGCATTGAGAGGGATCAGGTTAGAATTGGACTTAGAACAGTTAAAGAGGCAGTGATGGGGCTATTCTCCTGTTGGCAAAACTTATTCTAATTTGCAGTCATTTATCGCCCGTCCTTCTCAAACCATCCACAGGGACTCCTGCGTCGAATACATGGGCTTATTAGTATGTCACAAGGTGCAATGCCCAGAGTGGCTGTCCATGAGCAGTCACAGCAGAGGTGGGCAGCGTGCCATAAGGACATCGCAGCACGGTCATAGGCAAGTGGTCTGTCTGTGCTGAGGAATCAAAACAATCACTGGAGTTTTCAGCTGGTTCATAAAAATCAGTTCTCGCAAAACTAATTGTGAGCCGTGAGGAGCTGGCCCTTCTTGTTTCAGTCTGATACATTGCCATAAGGTAAAATGAAACAGATTACTAACCAGGCATTGCTCTTCTAGAATGTCACAGGAAAGTAATGCAGTGCAAATGGGGAGGGCAGGTGGTCCAGACAACTGTAAATGAAAAGGTGTCAGCAAGGCAGTCTTCTATTAAGAAGTGATGCAATTATGACATGGTTTGAGGACCCCTATATTAACCCATAAAGCAGCAGACCCTCTCTGAGGGAATTGCCTTCTTACTGACTTCTGCCTGCTGAGCTGTATTTCCCCCCCTCAGTAGGAGCATCTCTCTTGTAATGCGTTTCTGTACATTTCTGTCTGTGACAGTGAACCTTGCCATCTGCTATCAGAATAGAATAGAATAGAATAGAATCATTAAGGTTGGAAGTGACCTCAAGGATCATCTAGTCCAACCATCCCCCCACCACCTATTACCCACTAAACCACGTCCCTAAGTACCATATCTAACCTTTCCTTAAACACCCTCAGGGATGGTGACTCCACCACCTCCCTGGGCAACCCGTTCCAATGCCCGACCACCCTTTCCGAGAAGAATTTTCTCCTCATCTCCAACCTGAACCTTCCCTGGCGCAACTTGCAGCCATTTCCCCTTGTCCTGTCACTAGTTATCTGCGAGAAGAGGCCAACCCCCAGCTCACCACAACTCCCTTTCAGGTAGTTGTAGAGGGCAATAAGGTCTGCCCTGAGCCTCCTCTTCTCCAGACTAAACAAGCCCAGTTCCTTCAGCCGCTCCTCATAAGACCTGTGCTCCAGCCCCTTCACCAGTTTCGTTGCCCTTCTCTGGACACGCTCCAGGGCTTCGATATCTTTCTTGTGGTGAGGGGCCCAAAACTGGACACAGTACTCAAACAGGCTGAAGACTGAAATGGGATGAAGTTAAAAAAAAGAGAAAAGGTTTGCTATAATTCAAGGCACAGTAGTGACGGGTAGAGGCTGAAACTGGCAGTAATCAAACAAATTAGAGATGAGGACTTCTAGGCCAGTCTGAGAATATCAGCTTGTGCTGAAGTGGCTTTTCTCAGGTGGAGAAGGCTGTGGTAAGTCCTCTGTTGGCATCGCCTTGAATGGTCCAGCTGCTGTGTCATGCAAGGGAGAGCTGCTGAGCTGCTGCCTGGCTCTTCCACAAGGACTGTGTTTCCCAGGGCAGCATTGGTGGCTGCTGTAAGCATCGACCCTGTGCTTGTCAGTGAGAGCAGACGAAGCAAATCACAGCCCATCTTGCACCCTGATCGAGGCAGCACTAGTCTCATGGATAGGGAACTGTTTGGGGCTGATAAAGTTTCATCAGAAAGATTTCATTCCTGGCTCTGGCACAGCACTGGGAAGAGGCTTTAAGCTGGCCAAACCCCTGTCTCTGTTGTCTCTGCTTCTCATCCTGCTGAACAAGACAGAGACACTTGTCTTCCCGGGGGACGGATATCGAGGCCTTTGGCTGACAGTGATCCTGCAAGGCACGGGTGTGGGACTGCTCGTGTGCTGCTACGTGAAGTTGGCTGTTTGGCCCTTAGCCAGCCGTGCCGGTAAAGTCCCTTTGGAGGCAGCAGGACTTAAACATGTACTGGAGTTTAAGCGTGTGCTGAAATGCTTTGTAAATGTAGGTCTTTGTGTCTAACAATACTTACGTGATAGGACGCTGAAGATCATGATCTCAGATGTTTCTGAGAATGCTTTTTCTTTCCTGATAAAAAAATCTGGCTCCCGTGGCTCTGTACTTATCACATTATTTTAATGAAGTTTTTTTGTATTTACAGTAAAAGCATGGCTTGCATGTCCTTAGGTTTTTATAGGTCTTCTTGGAGGAAGAATGGCAAAGGGGAAGAAGAAATCTAATTCAAACACTCTATCTGTTTGGGAGCTGAAAAGCAACGGTTGCATTGCATAACAAGGAAAACTCACTTAAAAAGTACGAAGTTAATGATATTAGTAGAAGCGGGTTAAAAAGTTGGTTACAGAAGCTGAGCTTTCTAAATAAGAGTGAATTCTAAGCCAAGGTCTCTGAAATGCCAATTACAGTCACTTGAGTACATGGGGACATGCTGAGCTTTTGCTGGGAGAGTTAATGAGCAGTTTCATAACATGCTATATATCACTTTAAGAAGACATGATAAATTGCCTCTAATGGTATTGTGTGTATAAAATGGGAGCTGGTTTTGCTCTGCGTTTAGTTCTAGTGATTGGGTGGTACACCTGGAAAGGCTTGTATTTTAATGGGGCCTTTTTAGCACTTTTGCACCTCGTATGTTCTGGATTATATATGATTGATGGCTTTGAATGTATGGGAAGGAAAGATATGTAGATCTTAATGCTTTTAAACCATTTGTTTTCCAGTCTCTGTAAAAGGCCTCTCTGTTTTCCGGGTAATGGTTTATACTTCTCAAGTAAACAGAAGTACGGTTCTGGGACTCTGCCTTTTAACACTATAAATCCAGGGGTTTTTTATAGGGAAGTCATTCAGTTTACAGTGCTCTTAGGAAGAGATAGCTGCTTTCATGTGAGTTATTAAAGACGAATGAGTAGGTGGTTTGGTAAAAGGATAATTTGATGCATGGAGTAGATCAAAATAAAATAAAATCAGAGTTTGCTTTGTTTTGCTTTCATTCTGGGCATTCCTCTCGTTCCCTTTTCATATGGTGAGCAAAATCTCTTTCTCCCATAAGTCACACCAATTTCTTCACAGCCACAACCTTTCTGATTTCCCCCCTCTCCTGCTGTACCCCGTCAGTGCTTACTTTGCCCAAAGGGGTTGCTGTCGAGCAGCGTTAAAGCGTTCTCCTCTCCCCCTCTAACCTAGGGAGAGATGGACCCAAACTGGAAATCAAACCTGGGCTTCCTGGGTGGAAACACAGAAGTGAACTGTGGGCTGGCCCGGCGGTGGTGCTTCCTCCGCGCTCTCCGCGGGGATCCTGGCTCCTTTCAGCAACCTCAAGGCGGCAGAGGAGACTCTCGGGTCATTTCCCATTGATACCCTGGCGCAGTATTTAGCTGTTGCTCGTTTCTAATCTTCCGTACGTGCTTAAAGCCTAGCCAATCTCCCGCATGTCTCTTGTGTGTGCCAAACTGGTTCTTCTGAAAGGAAAACTCAGCGCTGGCCAGATCCGTGAGCAGCGCTGAGACATTCGAGGCAAGCTTCTCCCGCAGCTCCTTCCGTGTGTCTCAGTCCCACGGCCTTTTGCCCTTCAAATCCTTGGGCAGATTTCGAGCCGATGGTAGCGGGAGTAGCACAAACTAACTTTTACTGCAGCATAGGTGAACTCTGCAGGGTGGAAAGCCAAGCGCATTAACCCCTGCTGCCCCATGTTTTAAGATATTGCTAATTGCCACTTGTTCCCTGTACTTTGTCACTTGCACCTGAATTTTTCAATTTGTGTCTTTTTCAGTCTTTTCTTGACCCCCAGCAGTGTCTGTGAAGCGGTGCCTCCTGTGAGCTGGATTGCTAACACAGCAGCGAGTGTGTCCTGTGCCATTTCTTACCTGTGCTGGTATTTGTTGCCCTAGAACCGGGAGTGCACAGGGGAGATGTAAAGATCCACACGCTTTCCTTCGTTGTCTTAAGCTTTTCACGTATCTGTTGTTCAGGCTTGGATTGGTATTCTGTAGAATAATAAAACATAACTTAGCCTATATTTCTCAGTTTCACGTCCCTATGTTTTTCATTGTCAGGTTGAAAGTTCGACTGGGAAAAGAGATTAGATGACTTTGCAACGTTCTTGCCTTTTAAATGCTTGCTTGTTAAATTTCTGAAAAATTACACTAAGGTACTTTGCACCTCCCTCCCATAGCTCCTCATAATTAATTTCCATTCTTTGCAGATATTTAATAAGACCCAAAGAGAGATGAGGCTCTTGTGTGTTAGGTACCATGGGCCAGTGTCACGGAGCCAGGTTGGTGTCCAGCTGATGCCATCAGGAGCGATGTGCCCGTGCAGCTTCCCGATCTGATGGCACTGCGCAAGCCCACCGCAGGAGTCGGTCCCTGTTCCCAGTACATAACAAGGTCCCCTGCAAGGGAGAGACGTCACGCTGCTGGTATTAAGAAGGACACAATTAAATGACTTCTCAGACGTGGGTCAGAGCGGGGAGCCAAGCCCAGTTCCCCAGAATTCAGGTGCAGTGCTGTAAGCACAAGAACAGCTTTTCTGCTGTCAGAGGGAAGCTGGATTTTCTGCCAACCTGTGAAATTATTCTTTGAAAAAATATTTTATGGTAACGTAAGCATATAGAGTATGTACTAATTAAAATAAACTTAGGTTACTAAACCATTAGAGTAACATGAGTAGAAATGAATGTGTGCAGAAGTGTATTCTACCAATTTTTGCTTTCCTCTCTGATATTGGTATTTAAAATGTGAGGTTCTACCTGCCTGGGTTTAACTGCAAAGTGTAGATGCCAAATTTACCTTTCTACTGTAGTAGGAAACAATTAAATGCTAGGAGAAATGCAAAAGAGAACTTTTGTACATTGATAGTTTACATTTAATAAAACAAGTAATTATTAATAGTGCTTTGGAAATAAAAGGCAAATTTGCTACATTTTTATTTTAAAGTTGGAATATTCCTCTAAGACAGCACAGATAGAGTTTCTCCAGTATAACTTTTTTTTCATGTTTTTCAGTACGCTGATGCAATGGAGGAATATTTTTCTGTGAATTAAATGTTATCAGTGTAATCCCAACATAAAGATAGTCATGCTGAATAGAATGCAGTGGCACCTACTTGGGGTTTTGCTTTCGATATATATATGTGTGTATTCCCTGTAAACTCTTAGCATAGCGAATCTATGTTTGTAGTAAGTATTATATTTTATTGCATTGTTTCGTATCTTTTTAATACTTTAGCATCACTTAGAAGGGGTCATGTCTTGAAATCTTGGAAGCCTAAATACTCTGGATCTGGGAGTGAGGAAAGAAGAAATAAACCTGGGTTTGTTGGATAGGGTGCCCTGGTTGTAAGTCCAGCTTCCTTAATCAGGCAGACGTTAACTACCAGGTTCTGTTTGTAATATAGATAGGGATCATTTTTTTTAAAAAAAAAAAGAAAAAAAAAAGGCTGCACTGTAAATTTGCTCAGAATAAAAGGCTTCAGAGTACTCTTAACTGAGCAAAAAATGTTTCCCACTTCTCTTGGTGTGCAAAAAGATTCCCTTCATGGAAAGCAATAGAGTCTTGAAGCAACAAATAGTGGGAATGCATTTGATACAGCAGTTATTGTCTCTTGGGCTGTTTCGGGTTTTGTTTGTTTTTGAGAGGAAGAGGGTTTGAGAGTACTTGGTTAATGAAAATGGTTGCAAAAAGATACATTAAATATGGTTATTTAAATGTTTCTGTTGACTTCAGTAGGCTTGATGGAAATGCTTTTGGACAGTGTAGACCCTCTTAATATAAATATTGTAAATGGTGTGTCAAATGTCCTGTACATACTGTAGTCAGATTCAACAGTGTGGCCCAGTTATGTGTTATCTTGCACGTAAATCATCCTTGTGGACTTTTTAGTGCAAAACTTCTTTTATATCCTTCCCCAAAGTATTTTGGGACAAATATGCTTGCTTTTTATTCAAAAAAATTTATCTAATGTGTCCAGTATTTTGGCAGATGTCCTATCTGCATTTGGCTATTTATCCTCAACACCCTTGTGTTCGGAGATGTTACTGTTCTTTGTCTCAGATAGGGTTTGAGCACAGTATGGACATCGCCTGTCCGTGATTTCATAGGCACACTTGAGCATCCTCTGCCTGCACAACAAATTTGCTCGGGGTGAGAAATCTTCATGTGGAAAATAGGATAATGATTGTCTGTATGGTGTTGAACCCCAACCTCATGAGTCCATAAGAAAGCAAAAGCGTGTAAGGAGGGCTGTGAAACCTCTGACTGATGTGAGCTTGATGTTTGCTCAGAGCACAGCAGAGTGGACTGCTGAAGATCACATAAAACCAATCCAGTGACCTCCCCAGTGTCAGGTTGCACATTGTCTACAGAGCCAACATCTGAACCCAGCTCTCTTAAGTGTCTCAACCGCTCTGAGTAAATCACTTATTTCTTCCATAATACATTTAAACACATGCTCTGTACCACAGTTGAGCACAGTGAGAAATCTTACTGCTTTCTTTTTTTTTTTAAAAAAGTAAAAGCCTAAGAGTCAGCTTAGGGAAGGGGGAAGACGCAAGGCAGACAACTTGCAATCCAACCCGCATACGAAAGTTGCCCCAGGCAATTTTGTTATGTCCATGGAAGCATATGATATTCATTGCATGGACCCATCATTAATGCTGACTCTCTGGGAACCTGTCTTATGTTGTTTCCACTTGGGGCAGGTTAGCTAGAAAATTGATCTGATTTTATTAAAGAGTCATTTTCTTTGCTGTCTGGCAGTGGTCTCTGAAAATATGTTTTGTCTTTTTAACACTTGGTGATTGCTCTAATAGGATCTCAGAAGTCTGATGCCCAAATTGAGTTTCACACACACAAAACTACTTTGTGGCTAAGTTTTTGACTCTCAGCATGGACAGTTTAAAATAGAGCTCAAAGGATCCCTCTCCATTTGTGCTGCAAGTGAAACCATTGTTTTTATTCACATCCCTTTAATTAAAAATAGAATATGTTTACATTAACAGAGGACTAATTATGCAACTTTTCAAATATACATTGAATTATAAACGGCGATATTTAGTGTATGGTTCACAGTTGGACGCTTCGCTTAGACTTTGATACAATCATCCTATTCAGTGGTAGTAAATACTCTCTTATTCTCAGCTCTTACTGTCCCTGGATGGAATCTATCTTCCATCCAGACTGAACAAGTTTTGAAGAAAAATACAAAAAAAAAAAAAAAAAAAAAGAAATCCCACCTCTCTTCTGGTTTGGGGGAGTAGGGCCTGTGTGTAATAAAGAAGCAACTTTATTTTGCTTAAAGGTTTTTTTGAAAATTCCCACTTAGCTGCCTATTGATCAAAGGATAGTGGTTTAGTGAGTCTGATGGCTTAGAGGGATAAGATCTGTGAGAAAGAATCTTGCCTCTGACTGACTTTATTGTGTAGGCAGTAGGGGATTCCTTCTAGTGATTTAAAAAAATAATATATATATATATATGATTTGTCTTTCGGATATGTGATAGTGAGAAACACATTTTAGGACAGAACAGGTAGAGGTGGAGATAGTAAAAACATTCTCAGAACATGTTTCTTTAAAATTATCTGCCAACAAACCTTTGTAACAGCAACTTGATATTCCCCAAAGCCCAGCAGCTGAGGCCAGATGTTCGTTAGTGATGTGAGCAGAGGCCACCATCAACCGGGGTGAAGTCAGGATGGAGTGTGAGAACTCTGTAAGGATGTGGGGTGGGTTCATGTGAAAGCTCCGGTCCAGGAGGAAAACTTGCAGCCTGTAGCTGTTGGTCTTGGTGGTATAGGAGAGTGGGGGAAATGCCCAGGATGCTGTGAGAAGTGAATCGACAGGATGCTCTGTGCCTGTTATGGATGTGGTGAGCAGAGGAAGGGGGTGATGTGCTGAGGAAGGAGCCTTGGCACGCTCTTCCAGTCAGCCTTAGGACCTACAGCAGATTAATGAATGAAAAACAAAGCAAGGGAAAAGTAAGGATGCTGTTCCTTGACTCAGGTGCCCCTACACTCACTGAGCTCTTTCACTTTTAGGTTGATGTAGTTTAATTCAAGAACTCAGGGCTCAGACCCCCGTTGCAAAGCATTGCACTGAACTGTGGCTTATGGTCTACTTTAAATGCAGACTTTTTTTGTTTTGTTTTGTTTTGTTTAATAAACTAATTAAATACATTTAAACAAGAGTCAAACAGATTGCATGTTTCTAGCTTCAAATTTTGCACCAGTTGAGCTTGGAATTAATTTTTGGTACCTAAAGACACCATCCTGATTTTCAGAAACTTCCTTGAGGAATGGTCTTAAAACTCTTTCCTGCCCTAAATCCTTCTCTGGTTGCACAGAAATCTGGCAAAGATCCTGCAGATATGTGAAGTTTCATTCCTTTTTGAAAATTCTTACCTTTTTCACTCTGAGTTTGAGATTGGCTATAGAGGAAATCAAAGCCAGTTTTTAATACGCAATATACAGAACATGGCAAAGGTCTTTCTTACATCATGTAAAGTGCTGAATGAGACCCTACACCCCTTTCTCCCAGATTTAAATTCTCCCAGACACAGGATTTCTGAACAAATGAATTTGTAACAGTGATGGGCAAGCACTGACACAAGCCAGTGTGTCTCCGTGAATCCTACCTTCCTTTCACGGGGGGGCTGCAGGAGGAGGCTGCGCTTGAGCAGAGCACAGAATGGCATGGAGACAGTGTTCAGCTTAAGCAAGCCAGGCTCAGAGGAAGCTCTGGCTCCAGCTTCCCAAGTGTCTGTGCTGAAGCTATTCCAAAGTGTTAAATTATGGTCGAACCTGCTTTATAATAACCATGTCCTGAAATAATTTGAACAGACACCGTTTTAAAGAGTTGCGCATTAAAATTTGTATTTACCATGGAAGTTTTTTCCCCTCTTGCAAATTATTCTAAATGTTTCCAGGTTGCAGAAAACACTGGGGATGTTATTTTCTTGTTTTGTTTTGCTTGCTGTCTCAAAGCCTAGAACATGCACGTTACCTCCCATAATTCAAGATCTGTCATAAGCAGGTCTTTAGCTAAATTTCCATCTTTGGTTAGTTGATTTTTTTTGTTGTGCTCTGTTTTTAAGGATGAGGAAAGCTATGCTGCATGTGGATATTATTATCACAATCTGTTTGTCCTTTCTGTCTACCAGCTCCCTTCAACCCTTCAAATATTTTTAATCTACCTTATGACAGGGCCGAACGCTTTGCTTGCCCTTGAGCATGTAGCATACGTTCCCAGCAAAGGCATCTGAACAATCCTGTGGAGATCCTCTCTGTGACTTCTCTTTTGCAATCCCGTCTGCACTCTCACAAAATATGGCCAGAAATGGAAAATCGCAGCAATGTGGTGGCGACCTGCAGCTTCTGTGTGGTACGGAGCTGGCTGCAGCAGGCTATACAATAGGATCCTTGGGTTTCAGGTGATCCACCCTCCCTCTTTCTTTTTTGTCAGTTTACTTGGAAATACAAAATTATGTGCATCAAGACAATGCAATACTATAGGTAAGGCTTCCAGTCAGTATTATGCAGCAGTCAGTACCAGAATTTTACCTTTATATTCCTCTAGGCATGTAGCTCAACATGCAGTATTGTTTTCCCACTGCAGTTATCCATTAGCTTAAGACTTTCATAACCCAGGAGGACACTTAAATCTCTCTTCAATCATTATGCCTCTGAACACTTTCCCCTAATGTCTTGGCTTTCTTTTAGAATCTTTTGTCTTACGATTTTTATCCTGCATTTACCTGCATTGAATTGCATTTGCCATCATACAAGAATTTTCCTGAATCCCTCTAACCCTGTTTATTCTCGCTGGTTAAGGTGATGCCATGCGGGGAGATAGAAAGGTATGCGCTGCACTCCTCAACCATCTGTCAGAGGCAGAGAATGCTGAACTTGGTGCACCTCGGCTTTCTGACTGTCCCTGTGTGCATCTCGATACAAAGCACGTGGGGATGCCCCAAAGCTTTGGTATCTAAGCGCTGCTGAGTCTCACTCTCCTTCAGTTTTCCTTCCTGCCACCACAGACTGTCTCGCTCCATAGCGAGGGAGAGGATCGCTGCGACAGGAACCAACCTGAACCCTGCTGACGGATCCAACCAGAAAGCAAAACAGTGAGGGTGGTGCCAGCGGGGCACTGCGTGCAGCTGCACCCACGGGGCTTGGCTTGGGCTCTCCAGCGTAGATGTTGACCTGAAAACACTTTCAGAAATCGTCATTAAAGTCATGTGGATTTGCTTATGCATAATCTTTTTTTAAAACAACAAAACAGTTTGTGCTGTCTCCAGGATTCATAGGAGCCAGCTATTTCAGAGTGTTATTTACTTTTATGATGTTTATCTTTCGCCCACTGGTGGGTGTGAACATCACTGGTTTTGCAGCGTGCAAAGCAGCAACCTAGGACTATTTTTACGTTGGACTTTTTTTGCTATTTTAGTTTACGCAAACTTTTCTTTTAAGGATCCCTCAGAGCTATAAAAACAATATAGCACAATCTGACGCTTCACAGCTAAGAGGAAATTAAAACACCCTATGTTTTTCATTTCAGAATTAAGTGCTATGTGAAGTAGCCAGTGAATGTAGCTGTTTAAGGCATAAAGTATGAATGATTTCAAGTATTTCATTCCAACCACTTTTCTCTTCCATTTTTGCTTAATAAGGCAATGTAAGAATAGAATAAACCTGGCATTTTAAATCAGGGATGAATTAAATGAAAACCTAATAATTTAGAGTAGCTTACTCATCTCTCTGTAAGTGTGGATATTACTTGACATCCTTTTCCTATGATTTATTTTTAATTGTTTAGCTTGAAATTATTCTCTTCTTCCTCTCCCTTCAGCAAGGTGAGGGTTCCCACTCACTGTAATTCACTGATAAATGTGCTTTACGTAGCGAATACTTAAAATTCTTGTACAGCCAAAACTCTATCTTCTTTGAAGAGTGGGATTTGGTTTGTGATACTTTTATTATTAAAGAGTAAATTGATATTCATTAAGAGCTTATTTACTGTCTGACCCTTTATTTGAAGGGCATGTGACTATGAGATTGTTAAATATACAGCTGTCCTCCTAAGATACTCAAATTCTGTGCATAAGAATAAAGACATCGTTAGCTGATGTGACTTCGCCTCTGACCTGCAGAGCAGAAAGTCAGAATCAAGTTCTTTGTCTGGTGGAGCATTAGCAGCCATCCTTGAGACTGCAAAGATGTGCTTGCTGAGGAAAAGTTCCTTGTGTATTATGCTGTTTACCTAAGGGTTATATTCAAGACACTCTCTGAACAGCTAGGCTGGTTATTGAAAAATGCCTTGTAGTAACCTCCAGCCTAAGTTGATCGATATTAGTGCACAGCTTTACATGGGAGGGAGGGAGCTATTTAAACATTGAGAGCCTCCGGGATAACAGCGAATGAAAAAATAATGCAGAACAAATATGTTGAAGGGTTCAAGAGAGAAGACTATCTTGTCTCTGTGCAGGGGGGAAAAAAAAAAAAAGTTGTTAAATTGCTGCAGAAAAACCATTTGAATTCACTATTAATAAAGTGAAGGTAGATTTTTCCCTAGGCCAAGAAGAGAGGGAAAAAAGCAGACCCAACAAATTGTAGTACTCTTTAATGCAGAGAGAAGCTAAGAGTTATCTGTACGCATCCTCCCACAGAAAGCTTACCTTCACTGCCAGTCTCTGAGAAGTTCTTGGTCTGTGGTTCTGTACTGAGCCCCCAGCTGGGACTCATTCTCCCTCCCCACTGCAGGCAGGTTCAGAGATACTGATTTCTACGCCAGGAAGACCAGAAAAGGAAAAGCCCCCTTCTTTCAACATCTTGGAACACATAAAATGTGGAGTGGAAGGCTCCTAGCACCTGAAAATGATGGGGTTTTTCCCCCTCACAAGCATGTAATAATTTGAAGGTAAATGTTCCAATGTTTTACGTTGATGTGTAGAATTTTGCCAGCATTCAAATGATCTGTGACACTTTAGGTGCCCTGGCGGAGAAGATGGGTATCATTCTGGTTTGTAGGTGGGAGTGCGAAGAGAGGAAAGGGCGGCAATGATGCTGCAAAAGAGACTTCCTCATCTCTTCTTCACAGAAATTAAAAATGAAAGATGCACAGATGATGATATCCTAAGAAACTGGAAGTCACCTTTGTCAATAATTTTTCCTGACTTTTGTGAGATCCATAACCTTCCCATGTCTCCATTCCCTGTCCGTAAAGGATGAGTCTTTGGTTTTGTCAGTTCGTAATGAAACCGTCAGGCTGCAATGTTGCGTTCACGTGATGGTTGGCAAGATACAGGAGGAACTGGTGGAAAACAGCCTGGGAGGAGGACGATGGGGGAAAAAATGGGGTTATGTCATGGAAAATGGGAAATGGCTTGATCTCTTTTGCAGAGCAAGTTGGAAGGTGAAAACCTGATTTCTAGTGGTGGGACACAGGAAGTGGATTGACTTCCTGGAAGATCTTTGGACACGGAGTGAAATGTGAAATGTTTCTGTAAAGCCTAGTGGTGAAAAATCTTTTCAGATGTGTGTGGTTAAAATGACTTAGGCAGAGGAGCCTTCAGCTACAGAGCCAAACAGGGTGGAAACAGGATAGATTCCTCTATTGGTGTTAGCTTTAAAATTGGTTTTAAAGAAGCTTGGAGTACTTTGCATCCTCTTTTATCAGTTGTTTGGCACGTGTGTGTTAAGGAGCAGACTGAACTTCCATCATTGCTGAGAGCGAGGTGGGAAAGTAATCAGTGTATAACTCACTGTTGCTTTAATGTTTTCAGCTTTGTTTTAGCTGCGTTTGTGGCTGATGGGGGATCGCTGGGAAAGAAGTGATGACTCTTCATGTAGATGTTTCTTAAATATAATTCCAATATAACTCTGCTTACCATGCTGTGCAGAAGCTCTGCAGTTTTGTAGGAAAGGTGGAGCTCTAAGAACAGCCATGGAAATGCTTTGCAATGTAGAATACTTCGTTTTGTTAAATCAGGTTAGCAATGTGTCTGATTGCTGTACCGTGATGGAGAAGGGATTCTGTAGGGCCCGAGCAGGGGTGGGTCCAATTCCCGGTTGCACTAACCAACAACACCAACTGCTGCCCCTGACTTGGGAAATATATTTTAGGAAATCTCACGACTGCAGCACAGGACTGTAATTTGTTTTGTGACTCACGCTGAGATATAGTCCCTGCGTGTCTTTTTGTCTGGGCACCTAATAAAGCTCAGGCCACACCTGTTTATGGATGCAGCCAAATGGCAGGGAGCTTATTTTTATACCATTGATTCTGATGAACGCCACTTATAATCAACACCTCCACGAGGAACCGGCTTGTGTGCAGAAATGCTCTTTAATTGAAGGGTGCACATCAGCCGCACAATGTGGTCCCAGTGTGTTTATCTCGTGCAAGCCAGAACCATTACAGTTACAGAATATCAAATGCTTTGAATGGATCATATTTATTTTATGGTTTCTATGATCATATATATCTTTTGATGATTTTCAAGATCATTCTTGTTTGTAAAAAGTGAAATGTGATCACTTTAGAATGAGATAATTAATTTTGTGAGGGGACCAGATGACAATTTCGGGAAGCGCTCCTGTCCTACAGAATGTACAGGTCACCATGCTTTTCTGATGAGACGGAAAGATGACTTGCAAGAAGCTGTTAGGTTAATTACTCTTTAGAAGAGGGGGATAAATTCTAAGAAGTGTGCAGCACTCTGTTGATAGAGTGATGACTGCTGGCAGATTAAAACAACAAAAAAATTTCGGAAATTATTCCCCCCCCCTTTTTTCAACACAACAAATTGGACCTGTGAATTTTGACGGTGGCTTTTGAGCTGGCAAGATTCAAGTGTGCGTCAAATGAAACTGCATTTTAATGCATCAGTTTGAATTAAAAATGAAGGAACAATTTTAAAAATCAGTGATAGAGATCTATGGGGTGGTCACTTGATTTTTTTCACAGGCTGTGACATAGAGCTTAGAGGATGCTTGCAGTCTTTTTTGCCCAGAACACCTTATTCTCAAACTGACCTATATTCAATTGGATCAGAAGCACTGCCTGGTTTTTACTGCCCGGTGCTAACAAATCCATCTCCAGGCCTTTGTTTACTCAATTGTTGTTGTGAACACTTTTATCTAAACATTTTGGTTTGATTTTGGCAAAAGACAGGTTCCCCCCACCGCCACCTCATAGCATTAGAGGTACGTGTAGTGCTTGCAGAACACGCTGTACGTGCATGCTGTACATCATGGCCAACATAGAGCTTATGGTCATCAATCATTCGATTGTTCCTTAAACACTGTTCTAACAGGCATTCGTTGTATAAATGGATCAGGTTATTGACCTTTGCCAGCAATTGCTTGCTACATGTCATCATGGCTTAATGACATTATCAAGGAACATATTCTGTATTGTAGATACTTTAAAGGGTTCATGCATTGTCTCTCACTGGGACACATGGCTGGCTAAAGTATCTTGAATTAGCAAGTTATTTGATGTCATTATTAAAATATGCAGAGCGTTTCCAGCTACTTATAGAATAGGAGAGCAAAATACTTCTCTTTGCTACAAAAGCAAAGCCCAGGAAGAGGAATTATTGGTCATACTGGAATACATGTTTTGAAATCCTGCTTCTTTTCTTCTTTACAATTTAATTCTCTACCTCAAATAGAGTAGTGCAGTCCTCTGAATATCCTGTGAAAATTATTTGACTGGTCTGCAGAGCTCCAGCTGCAACTTCTCCATTTCTAGGAATACTATAGATCTAATTGGCACTATTAAATCATTACAGTACATAATAGATGGAACTTCTGACTAAATCAACTATGTTTTTAATGAAGATAAGAGTTTTTAAATTAGAATGGATACAGCATTCTTTATTTATCTGTATGGGGTGGGAAGGTTGTTAACTCTAATGCCTGATTCAATTTAAATGAGGGAAAGTTTTCTCTTCTAGTTAAAGTTTAAGGTGGTACTGACTTTTCAAATCCCAAATTGGGAAATTGAGCTATTCTGCCTACTATTTGTAAGTTTTTCCGATACAGAGATCTATTGAGGTTTCTGTGGATCCTCATTTAAAATTTAAAGTTGATTTTCTGTTCATAGGAAGATATACACATATCACACAAATTACATAGCCTTGGAATTCTATTTTTTCCTTGTTTGTTGCATTAAAATTCAGAAGCTACATGAATCAGAGAGAGAGAGAGAGTTCTTAAAAGCTTTAAAATGGGTATTAATCAGTAAATCTTCATGCCGTTGCTAGAAAATAATTAAGTAGCATTAGTGTCACTTTGTAGTGGAGAGAGACCCTTAGAAGTGTTGGTAGCCTGCAGAATAGATATGGCCAAAATGCAAATGTTACCCTGTTGTTCTGTAGTCATTCCTCTTTTAATCCAAAGATTTATTGTACAATGTAAAGATCTTGCCATTACATATTAGTCTTAGTCTTTGCTTTTCTCCTGCTGGTTGTTTGAGATCCTGGTCTTCAATATTCCAGATTCCTCTTCCTACTTGTGTTTTGCTCGTTAGTATATTCCAGTCAGTTCTTTAACTTTTGTCTCATTTTCCTTTCCATTGCCACAGCAAAATATCTTCTCATGTCATTTAGTTTTTATGGTGCTTATTACAAAGTTTTCCTAATGCTTAATTAACAGTTTTCCAGTGGAAAGCTGGAATATAAAGCACAAGGAATGGTCTTGAAGAAAAGCAGGAGGTCAGGTCAGAAGTAGTGAATTCTTACCCTTTTTTCTGACTTCATACGGCTTTAAGTTAGTTACATCCTTCTTCTGTCAGCTTCTGAGTGAAAAAAATGATAATGAGACTTTTTACTCCTGGGAATATTGTGGCAATTTCTGTATTAATAGCAGCTCCACATTTTCATAGATTTTAAAATTTGGAATGAAAACAATAATTATTTCTCCAGGCATTCTGCACTGAGACTGCAGGAATTCAACAGTTAATTCTTGAACAGAGAAAGTATTCCTACCACACTGAGGGTAAACCAGGTGTAACTTCAAGGAAGGTGGGGCAACAAGCAGGTAAAGCTGGTGCAGGGGAGGAGAATCAGGACATAAAAGCACTATTCAGGAGTTTCTTCTAAGTAAAGCTCCTCACAGCAGTCTCCATTCTTTTTGCCAGGGTTACATTTGATTGCTGGCTTTGACAGCTCACTGTTGGCAATAGGTTTCATAAATGTCTAATCCAGCTGGATTGTTCTGTCTTCACATTTCCTTCCTACATCAATAGTGCATACTATTACCAAAAAAATAAGGGGGGGGGAGGGGGACAAAAAAAAAGGAGAGAAAAAGCTGGTTGCTTCCATTACAGGATTTAAGATAAAACAGAAAATATAATCTTAATAATTAAAGCCATGAAGGCTGTGGTGGTGTTTTGTTTTGTTTTGTTTTGGGGACAGTGGGGGGAAGCAAAAGCTCACAACGGATCCTTAACATCTTCAGGATAGATTCCGAGCTGTGATTTCAGCACCAAGACCTAACAAACATCGCATACAAAGAGCAGTAAATGCAGTATTCATAAATGTATATGCTCTTTGTGACTTCATGTCAGCAGGGTTCTGTAGACCCTCATTTGTATCAAATAAACTTCAAATGATAAAGAATACGTGCCAGCCAGGGACGAGCATCACTTTGAATTGTTCCTTGTGTATCGTAGCCGAAATGGGAAACATGGCTGGCTTCCTGTTTGTCAAGAGTGAAAAACAGGCACATTTTCTGTAATTATTAGTAATAGTGTCAATTTAATAAATTATTCACTCACGACAAGAGGATTTACATTCTATTTTCTGATAGCTTGGGGTGGGGAAAGTGTTTGTTTTAGGAAGGTAAAATCTGGCAGTAACGCAGTATACGTTGTAAATCCCTATTTCACACCTGCACTGCAACAGTGAGGACAAGTGGTGACTACGTGTTTCTTACAGTACCTTCCTCCTTCATCATGGATGTTACCCACATGCGCTTGCTAGATTTTGTGCTATTACTTATACATTCTGGGACTATACATTTAGGAGCTCATCTGACACAAAGGTTCGTGGTTGTGGCTGAGATTTCCATGGACTTCAGAAGAAATTAGAAAGAAGTTATCATCACATGGTGTATCAGTGGACAAGAGAATCCAGATCAGAGATTGCAGGAGCATGATGAGGTGATGAGTTGTTTATGCTGAGCTCCTTGCAATCATGGCAACATGGGAGACAGTGCAGAAATGCTTGAGTAAAAATTTACCAAGTGAATGATATCTGAGCTGAGAAAGGAATTAATATGCTGCTCGCAAACGGGAGAAGTCAGACTGTGAAGGGATTGGCTGTGGAACAAACATAGTGGTTGTTCAATGTGCTGAGCTGGGAAGAGGCAATGTCTTGACTAGAAAGAAAAAGACGACCAGTATGATGCTAAAGAAATGGTGTTTGTAGCAGTGTTCTTCATTCCCGTAGGTAGTACGTAGATTTTTTTGTCAAGGCTAGAGAAAAGGATGTAATAATATTTTAAAATATCGGGAGCCCAGAAGAGAGTTTTAGGAAGGTGAATGGATGGGACCAGTCTGTTTCCTATTGATGTCATGCAGAAAGAATTGGACAGCTTGCCCAAAAATGAGGACTGAAAAAATAAAGCTGAGTAAAAAAAGCTGCTGAGGCTGGGTGGAAAAGAGGGTGATCATGTTGCATGTCATGAGAACAGACAGCGTGGAGACATGTTGGGGGGACAAGGAACTCCTGCGTTGTGTTGAATTTGAGTTGCAGGCTAAGCAGTGAGAGAGATGGGAGAGGAAATGGCAGTGTAGCAGAGAGAGAAATCTGTCACTTATTAAATGGTAGCTGAGTTCGCGCATGAAATTCTCCAGGCATAAATCAAGTGCAGACCTGGGAGGAGGAAGGGAACCAAAACCAGAGCCTTAGGCAGCCCTCACAGAGAGGGCAGGATCCTGGGTGCAAAGGGAGGAGGAGATTTCAAGAGGGAAAGCATGACCAGTTGCATCAAAGGCACATGTGAGCTCTCATCATCCACCAGCTCCTCATCTGGGAAGCTTCCCTGTCCCTCCATCCATCCTTGTGGTAAGCAGAGGAGATGGCTCTCACCATGTCAGCAGAAGCAAGCCAACACTCTGGGGTGGGATTGTTTTCAAAATGCCACTTACCTCCTACATTGTCTCTGGGTTTGGGATGGTGAGTTTCTAAGAGGAATCCCCACGTGCCCCCAAGGCTGAAGTGATAGTTTGAAGTTGAATGGGAGGCAGCAAAAATTTCCTGATTATTTAATGTAAGATGTCCTAATAACAAAAGCTAAGCAGCATCTGAACCCTTGCTTGTTTTAGTGAAATTCTAGTAGAAACATTATTTACCCCTGTTTTACAGATAAATAGGATAAAAGAAATTAGGTGACTAGCCAGAAAATCAAACGAGATCTGTGGTCAGCTCACAGTCTCTCGCTTGTAAGTACTCTGTTTTATTTCTTCATAATTCAAAAGCAATTAAAACGATAAAAAGAAATTAAATAAAACCCAGCATGTCTTCAGCAATTCCTTTGCTAAAACTTCTGATATGATGTGAAAGAGTCCAAGGCTTTCCTCCTTGATAATACATTAAAAAATTATTAAATTTTTCTTTTTTCTTAAATAGGAATAATATTTAATTGTCATTTAAACTGGTTCTTTAAAATCCCATAGTTTTACCCACAATAATCCGAGAACATTTAATAAGTCTTAAAATATTCATAACACACGGAGATCATTACTCTTGAGACCTTTGTACAAAGCAGTGAAGTGTGTTAGACATATGGCAGAAACCTCTTCATTTCTTATTTCTTGCTATGATTATATGAAAGAAAGGAAAATTCTCTGTTCTTTTCCCCGTTGCAATCTGCACGCCATTGTTTTATCTGTTGTGGGCCAAAGTCATCTCATACACATGTTCACTGAAGAACATGGAGCTAATCAGGCTTGAATTTAGCTCAGTAAATGCAAGCACAGTAATGGTAAATTGCTGTTTTGTTTCAGTTTTCTGTACAGGATTTCAGATAACAAAAAAGAGGAAATAATTTATTTCTATATCCCATATGACATGAACTGACCAAACTGTGTTGCATGACAGATGCTGGTGCCTAGTTTCTATGTTATTGGTAATTATCTAGAACCGTTAATTGCTGTAGCATTGAGTATTAAGGAAAAAAACCAACAAACAATTGCTATGCCCTGCATTGGAAATGTATCGTAAATCTCAGATGCCTTTGTCACGGTACTGGCTGTATGTAGAGAGGATGAACAATTTTGTTTTAATTATATTTCAATGTGATTGTCTAAAGTCAAGTGGAACCTCCATGGATTATATCTAAAATAAAACTGTGGTTACAGTATATGGTCATAATCCCCAGATCTGTTGTGTCGAAATGACAGTATAATGAGTAGAAGTTAAAATGTCCTCTGCTTTCAAGTCATCATGGTTGTCATTTGATTAAATAATAGTGCATTCTGTTTGATGTCTTGGCTTTATTATTCAGAAGCACTTCAGTATATGTGTCCTACCTTTGTGTTATGTGCTCCTGGCAACCAGGTATCCGTATAGGTTCTTATTTACACACCTGCGATGGATACACTGAATGTTTAGTTTGTGTGTGTGCTGCTTGAATATGGAATTTTAATTATTCCTCTTAATTATAGTGCATTCACCAAAAAGAGGGAAATCATTGGTCAGGTACAAAAAGAAACTGCTTAGTATTTGAAGGAATTTGATAATTTTGTTGTAGTTCGTAGCTTGGCAGGTGGTAATAATGCTATGCCAGCACTGTCAAAATATGAAAATTAAAGTGACGATGGGTTTTAATGAAATCCATTTGACAAATATAATTAAGGTGTTTTAATATGAAGCCCTGTAATAAAGACTACCGGTGGACTCCCTGAGGTCCTGACTAATTGTGTAGATTGCTTTTAAGCTTTGAATAGTTTTATTGGATAATGAACTGTTAAGAAGTGTTAGATCTTTCTTAAGCAGAATTTGGTTTGAAAAAGAAGAGGAGAGACAGGCCTGAGGTGTGGCATTTTAAACATAATTAGAAGAGAGATTTAAGTTAACATCTTTGATCTTGCTGTCAGTTTTTGATTAGAGCTGTAAATGCTTTAATCAAGTGCAGTGTAGTCATTACATTTCTAACTGTTTTTAAACTGCGAAATTACTGAGACACTGACATCGGTTTAACACTTCTTGAGAATTTCCAGCAAAGTTATGTTTGTAAACTGGGTGTTTGCATTAAACTGTCATCCTGCAATAATTTACCAATTCAGTAGATCATGGGATAATTATATTTGGTGCTCAAATAACTTGGAAATCCTTTATGAGATTAAACATCACATCCTATAGTTGAGACTGTGCTACTTCAGTTTTCTTTTTCTAAATAAATTCTAATTTTTTTTCAATTAAAATTATATTCAAAATAGTACTGGTAATGAAAATGAATATATAAGAAGCTGATTGCAGTATTTTAATGCCTTCCATAGGAATACAATCCTTTTAATGATAGATGTTGTGCTCTGCCACTGTGGATTCCTTTGCACCCATTTTAGAATCAGGGAAAAGGCACAAATATTTACCAGGCACACAGTAGTGGCTGAGCCAGTAATAAACTGTGTTCTTTCAAATCCCTGTCTCGCAACATTAAGGACTGCTTGAAGAAATTTTAGGAAGACCTTTTTTCTTTTCTTTTTTTTCTTCGTGGTGTCCAAAACAGCAATAAAATGTGAAAACGGACACGGGCACAGGTGTGTAACAGCAGTGAGGGTGGTCGGCTGGGTGGGACCTGCCCACAGGTGGCATGCCTTTCATTTCACATCCAGAACCCAGCAGTCCAGGGTCCTTTCCTAAATCTAACCTTGCCCTCCCTGTCGTCTTGATCTTTGAGCGTGACAGAAAATCCAGACTTGTCTCTTCACTGTCAGGCTAGGGGCTACTGGCCATACTGTTTAGCTTGTGTTGGTCCTCTAGAAATGTAGAAGAAAGCTCCAGCAAAGAGAAATGTACTTAATTTGTTCTATCTGCAGCATACAGAACATTGACACAAATAAATGTTAACAGTGGCCAGCCAGCAAGTCCTACGACATTGTTCATTATATCCCACAGCAGAGCACCTGATGCCTTTGGCAGCACATCCTGCATGCAGACATGTCTGAGGGCTGGCAGACCAGGAGAAAGGGGAGATGTCATCCAAACTTAAGACATCCTCACAGAGACAGTTCAGGTGCCCGCGCTTCATGGCACCTCCAACGCAGGTGTCTCTGCTGACTGCAATTCAAGTTTCACCCAACAGAGAGAGGCAATCTCTCTGATAACCCTGATAGCCCTGACTCAAATCACTGGGGACTCAAAGGCCATGTCCAGTAGCTGGGATGGCACTTGGAGCTCTGCAGGAAGATGCTTTAGGAGAATCCAAGCAAAAACTGCTGCCCCATGCGTTAAGCTGCTCTGTTCATTTGTTTTCAGGGGTCTCCAGGTTTGCCTTCAATTAAAACATATAGCAGTAGTCTAATGTAGAGATGGCAAAAACATCGACAGATGTTGCAGAGTTCCTCCATCAGAAGAAACCACGGTTGTCATCTTAGACATTTACTGCAAAATCAATTTCTGCAACAATTTTTCCTTGAAGGGATGCCTTAGAAACAAATTGTGTCTACATGCAGTAAATGCCCCATGTAAGTCTACCTCTTAAACACCATCTGAAGAGCTTAACTTGATCCTTAAAATACAATTCTGCTCTGAGGAGTGCTGTAAAAAATGTATTATGGGAAAGTCTTTATTTCCATCTCAGCAATTTCCCGAAGAAATATCTTTGTTTGACAAGTACAAGAGCAGAGACTTTTAAAATTTCTTTTTAAAATATACATAGCCTTGCAAACTCAGCCTGGATTTTAGAAATCAGTCTGGATTCTTTCCTTCTTGTGTAGCTCCTGATAACAGTGATTTGCCAGGCCATCGGGTATTTTTCATTGTTCCCTCTCTTCCCTTACTGCGGGTTTATTGAGGTAGTGGTTTTCTCAGCATTACTCTGTGTGTAATCGAAGGCAACGTTGCAGATGGAAATAACTAGCACTTAGCTCATGTGTGTGAAGAAGGAGCAGAATCCATAGCTGCATTGGTCCTGCAGGGTGAAAATAAAAATACAGACAAAGGAAAAATGGCTTGAGGTGGGAAGGTATAGGTGGAGGAGGCAGGAGTCCGTAAGAAGGGTGCTGTGTGAGCAGCGCAGAGGTGTTCGTGTTGATGTTTCGTCCTTTAGGTGCAGGTTTTTTAATTACTGTGTATTTCTAATGAACACAGATTCTAACTGGTGGCTATAAATATCATTATGTATAAAACCAAGATTCAAAATGTAATAAAATATGCAAACTGCTAGACTTTGTTACCAAACAAAAATACAGTGAATTGAGCATTTCCTAGAGATCCCTCCAAAGGCTGGAATAAAATTCTGGGGCCGAGCTGGGACTTGAACCATGGCCAGCCCAACAAGCCGTGGACTGTCTCGTCCCTCTGCTCCTTGTCCCTCCAGCTCCGGGGAGCTGCTTCAGATCCCCAGGGTCCCGATAGAGGAAACGTCCTTCTCTGAGAGCAAAGCTGGTGTGCGTTACACATCACACTGTATTCTAGTTGTAAATTACCCACTGAATAAACTAACATTGTCTTGAAAGGATTTTCCCTCTCCAAATGCCACCTCTTTGGAGAGATATTACATTTTCCAGGGAAACTGGAGTTTCATGAATCATTTTGAATTCATTTTGCCTCCTATTATAGATCAACTTTTAAAACATTTTTTTGTTTTGTTTTTGTTAGAACCCTTGAACAATAACTTTCCTCAGCAATCGCTTTGTTATTATTTTTTAAACCTCAGTACTTTCACCCTCCAACTTTGCAATACAGTTCTTTCATACGACATTTAGATTTTGAGACACTTAGTTGGTGGAAAAATGGGAAATATTGAAAGGGTGAGCTAATTAATGTTTCTTCAGCCTATCTAAAGTGCGCTATTGTGTTAGAGTTTTGCCACGTTTGTAATTTATGCCTGTTAAACCTTTGTTTTATCATCTATTACTGACTTCTAGGCTTCTGTTTGCACTTGCTGTCTGTAACAAGCATTTCATTTTATATGGAGAAAAAATGGTTTCAGTTACTTTTACTGTACCCGAAAAGGAGAATGGGATTTGCAAATGATAAATGGGGAAGTTGACTAGCTAACTAATAAAGATTTGTCTTAATCAAGTATGATTTGTCAGAACAGGAGCGCACTGGGGTCAGGGCACACGCAATGAATAATACAGCATTCACTGGAGAAAAGGACCAGGCAAAAGGCCTCATAAATATGCTGCGATTACCCATTGCTAATTCGTATTCAAAGAATGAGTTGCACTGAAGCCAGCTTCGAGGTTGCTGAGCTGTTCACCTGCTTTGTGGGCTTTCTGATGTTTGAGAAAGTTTTTATATATATATATATATATATGTATACACACACACTGTTTTCAGCATGCTTTATTTTTGTGCCGACTGCTACACTTTTTGGTCAATGACTTTAAGCATTATTTATTAATCATCCTCTAGGTTTGTTTTATTTTTCTAATGTCTGGACACTATTTTATTTCTATTTTTCATTGTTTAAATATGAATGTGAATACAGCAGGAGATAGTTCCATTCACATTTAAAATGAATTGCTGAGCAGTGCAAGAAAGGTTAAAACACTCTTTAGCTCCGTGGAAGTATTAAAGATCAAACAAGCATAGACTTTTTGCTTGTGTTGCCAGCTTTCCTGAGTTTCTATTCGGTCTGTGGTTTCAGGATGAAGCTGATACATCAGGATGTTGGGGGACATCTGAATAAACCCAAATGTCATTTTATTTGGCTCTGGCTTTGTTTTCATTTGCTGACATTGCTTTTTGCTTCAAGGAGCAGTTTCTCAGATTGAAACAGATGAAGGATGTACTCTTCTCATAGATTTTCTGATGTCCAGAAACTGGAATATTGCAAGGAACCTTGTTCCTATTGATAAGTTGTAGCTACGTAAATGGGACATGAAGAATCAGTTAACAAAAAAAAATAATTAAAAAATTGTTTCACTGCTTACAGATATAATTAGCAGACTTTGTTCTTCGTCTTTGCACTGTTTAAATGTCACATGCTGCAGTTTTGTGTAGTTAAATAAGTTTGAAAAAGATCCCGTGCTGCACACTTCAACTTTAAAACGTAGTTCAACATTTCTCAATCTTTTTTTCTCTTTTGAAAACCTAATGGAGCTTTGTTTTCTGTTTGCCGGTTGGCTAATAGTCTGTCCCATCTGTTTTGTGCTCAACTCTCTATCTTGAAGTGCATTTATTGCTTTACGAGTAAATCAGCTGTAGAGGTAGGGCCAACTTTATGAGCCTCGAGCTGCTGAGTGCAGGAGTCTAAGTTGACAATTCTCTGCCTCATCATTTTAAGTCTTTGAAATAACCAGTACGGCAGGGTCCAAAGTAATTATTTACACTGCTTTGAATTTATAACAAACTTGGTAGATGGTGGAGCTGTTTTGATTAAATAATTACTGTGAATGCAGCCTTAGCGAGACGAAGCAAAGATCACCTTTGTGTCATCTTGGTGCTGTTTGGAGTCAGAGGTTTAATGAAGCGACAGTTTGTGGCTCAAGTTTTAAAGGATATGTTTCTGCAACTTAATTTAGATGCAATCAGGGTTGTTAATACTTTCCACTGCTAAATCGCTTTCAGAAAAAGTTCAACATTGGCAATACTGCAATGAAGCAGCATCCATTCCCTGCACCAAGCTCAAAGCGAGCAGGGACTTTGTCCCGACAGCACTTAAAGTAGTAGGACAAGAAGATACTGAGGGTTGGTTCCCAGCTTCACTCACATAAGTGACTGAGACAGGGGTAGCAAGTTGTTTACTTATTGGTGCACTAAGGAGGGATTTCTTTTGCCTTAGAAGTTTTTTCTGAAGGAAGGGAGGGGAAAAAAGAAGATGTAAAGGGAGGAATTTGGAGCAGATGAGCATTGCTGAGCTGGTGCGTGGCTAGAACAATGGCTGGACTTCAGTGTAGACAAGTGCTCGGGAGAATCAAAGTCTGCCACCTCCTGTGAATGTTGCTGTGAGGATGTTAGTAAGGGAGCTCAGATAGATGGGTGATGGGAGTAGACAGGAAAAAAATACATCAGTTAGTGAGAAATGAGTAGTTTTATACCAGCAGATTGATGTAAGTTAGGATTTCAGAAAAGGTATGAAACCTTAGAAAAAGAAAAGGCTACTGGAGGTGAAGTTACTAGGTCTGTCATATATGATCATCCTCCTTTCTTTTTCCTATTTTGTCCTCATTCATCTGCCTTTTTTTTTTTTTCATGGGGAAGGACAGAATAGGCCTGGACCATGGGAGGTGTTGGTTATGAAATGCTCCCGGTTTGTTCTTGAAAGCGTGTGGCATCTTCCTCAAATATCTTTTCTTCCTTATTTTGAACAAAGCACAAAGCCTGAATTCTGATTAGGTGTTCCGGATGTTTTTCTTTCTGGTTTCCCTGACCTCGGGATCAACAGACCCTTTTGCTGTTGGCCAATGAAAATAATTTCATGAACATCCATTATAGCTTATAGGGACCTTTTTCATTTGAAAAATGTTTGTATTTTAAGTTTGGTGGACATTTTGGACTTTGGAGGATTGGGAGGTATTTTTAGGTGTTTTTTGCTTTCACAGTGACACTGGGCAACTTCTTTTATCCTCTCTTGTAACTGAACTTCTGACAGCTCTGGAAGTGTTGGATGTCCTCAGTGTATGCTGTTGACTGTCAGTCCTCTTTCTACCCATGCGGCATTTGCTTCTGCTGAAGAGGCCGACCAGTCCCTGCAGCATGTAGCTGATTTTTATTTTATTGTGTTAAATGACCACTTAACAGCTTGCAGATTAACTTCTCTGCGGCAGATTCTTGAGGCATTTGAGCACCAACTCATGTTTCACTGTTCTGTTAATGCTCTACAAATTGTCTCTCCATTGGCTTGTAGCCATTATATTATCCTTCATTTATCTGTATTAACCTGTACTTGTCGTTTAGTAACTTTGATGATCTAAATCCTTCTGTCTCCAATTATATTGGCTGTTCAATGTAAATATATATCAGCTGCAAACTTGTAACTTTCGAGGACTTATACCTGTGTCCCTACACTTAAAGATATGTCATCACTTTCTTTATTAACTTTCTGCTGTCAGAAGCTGAAGCATTTGACTCAGCCCTGAATTCTTCTAACTCCTGCAAGATATATTTTCCAAGTCTGTAAATCTGCTTGCTGTCACCTCTGAACAGCTAGCGTTTAACGCTTGCTAGCATTTTTTTCCAGAAACTGCTGTTGATGATTTATCTCTCTCTGTCTCCTAAAATCTAAATTTTTAACCTGTCGAAACCTGAGTGGCTTTTGGAAAAAAAGTGTCCTAGCCTTGAATATGTTTACTGAGTTTCTGCCTGGATCAGTGTAGTTCTTCTCCAAAAATCTTCCACAAATGGCTTTTCTCAGTAGGCAAGGATAAGGGTCTCAGTGTGCAAATGTTCACCGTTCCTGCTCTGATTCCTTCTCTCACAAAACACAGTGGGTTTTTTAGTTTATTTTCCAATTCTGTAGGACAGCCATCTTGATTTTTTTCCTTGATTTTCTGCTTTTTCCAGTATAAATTAGTTAGTCTTTTCCCATCTCTGTAATTACATAGCTCAGATGTATGCGTTGTACGTATGATGGAATTTGGCAAATCGTACTTCCAGGCATCCTTTCTATGATTTGGTGGTATTTAATCTTTTCTAACATTTTAAAAATGTATCAGGCTATGAAAAGTGTGTCTGTGTGTATGGGTTTATAGATATATAAAAAAATAGAATTTTTTCATATATATATGCACACAGAGGGTACACTTGGAGTGGAAAAGAGCTGTATAAACCATGTTGCATTATTTTATTTTTCATATAAAAAGAAAAATTGGTATGCTGTCTTCAAAATTCATAAAAATGCATTTTTATTTATCCAAAAGCCTGGGGAGGATCATTCCATATAATTCCTTTCTCTTGAGTAAATATATTAGTCATTCTTAAGGAAAAAAGTATTATTGACTTGAGTGATTAGGAAAAGCTCTTTTAAAATCAGTTCAGTTGATAAAATAAATAAATATTTAAATGGCTGGAGGCAAAAAAAAGGAAGAGAAAAACCACAACTTATTTTGCATCCTTGCTATGTGTGTAGGTATTAGAAATCAAGTGTTGTGGATCTTGTATTAAATAATTATGATTTGTGCATATAAATAAATACTGCATACAGGTTGTAGGCAAGTTCCAGAGTAAGGGCATGTTCAGGAGTGTAAAGCACCACTAAAAGTGTTCATTGTCTTTTGGGTGTATCTCAGTATGAAAGTTGAAAACCATGTGCCAATTTTTGCACACATGAAGGGGAAAGTTGGGTTTGCATTTGTTGTTTTTCTGGGGGTTTGGTTTTCTTCAGTTGTGGAAAGTGTCTGCATTCTTCTAATTAGGTTCAGTGGTTTACGATAAGAAATGTTGTGGGTTTTTTATATAACCGTTTGTGTTGGACCCACAGCATCGCATTATTAAAGTGTTCAGCACTGACGAGACTGGTTTCCCATACCTTGTTCAAACACCTTAAAGGCGGAATACGTTCAGAGCTGTGAATTTTAGCATTCACTCTTTAAGGCTGATGCTTGTTAAGTTATGTACTTTGTCAGATTTTTTTTTCCTGTTCGTCACAGCATTGTTTAAGACTGAGATAATTGCTTTAACGAATATTCCTGCCCTCTGTCAGTATGTAGATAATAATGATGTAAATGCATTCATCCTTCTGCTTCTCATACTTTAGCTGGAATTTTAGAACATAATTTTATGCATGTTTGGGAGTTTCAGTGAGAAGAGGCAGCACCACAGAGTCTTTTGTAGGACTTGGGACTAAACATCTCCCTGCCTACCAACTAAAAAGATGGCGTAATCCCCAAATAAGTGACGTCGTTAAGATTCTGTTGAAATAACACCATTACTGGCAACATGCAACACCCTTCAGTTTGTGTATTGGTCTTAATTCATGCATCTGCACTACAGTATATCTTAGAAACCTGACCTTTGCACATAACTGTAGTAGCGCCATCAATGGTTTGCATTTTAAGTAGTCTGGAAAGATCTATACAGCGCTGTTGCACTAACAGCGTGAATCTGCCACACAGGTGAAGGTTTTAACTGGCAGGAAAACCTCAGACTCGTGGGGAAACTTGAAAAATTATAGCAAGCAGATAGCAACGATACCAAGCTTGTAATTAGCTATATTGTGGGCTTTTTTCCAGTCCTGGGCACCTTCAGTTGCAAACCAAGTTAGGAGACGTGTTCATGTCATTTAGAAATCTGTGTTTTCTTTATTTATTAATATTTTTGTTTGACTGTCTTGACCTTCCAGCTAAAAATCAAGTTTCACTGTCATCAGTGAATTTTCTGAGTAGAACAAGGATACGAAGAGAATCTGTGGATAAAGGTGTCAATTTATGTTTGCAAACTTATTGTGAGATTATGTTACCTTCGTTATGTCTCTTTGTTCAACTTATGTTGTTATTTTAGCCCAAAAAAGGCCAAAGATCATCAACTAAAGTGCATGTAGAGTAAAGCTGCTCCTGTAAAATTGATGATCCGTCCAATTATTTATCTATAGAGGCTGCTGGGAAGAAACGCAACTATCTCAGTTCTCAGACCCCTCTGCTAGGTTGAACTTCATGGCTGAAGGTTTAATCCCTAAGTGTCATATCAACAATTCATTCTGTGATATTCTGGCTGACATGCTCTCTCCTTCCTTATTTATTGATGTCTTCAGTCATCGACAATGAGAGGAAAATACACTATTCGTCAAAGTGACGGTGTTTTACCCTCACTTACAGTTGATGCTGCTGTCACATTGATGGTTGGAAAATAAACTCAATCATTATAAAAAGCTAAGAGTGTGAACTTGGCAGTGACAGGAAGAAAATGAAGAAAAAAAAAGCCCACAGTAACTTGCTTAAAATTGGTGTAATAAAAATAGAGCTTTATCCTATGAAGATATTTTTGAGCTTTGTTTGTGAAATACCAAGCCATTTTAGCCATTTACTTTATAGTTATTCCTTTGAAGGAAAATCTACTCCTCACACTCCTTTATGTCTGTGTGTATAATTTTTAGCAATAAATGTTTGTTATCATTGCGCCTCATGGTACTTGGTTAATAATTTGTTGATTTCTTTTCCTCTCTATTTTGAAGGGATTTTGCTTTGTTTTTTCTTCCCCAGACCACACTGAATGCATGTATCTGTTTGTGTACTACAGTATTTTGAGTTCTTTGATGAGGAATAAGCTTAGTATAGTTTCATCCAGTATGTCCTTTGACATGCAAACATAGGCAAAGCGCTCTTGAATCCCTTTCTTAGGCTACCAGTTGTATAGCTGTACTGCACCTTACAGCTTTTGTAACTCAATAACCACATATCTTACCACATTTCACCTTTGGGAGGCATTGTATATACAGCTAAAAGTAAAGAGCAGCAAGCCAAGAGGGACAAGATAGCATAATGAGGATGTCAATTTGTGGTCAGATATCTGAGGAAATATTTATCTTACTTGTACTGTACTTGGCAACAGATAGAGAAATATATATGTAATGAATTTCCTTAGACTTTATCTGGCAGAGCGTGTACCTGGTGTTAGATGGATTTAGAAAAAATAAAAATAATAAAATCGCTTGTCACAAATTTTTAAAGTTTGAGGTGATTCTACTTTGGATTGTTCCCTGAAAATGGATGGTATCTATTAAAAAAAACAAACACAAGAACAGTCAAGTTTGGTCTACTAATATATTGGTGAATTTTTAATTACGAACTTTCTAGAGGCTTGTCAAATAATGGCATTTTAAGAACCTGCTCATTCACCAGAAAAAAAAAGCAACACTTGGTTTTTGTTGTTTTGGTTTTTTTCATAGTTTTACTCAGTTTTGGTGCATATCTCTAGCAAGCTAACCAAGTAGCCTAAGTGAATGAGCACAGAAATGCTGGTTGTCTCCCACGTGCTGTGTGTCCTGAGGCAAGCTACAGCTGCTTCAGCTGCTGGGGTCTGTTTCCCCATCTGTAAAATGGGAATGATTTAACTTATTTGTCTCCTTCAGTGAAATACAGGGAGGATTTCTTAAAGTTTGTGTAGAGCTTTGAAGATTAAAATCTCTTCTCTATACTTGCTGCTGATGCTTTAGTGTAAGAGGAGCATTTGACTGAAGCTGTTTGAACAGTAAAGTTTTGGCATCTTGTGTTGTCTTTGTACCATGTCTTGAGGCCTCTCCGCTATAATTTGCAACCTTTGGTTCAGCGTACGCTGTGGAAGCAAACGACCTCTGTATAAACGAGTGGTGATGCCGATACATTTGTGTGTATGTCTGCTATTAAATACATCAGGAGATCAATTGCAGCGTATCTCTAAGCTTGCCAAAAATAGTCTGTAATAGAGCAAAATAAACACCAGTAACTGGGCTTAGCCTGAAATCGCTTTTATTTGGAGCGTCAGGGGTAAATGCTGAGAGGCACAGAGAGTGGGTTTCTTCTAACATGACTTCTCAGCGTCTTTAGAAGTGTGAGGATGGACGGTATTTTAGCAAAGGCTTCCTGGCTTCCTTTCTGAGATGAGGAGTGTGCTTGAAGAAGGAGCACGTGGGAAGCGTGAACACCCAGCCCTCAGAGCAAGCCTGAAAGTCATCTTGCCTTTGTTTCACAGGTCAGCGCCAATTCCCAGGGCCTAGACGAGCTCAAGAGATTGCAGGGGGACAGCTACTGGTTTGGTTGTTACTTCTTCAGTTTTAAATAGCTTGGAAAGCTCAAAATTTAGTATAATGATGTCTTCCTCTGCGCAGTTAGGAGGAGCGATTAGGCTATCATATGTGTTAAATGCCGTTGTTCTTTAAATAGCTTTGTTACAATCTAACCTGGCATTTTGAGGCCTTACAGTCACAAGCTATATTTTTCATGATTTACGTTTTGATTTTTTAATGCAGAGCAGATTGGACAGGAGATGCTGGAAAACCTCAGCCATGACAGGGAGAAGATCCAGCGGGCTCGGGAAAGGGTGAGTTTGATAATAAGTAATTGCTGGGGTTGAATTTTATTTGCTTTGGGCGAGTTCTCTGTGCATGCAAAAAAAAAAACCTACCATATTGATCAGTTTTATATATAACAGCTGCTATCGTGAGAGATAATTGCCATCTGCAGCTAAGCACTTAAAAATTGTCTTATATGGGCCCAATCCTGCAAAGCCTCTCCTACAGAGAGTCATACTGAAGTCGCCAAACCCGCTACTGGAAGCAAGCTTTCTGTCACTAAGATCATAGTTAAGTCCGTTTTCTGTCCTTTGAAGGGTTTGTTGCAGAGTTCATTGCACTGTCTTCTTGAACTTTCAGTGGAACAAAGTTCAGTATCATGACTGAGCTTCTAATAGTTGATGAACTTTGCTCTTTGTAGCTGCAAATGCTAATAATTGCCTCCCTAGGCAATTCTGTGTGACAGAACAGGCAGTGGTTTCTTACACTGCTGCTCTATCACTGCAGTCAACATAACATATCTACGTCGTTTTGGGCTTATTTCACCTCCATAGGGATCAACTCTACTCTGTAGAGTTAACGAAGATGGCCAGAAACCTGTCCCATCCAACGCGTACAATCTCTCTGAACTTTAGTCTAAGAAATTTTCCTCTCTGGTTCTGGTTTCTGCTCACAGAACCAGGAGTGACGACACCTGTGACTTTCTGTCCATGACACGTTGATCAGATGCTTCCCTCAGAGTCCAATTTTGCCAAAGCTGAGTCCTCCTACAGGCCTCTAGCTGACCAGCGCCACTTAAGAAACCTCCTTTATCTGTCCCAGGGAGTTTCTTTACCTGAGTAGCTTTGATAGGTAAAGCTCGTATGACAGCTTTAACAAGGCATTTTCTGTCAGCTATACCAGTTGCTTTCTGAAGTCCTGGGCATTAACTCCTTTAAAACATTAAGTATGACTGAATCATTAAACGTCACTAAGGATTATGAGCATTTACTAAGTGTTGTTCAGGCAACTTTGTGTCTTATTTCATCTCCACTTCTCATGTCCCTAGTGACTGCTGAGTCTGAGAAGCTTTTCTGTTCCTAGCTGGACAACTAAAACCTCGGCAATGGAAATGAGTAACATACTTTTCTGCTGATTCTAAAAATCCTCAGGAAAGAGGGAGAGTAGTTCTGATGACTCTGTACACATGGTTCACAGTGTAACTTTTCCTATTCTGTGCTTTCCACCTGAAGAGTAAATTTCTTTGATGGCAAAACCTGTAAGCTGCAAGAAGTTAGATTAAAAATAAAGGTATTCTAAGAAGGTGTATCCCATCACAGCTCAGCGAAAGACCTCTTGTCATAAATGGAAGATCTCAAATTCCAAGTTTATATCATATGCCACTTAAAATATTTTCTTTAGGGAATTCAGAAAAGTTCTCCAGGGGAGGCACACGAGTGCATCTGTCCTAGCCGTCTTTATACTCAGATACAGAGCTGTCTATATACTCAGTCAGGGATGATCTTGGATAACTTGGCAAGTTTTCCATTTTGTGGAGTTTTTTTTAAAGACAAGGGCAGAGGGTGCTCTGTCAGTGATGTCATAATAACTTTACCCTGAGTATATGGAGTTATCATCTAATCAACCAGGGAACAAACTTGTCTTCTGAAATTCAAATGTCAGCTTGAATATGATGGTCAGTGCTTAGCGGTTCAATATCGTGACAATCAGGAAGATTTTCTTGTGAGCAAAATTTAAATGAGTTAATGTCTATACTTTCATTAAATTTACGTATTAAAATGTAAATGTAAAATGACAAGATGTCAACACCAGCATCTTGTTTATATTCCTTCCTTTATCGTTATTATTCTTAATATTATTTTTAAAACCTTTCTTAAACACCATGTAGATTTGCCACTGCAAATATCAAAGTATCTACCAAAATGTTTTCACCAGAGCAGTTCTGTGAAGCAAGGAAGTGCCATCACATGCCATTTAACAGGTTTGCATGCCACCAGTTCTTTGGTTTCTGCTGTGCACTGGTATTGGTAAAGAAATGATGGAAGAACTACCACCAGATATTTCAGTTTTAAATAAAAACAAACCTACAGTTTGTTTTTTCTGCCGATGCAGGAAGAAAAGGTGTTTTTTTAGTGTTCTCTTGGGAGGTAGCTAGAGATCTTCCAACTATGTGTGTATGTGTTTGTTTCTTTTCTGACATGTCTTTCACTTATTTTGTGGGTTTTTTTATTACCATAAAAATATGAGGTCGTCTTGCTTAGAGGAGTTTGTCAAACCTTTAAGATTCAGCTTCCCTTTCCTAACTATCAGTACTGATTCTAGCTGTCAGGTAGAATCCTGCAGCAAGAGAGGAAAGTTAGGATCAAACATATAATGGTAAAAAAAGAGCGCGCTACTTTTCTGTGAAAAGGGAGGAGAAGCCCCAAGTGTTAAACGCATCTTTATGAATAATAAAAGACCAATGTAAAGCATACATTTGTACTTCAGATTCCCTTCTAGCATAGATAAGAACTTGGCTTTTTAATGAGCCTTTTAAAAATTATTGTGACGTTTTTTCTTCTGTTACTTGTGTCAAACTGGGCTAAGCTGCTTTTCTGGAGCTTGAATTGTCTAGATGGATCAGGAAAAAATGAGGGAATGGTCTCCCTGGAATATAATGCTCATCTTTGTTCCATCATGGCACATAATTACAGAGATCTGAGAGGCAGTGCAAGCCTCCCACTGAATATGATATTGCTAAGAGCAACTCTTGGTTGGTGTTATTCAGTCCCAGCTTCTACCTGGTATGTTCTTAATTCCTTTTACAAGAACACGGTGGAAATTTGTGCAAAAAGGTTATGTGTCATTGACTGCAACTAGTGATTTTAGTAATAAGCATTAAATCTGGTAGCAAATATTTAAAATATTTGGCTGCAGAACAGAATTACTGCTGTGCATATATTCAAGATATAATAGTGGTTTTTTATGGTGAAGGTGATTTGTTACTGGAAGAATGCCACTTTTCTTGGCAGTGTTACTGTTTTGATGGATTTATAACACAGGATGCATTTTGTCTTCTACAACAAAGTTTCTTTAGTAAGAAGACAATGAGTCAGGAAATCCTTCCGATCTGATTTGATAATGAAGAGGTAAATATTCAGCTTTCATAAGGAGAAGAATGTTTTAATGTACATACACACAGCTGTGTTTTGGGGCATGTTAGAAACAGTGATCCCTGCTATTTCATAACTGGCAGTCATTACATTGTCATTTACAGTAGATTTTGACATCTGACTGGTTATGAGATCTCTAAAAAATCCAAAGATGTCTGCACTCTCGCTACCAGTAGCGAAAGCAGCAATAGGAGAGTAGCTCGATTCTTCCTATACGCACCTTCATTTCTGGGCTTCCTTCTGTGGGACGCTAATAAACACAAAAATACAGGGGAAGTTTCGATACCTTTTAAAGAACAATAGGAGTAATTGCTCTTTTTTAACATGAAGTTCATTTGCTTCATAACCTTTCTCTTCATCTCCCCATTTTCATTTTTTTGGTTGTGCTTTTGCCTCGGTTGCAAAATTTTTGAGAGCTGTAGAACAAGTCAGCTAATTAAATTTAGTTGTAAATGTGGGTTTCCTGTGTCCTAATAAACTACAAAAATACTTTTTTCAGTGAGCAGGTGGTCCTTACATGCAAAAATATATATTGTGCTGCTGTGGTTGTACATCCTATATACATCCTATATACTGTTCACAAAGTATTTGGGCATCCATCCCAGTGGTGGCTGCTCTAAGGTTGGTACAAGTTTTGTATTTAAGGGACAGTATAGGCATATTTCGTTACACACAGAATTAGTAAAAGGACACTGTTTTGTCTTTTTGCTTTTCTGTTAAGCTATTGGCTTTGAAAAACAATGGAAGAAAGATACGTTTGGTTTTCTTTTCATAAAGCATCAGGAAGACAGCACATGGTTGTCTCTTCATCCCTTGATGGCCTCACTAATATACAGAACCAATACAAATACACACATCAGTGGGAATTATGGATACCAATTCATGTAGCTTCTACCTGCAACCCTTTGTTTGTAAAGCTTTTGCTCTTTATCCTGGTCATCTTTGTTGCCTCAATGCCTTATCTTCTATGGGTGTCATCTTTACGTAGGTGAAAATCAGACAAAACATTTTTAAATTTCAGAGCTTTGGTGGCTTTCTTACAGGAGAGTTTGTTGTGGGCTAACACTGAAGTTGATTGACTCAAATGACAGTAGAAATATTTGTGCTTTGTACAGAACGGAGTACATGTGCCTTTTGCCTTTAATGGGACTCTTTTCTCCCCAGCTTAGAGAAACAGATGCAAACCTGGGGAAGAGTTCCAGGATTTTGACAGGAATGTTGCGAAGGTAAGGCCAAGGTAGGGATACCTCTGCTCTTTCTTTTTTTCCTCTCTCCTTCCATGCCTTTATTTTTAGTTTTAATATGGCCTCAGCATTTAGCTGATGTACCTGACTTTTCTTACACAGGCTGCTATGTAGAATGTCTTTGAATGAATGGTGGTAGTGAAGCAGGCATGGTTAGATAGAGGGCTTTATTGCAGCCATGGAAAGTTTTCTATAACCTGAGGGATTACCCCTTGCTTGATCATTTCTCATCTTAGTTTCTTTGTATTTGGGTGGGGTTTATGTATCTGTGTTCTAAAACTAAGGTTTTCGATGATTATTTCCTGTGTTCCTTATTCTTGAGTGATTCTGGAGTTTTGAGAGGCTTTTACCTATTAGATTTTATGTGAGGAAGTTTGTTAATGTTTTGGGGAAACATAATTTTACATACAGACGAAAGGTTAAGATGATCAGTTCTGTCTGAATAGATGGGGCAGACACATTGTCAAATCTCGTGGTTTTTAGCATGTTTCTTCCATGCTTTCGATGTTATGCAAATTGTCCCTGGGATCAAAATGAGGTGATACAGAAAGGAAAAATTTGCAACATCCTAAAAACATGTGTGGGACTGCAGGGAAGGAATTCTCCAGTGATTATGAGCCACCTCAAATTTACATCGGTACCTTCCGAGACAGACTTTTTGAATTAGTGGCATCTCTGCATATGTATTCTTTACCCAGTGAAGAATACAGCACCTGAGCTTCTCTGTGATGTCCGTATTTCTGTATATATTCAGCTTCCTGAAGAAGAAAAGCATCTCTCTAATAGGTGGTGCTGGGTGCTATGAAAACACAGTTTTAAAGGAATTTAGAGCATCCTCTGAAGTGTTCAGTATGAAATTACCCTTGCCATGAGCTTTTATGTTGCATATTTGCTTAATGCAATTTTCTTATTAAAAGAAAAAAAGAAAAAAGGAAGAGAAAGTTTTAGCAGAGTTGTTGATTTGTCACTTGGCTTGGAAAATATCAAAACCAGAATTTAATAAGTTGTTCTTTAGTGCAAGCGTTATCTCTTCATAAGTCTCCTCAGGAAAATATTGTTGTTAGTTCCCTGTATACCCAGTTGACAAAGGTTAAAGTGACTGAACCTCATGCCTTCATTCCACAGATTTCTTACAATTCCAACTCCAAACTGTAACATATAAAATTCTCTGATTAAGAGTAATATGTAAACGACACAAGCTAAATTCAAAATCCATGGAGAAAGGAAGTAGCAATTGAAAGGGATGGTTCAGTGCCTGTAGACAATCAAAATAAAGTATAAAAAAAATGAACGAAAGAAAGGACACAACCAAACCTAAGTCTCCCCAGGAAGGGCTCTGCGACATGAGCTGTAACAAATATTCTGCATATGTCTCCATTTTGTCAAATCTCATTAAAGGGGTTTCTTGCTTTATGTCAATTGAGCTGTCGAAAAATCATTCATCATTTTAGTGTAAAAAAAAACCCATGCAGTTATTTAAATAATATCATATTAATGTTAAAGTTCAGCTGTCATTTAATAGTATGGCTTAATCAGACATAGCATTTAGGAAAAATAGTTTTTTCGGGCTTTACTTGGCTTTCAGGTTGGCAGATTCAAATAAGGATTTATGGGTTTCTAAACCAATGTATTCTTTCCATGTTTATGCTTGAGGTACCTCAGCCTTTTTTGCAGCACCCTGTAGTCTGTTATTTTCAATAAAATAAAGTATCTCTTCATATTGTGTTTGAATACATTTGCAAGTAATTTGGAGAAGCTGAAACAAAAACATATGCTGTAACCTTTGACTTTGTTTTGTGTTTGGGAATCACAGTTAGGAGTCCTAGTTTATAAGTGTTCCATAAGCCAAATGAAAAATACAATCTTTCTGAAATACACTTGGGCTCTTCTTTTCAGACAAAAGGATTATGTAGTCAAACACCAAGATGGCACGTTTCTGTGTGTCAGAAAGGCACTGGATTTCCTTTTTCTTTAACAAAAATGCTGAGCTGAGTCACCCATCTGGATAAAAGGCAGGTTGGAATTTAAGCTCAGTTCAGATAAGTGTGCTGGAAGAAATGCCTCGGCATAGATGTAACTTGCAGTAGAAGATTCTCTGGATGTTATTTAAAACCACATAATAGATAGACCTATAGTGAATTTAATTTGTTTGTGACTGTTGGGTAGAAAGGTCTAGCTAGCGTTTGCCCAGCCTCAGCACCGTCTCAGTTGTTTAGTCATAAGAATAATCGTAAAATACAGACCCCAAGAAATCAGCGCAAATTAGATAAATACAACTGTAAGAAAAATAATTAGCACAGATTGGCAGTTGTGTCCTAATTTCTGCATACTTCAGTGCATACCACACTTAATTACTGGAACCAATAAAGAAAAATGCTGGAGGACGATGCTTCACATCATTATTGTACGGAAAAGGTAATGTTAAACTGAACGTTGCTCAACTTAGTTGCCGCTCTCACAATACGTATTTGCTGATATGCTTGAAGTCATATGTCAGGCTACTACCCTAAGCATCAAATTAATGCCTAACTATTTCTATTTTTACCGTTGGGAAAGGTAAAGCAGCATCTCTTCTGAATCTGGCCAAATACATTGAGATTAGATATTTAGATAGCTAGAGGGCTAAATGACTCCCTTTGTATGACCTGGACATGTATTTGTGCATAAAATATTCTGGAAATGGGGAATAACAGCAGGGACAGGTTTTGTAGGTTGCCGTAGCTCACTGAGGAATTCGGGGCACAGTAGGGACAGGTCTTTCCATCCCAGTTTGCTGCTCTAGCAACTCTAAAGTAGTCAGCCTTATGTATTTTGGGTATTTGGGTGAGGAAACTTTTGTAATAAATGTTTTAAAATAGTCTTGCTTTGAAATGACCTATACATACATAATATATTTTTTTTCTGTAAATAAACGTACTGAGATTCTGCTAAACTCGTCTATTCCACTTATGGCATTGCATTACTGGGATAGTATCGGCATGTTGATAAAGTCAAGACATGAATCATTTCCTTTTACATGTATCTATAGCCCTGGACATCCTGACATTTTATGACTCCTCTTTAAAACTGTGAGACTGTAACAGACGCTCAGTGTCGTTTCAGTTACAGAATTATCAAATAACAGGTTTTAACATAAGGAAATGGCATCTTCTGCAGTCATCTGTGATACTGCCGTCTCAGACATCTATCCCTTGGCCTCTACCCCACTGTGAATTGGGGAGCGCTCAGTGTGTTAGAAGGAAGCAGAAAAGAATACGTTCAGCCTTTTGCCCATATCCTAAGCCAACAGCCTAGAAAAGCTTTTAAGAAAAGAATTTGGACAGTCTCCAAGCCACACACGGCCCAGTGGGAAACAAACAAACCTAAAAGTAACCAGATAAAAATTGCAGTAGATTTGAGTCTTTATCCAATTAGCAGATAAATTCTACCTACCCCCCTCCAAATTGCAAAAAAAAATTAAAATATTTTCAAAAAATAGCTGCTACCCTCCAGAACACAGTTTTATTCTGTCTGAACAAAAAGTCTGTCTGACTTTTAAAATTTGATTTCCAACAGGACAGGGACACTAGCTCCAGCTGATGGAAATGAAGCAGTAAGTGTTCAGCTCCCAGGTGATAAGTTATATGACTTGCCAACAGCTGCATGACCAATGTGACTACAGTCAGAAACAGGGAATGCCTCCCCCTCCAGGCTAGTTGTAGCCAAGCTGCTTCACTCTTCTTCCAGGAAAATTCTGGTAGTCCTGCTTCCTGCATCACTTCTAGTCAAACTTTCTTGTCCTTTTGAACTCCAGGATAGTCCACACCTTACAGTAATTTTTCAACGCTTCATAGAATCATAGGACAGTTTAGGTTGGAAAGGACCTCTAGAGGTCATCTGACTCAATCTTCTGCTCGAAGGAAGTCTAACTAGGGCAGTTTGCGCAGACACTTCTCCAGCCAAGTTTTGAACACATCCAAAGTTGGAGAGATCAATGCCTTTCTAAGCAATCTGTTTCTGTAGCAGTTAAAATAAACATTTTTTTCCAGGTACCTAATTGAAATTTCCCAGCATCCAACTTGTGTCCATTGCCTCTGGTCCTAAGCAGAAGGGATTCAAAACCCAACTGTTTTAGAATTGGCCCTCAGAGTTTGGGCCTGTATTGTAGTCGCTCCTAGCAGTTCTCAAACAACTTCAGCAGTTCTGAAGAGGCCCCTGTGGTCATTAGAATAAGATGACATTCATTGTAGGTCATTTCTTTAAATAGTGTGCAGGGTGCTCTGCTTCCACCCATTGACCTGATTGGGTGGCCATTTAGCAGTGGATGTACAAGAATTTTTTCTATAATTTTAGTTATTTGCTTTCTCACACTCGGAGATGTAAAGTTAATTATGTGTGTTTTGACTTCTCTCTTGACCATGAGGTCCACATCTCCATATGCAGAATAGCAACAGAGACAGTCATGTCCCTGTTGAGGCAAACCAAACAAACAGTGATAACACTGTCAATTTCCCTACCAGTTTGCATCCCCAAAAGTCCGTAATGAAGATATTCTTCTGAGCTAAAGCCTATCTCAGTATCAGTCATCCTAGGCCATGATTGTTGAGTCTCTGCAGTTTTCTGTAGGAAGGCCTTCGTATCGCAGATACTGAGTGGAGTTTAACATACAGTTGGATTTGCCTTGTTTTCTTGCTCTTTCCAGCAGGAACTTTGCATATTTGGTCTCAAGCCAAAAGAAGTTTGAGTAAAAATTGTTTCAGCAACTTTTTGGTACATATATTTCTACTTTTACTTCAAGATATATTTCTACACTGAAAAATGATTGAAATGGCAAATCCTTTAAGCAACATGTCTGCACCATGTTGAATGTTACAGCTGCAGCTGTTTACTTCAGTAATTTAGACCTTGATTCAGGAATATATTTAAGCATATGGTTAACTTAAACCAGAGGAGCAATTCCCATAACTTGAGCGGGACTGGATAAGGAGGCAGAATGATGCTGGGTCATCTCTTGGGGCAGCACAGCTTGTATTGTGCTGCTTGCTCAAGACCGATTACAGAGCAAACCCTGTCCTTAATATTTCCGTTGTTAAACGGAAACCATAAAATACACGTAGGGTATTTTAGTGCTTGTTACTGTCAGTGTAAGAACATTGTTTTTTAAATATCCTGACTTTTAAACATTTAATATAGTTACTTGATTCTTCTATTATTGTACCTGCGTATGTGTCAATAGGCAATTAATCTTTATCAATTATGAAGTGCTGAATTTTTTCAAAAGGAAACTTATAAGGTTTTTGGTGCTGTTAATCACAAAATCCTCTATGGATAAGGAACGTGTGGCTTGTTATTTCTGATTAAACCTTGTCATTAATTAGTACCTGGTCATTCCTCCCTTTGTCTCTGACTTAACAAAGAAACAAGGTTTCTTTTTAAAATGATGGTCAAAACATCTGGAAAACGTAAATGTGATGTCAGCAAAATTCCCAAGGGTAAGCATTCTTCACCACTGGGAGTCCAACCAAAAAACAGGAAAGGTACCTCTAGGTCTGAACAGCCAGAATTTTAAAATAGCATGGGACACTGTGGGTTCCCTGTCCTCAGTTTAGGTATGACATAATCTTATGTATGTAAGATGAATTTCCTATTTTTAATAATCGAGAGCCATTTTATAAACCGTGCTCATCTTTCTTGGACGGTGTTCTACATATTGTTCCCAAAACGCTTTTGAAAAATCTTACTGTACTTTCATTCAGTGTTAGAAATACTATTCAGTCCATGCATCATAGAAGGCACAGAAGTCTTCTGAGCTGCTGAATAACCACCAGAACTACAGTAAGCACTGTACATGGAGAATTCCAGGCCGGGTACTGAAGGTGCTGAACGTCTCACAGAATGGGACCAATTTCAATATTGCAGGCATGTAGCTATAGTTAGTTCAATGCCACCTGGCCTTTGCAAACATTTAGCTCTATCAGCCTAAGTGATACACAGTTAAGCTTACTTCTCGCCTGGGGTAAAAAAGGAGCATCGCGATTGATCTTTGCCTTTTAATAACTTCTGTCCATAGTAATAAAATAAGTCAGTGTTTTAACCTCCTTGCACCTAGGCAAAGTCTTAGAGGGGTATGTCCTTAGTTCCACGAGATAGAAGTATTTGTATTGTAGCATTGCTTTATTTTTCAAGTTGTTGGAAAGCTTTATTCATGTGTCAAGCTGCTTACACTATGTCCATTATGAGCAGGGCTCTCAGCATTCTTCAGACAATATTTCTAATTCTCTTTTTTCATTCCTTTTTTAAATACA
Organism: Psophia crepitans; assembly: GCA_013399095.1. NCBI lineage: Eukaryota > Metazoa > Chordata > Aves > Gruiformes > Psophiidae > Psophia > Psophia crepitans. The sequence goes on from VWZZ01005593.1 coordinate 629,538, forward strand.
CAATGGCCTTTGTTCTGTCCTCTCCATTCCCTCTTTTCTATCATCTGGAATTACTATCTCATTTGTCCCCCTTCCATCTACTTGCGTCCAGCTGAACAGCTGGAAAGAACATTATCTAAAGCACAGTTGTGTTTCTGCAGGAAAGCAGGGTCCCAATGGATAATTATCCAGGCTAGTCCTAGACTGCATATACCAAGAATGTAAAGTGTTATGTTAGGTTAAATATCATGTAACCCTTTGTGATTGTTCTCTCTATTGAGATGTGTTGACTACCATTAAGCAGCTAGAGCCTAAAAAGGTTTAGAGTGTCATGAGTGAAACAGAAGGCATTTCACAGTCCGCGTTGTCATGTCTGAACCACAGTAGATGTCCTGTGACATGCTTTCATGAGAAGGTATGTCTTATATCAGCACAGTCAGTGCAGTGCTTCTTTGCAGTAGTTACAAGTAGTTTCCAGTTGGTTGAGTTCTCTCTGACATGATATTAAGGGTAGTGAAGGTAGTGAAAATATTTTGAATGTGGTGACATTGTTTATGTGAAGCAGGGTGAAGTAGGGAACCTGTTAGCAACAGCTGACATTGGTAATTGCTGAAATAATTGGAGACAACTCTTCAGAAATCAATGAAGCTGGTGAAGGGGTTGGAGCACAGGTCTTATGAGGAGCAGCTGAAGGAACTGGGCTTGTTTAGTCTGGAGAAGAGGAGGCTCAGGGGAGACCTTATTGTCCTCTACAACTACCTGAAAGGAAGTTGTGGCGAGCTGGGGGTCGGCCTCTTCTCACAGATAACTAGTGACAGGACAAGGGGGAACGGCTGCAAGTTGCACCAGGGGTGGTTTAAGTTGGAGATGAGGAGAAATTTCTTCTCGGAAAGGGTGGTCGGGCATTGGAACGGATTGCCCAGGGAGGTGGTGGAGTCACCGTCCCTGGGTGTGTTTAAAGAAAGGTTGGATGTGGCACTGAAGGACATGGTTTAGTGGGTAATAGGTGGGGGGGGATGGTTGGACTGGATGATCCTCGAGGTCTCTTCCAACCTTAACAATTCAATGATTCTATGATTCTATGACATCAAACTCCTTAAGACCAGTAGTAAATTAAGGATCATGTTGTTCTTGACACCACTCACACTGTAACTGTCACAGAACAATATATGCCAAATTTTACCTATTCCATTTACCACAGTGTTTGAGCCGTAAATTCCTAAATGTAACATTTTCTGATCACAGATCTGCATGATATCTTGCTACATGGGTCATTTCATTTTAATCCACCACTTTACCAAAAGAAACATCTTTGTAGTGATCTCAGAAAAGTTCATCCCTTTGTATTAAGGTGGGATTGACTATCCCTGTGTTAATCCTGGCAGATATTCATCTGGCCTACTCTGCAAGGAGGAACATTCCCCATCTCTTCAATCAAACTAATGTTTAGCCCAAATCTTTCTTCCTGGGTAGACAGAGCTTTTATGTGCTGGTGCATTTGAGGTTTCTGTGCTCTGTCAGGGCCCATGACTTCTGCCGTGGAAAGAAATTTCTGCTGAACTTTTCAAGGATTAGAGAACATAATTAGTACTGTACAGAATTAAATTCTAGCCAGTTTTCATCAAGCCAAGCCTTTTGAGGGGGTTCAGGAATGTAAAAGTGGAAGGCGTAGATACTTTTTTTTAATGGGCAAATCGTGAAAGCTCAGCCTCTCCTAACAGTAGCTTCACGTGTAGGCATCACTGGGTGTGCAAATAGAGACACCAAAATTAAGTCATTCTCATGGGGTTCCATATCTGGAATAAAACTAGACTGTATACTAAGCTGACTAAAACTAACATTTGAAACTCAAACAAGATAACAAAACACAGAGATTTAACTTTTTTTGTGGCATTTCTAAATGTTTTAAGAAAAAGGCAGTAATGTCATCACACAAACATCAGAATTTTTAATTTATTTCTCCCGCCCTTGCCCATGGACACTCCAGCATTTTGTACGGATCTGGTATTTGGAAAGAAATGGTGGGAATGGGTATGGTTTTGCTTAGTCTTCTGTCAAGTCTCTGCAGGAGCTTGGTTAATCTTTATTAGGTAAAGAAGGTCTTTTGAGCACTCTGAATATGATTTCCAGTAGCACTTAGCACTTTTCTTGCCACCCTTGTTTGAAATTGTTGACTTTTAATAAAAGCAAAAATAATTCAGCTTTGCCAGCACAATTCTGATCACACACCAAGGACTTTATCTTTAAGAAAACAATGAAGTAATCAAACTGATTTAAAACTGCTGTGATATCAGAACCCTGTCCTTATTAGCTACCCCTTTAAATTAGATGGTTTTCAGTCTAGCTCATAGTAGCATGTCAGAGTTTTGGCTGTGCTCAAGAGACATAAGAGATGAAGTGACCAACAACTGTAACAATGGAAAACTTGAGATTTGCTGAGTACGCTTTCTGTTCAAGTCAATCACTCAAGTTCTACCACAAAATCCAGGACCTGAACTTGGAAGTTATATTTCTGTGAGTAGTTTGCTCATCCATAGCCCTAATATTGAATGAGGATCTCTTTTTTTGTTGTTGTTTTGTTTTGTTTTGGGGTTTGGTTTGGTTTGTTGTTTTTTTTTGTTGGAGCAGTTTGTTGGGGGTAGGGTGGGTGCGTGTTGGTTGTTGTTGTGGTTTTACAAAGGTGGCCATAAATGATGACTGCGAGAAATCAACAACTGAGGAAAACTAGGATCACTTATAGTTGGTTGCGAATAATTAGTGCTGCTGTGGGACAACACTAAAACTGAAGGAGAATTTATATCCTTGGGTGGCATGTAATTAAGTTGTATTGGACCTTTAAAACTCTGCAGAAGAAATGTTCACGCACAGCTAACCTGCTGAGCGTCTGTGTGAAGAATAACAGTCATGAATGAGAAAGTGTGGTCTTACAATGAGAGATTGTTTAGTCTACTTGGTGATAGGAAGGATGAAAACTTGCTAATTCTGGCTGACTTTTTAACTAATACGGAAGATTTGAACCTAATCAAGAAGGCAAAGAAAAATCAGTGTGGAAACTGAGCAAAATGGGAAAGACAGGGAAATACTATTTTCCCATAAACACTGAGATTTGTGTTCACAACGTTTGGGTGGCTCTAAAGTAATTAATTGAAAATCATTGCAATTGTTTCTGAACTGTCTAGAATAATATCAACAAGGGAGAAACTTGCAATCTGCTTGCTTCAAACAAACTGATAAATTTTTGGGGCTAATGCTCCTTCAGCCTTAGAATCAAGATTATAACTGATTTTAAAATAATATTTTAAAATAACATTTTAAAATCAAGTATTGATTGGGTTTTTTTGAAGACTTGAAAAAGTTATTCAATGAATTTAAATTGTAGCTCCTGATTATTCATTACAATTATCAGTGCTATTAGTACTCTCCAGTTTAAAAACATAGCAGAAGAGTTTTTCACTGACCTATATGCCTTCTGCAAATATTAACGCTTCTCTACCAGTGTTGACATGGCTTAGCTTGCAGGATCTCACTATGTAGTATTTATCACCTAAGAGCTTTTGTTTGGCTTGGACTTTACTATATTAACTAAGCCATAACTCAGAAAGTTTCTGTAACATTTGTAAGTTAGAGCAAAGTCTTCATCTTTTCTTATTTCATAGATCTGTTGATAGTTGAAGATTACACTAGCGAATAATTTTCCTTCTTGAGTAAAAACTGTATCTTAACAATTATTTTTGCAGCAGCTCCCTGCCTTCTCCCTAATACAAATGCTTCAGCAAGCAAAAAAAAAAAAAAAAAAGGTGCATTTGTGTGCTTTGTATGCTCCTATATCCCAATTATCATGGCTGCAAATAATGCATTTAAATAAGGACTTGTTTGAGAAACATGGTTCCAAGTGTGCCTGGTCTTGCCTAGATGTCAGGAAGCATATGGCCTACTTTATCCATGCCAAGAAACTTCCTTGCTGCTTTCTGTCACCACTCTGTTTTTCCAAACGCAGTTTTCTGTGTGAATGGCACACACGTGTTGATGGTGAAGGTAACATTCTTTCAGTACAGCCTTAAGCTAATTACTGTTAGTGGCAGTGGGGCTTTGTGCCTCCTTTGTGAACAGCTATTTATTCTACTACACCAGTACAAAGCAATGTTTCACATTACCAGTTTACCAGACTATTACACCATTGTGTTTTAATCCACTGTAGGTGGATGGAGAATATGAGCCATCTGTTTTATTTAATGATATAATCAGTAAACAATATATGCACTTTACACATTTGGTCATTAAAGATGCCCATATTGTTGGACCCTGTATTTACATTGTAAATTGGTGTATTCACACATCAGCTCTTTCTGGTTTAAAAGGCTTGCTGTGTTCATAAGATGGTACAAAGCAAGCTCAGTAACTGCTCGAACCCAGCGCAGGTGGTCGAGCTAGTTGCCACGCAGATCAAAAGTCAAACAACTGTGAATCTTCCTTTGAAATGGCATTTAGAGAGACAAGGCTGGTCTTATCTTCACAAACAAGAAAGAGTTACAGATACGCATCATGAAGTTATGAGAACAAAAGGAGGTTTCATAATCATTCGGCATCAGAAAATCCAGTACTGCAGACTTTTGTGAAGATATCTTTGGAACATAAAGACCATCTTATTTTACTTAAGAAAATTCAGAGGAGTTACTCTGAATTATTAAATATGAGAAAGTTGAGTGATTTTGAAACTTTGGAGACAAGAAGTTGCCTGCTCTCACAGTCCATTTAATTTTATTTTGTTTTCAGGAATGTTTAAGCAGAATAAAACAAACAGCAAACCCCAATCTTTTTCAAGGGATAGGGGTGAATGGGTGTATTGTCCTAAGAGCAAAAGAAGTTTCATTGATAAGTAAAATCTTGTTCGCATTTTTAAGGACATGAAAGATCATACAGTCCCATATTTAAACGGTAATGTTTGTTTTAATGTTTTACTTCACAGCTTGTGCTTAAGATGCCTAGAACTAAGGTATTTATTGGAGGACTTGGTCTCATTTCTTGTTGTATTTTATGAGGAAATATAACTGGGTTTATCACTGGGTGAAGACCTGACTGGCATCACCAGTAGGCAGCGAAGGGAAAGGACTTGTGGAAGTGCTATGGCTAAGAGTGAGTCTGTGGGTCAGCAAGGCTGGAGGAGTCCTGAGCTTAACAACACACGGCTGCCCAGCAGCCAGGGGTCTGCTAATAAAGGTGGAGCTCGGTGAATGCCAGTTTTTCAGTTGAGTCTGAGATCATCTTTTAAAGCAGCAGAGTGTCTGTTCAGGATGAGATCTTATGTATGCATTTGTATAAAATAAACTAGCAACAAAATATTAGTATATAGAAGATTTTTGTGTTGGTTTCTGTTCCTACATAGTGCAGCTATCCTTGGAGGTACTGAATATATACTTGGTGATGTAGTCTGTGTAGTAAAAAGACATGTTCACTTCCCATTTATTCTTACAAACGTGAGGACATAGCTTTTTCAGTCTTTAAATCTATTTCAAAGGCAAGCTAATTATATTATTTAATTTTTTTTAATCTTGGGGTGGAAGGAAAGAGGATTTATTTTACTAGGGCTTTTTTATGCTGGCATGAATTTTAGAGATAAAATATTTTCAAGTGTATGAGCAAAGAGAAGAAAACATCTCATTTTATAAGCCATTATATAGGCTTTCAAAATATACAATATTTTCATGGTTAAAATAAGACTCAGCTATAAGTGTCCCTTTTATAATCTTTTCATATCTGTATTTCATGCAAGTTGAATATTTAGCATTGGCATGTTTCCGTATGCGTCGTGATTTACTGCCTTCCGATTTTGAGATATTGTGTAACTCACTTCTAATCTTATAAAGGTGTTGAGATTTATTTTTTTTTTCATCCCAATCCAGAAACTTGACTACTAATGTTTGAGTCCTAGCTTTTCCCTGACTGTATCTTGGGTAACAGTGGACACATCTGTTTCTGTGCATCTCTAAAATGTGGATAATGTTCCATATCTCAGCAAAGCATTCCAAGAGCAAATACCCTTAATTACTCTGCGTGGTCCTCACGTGATAAACTGAGGAGAGTTTATGAATGATGAACTAACTGGTAGCAATGCCTGTCCTGATTTGGAGTCATGGTTTAAGTGGATTTAAAAGGGGTGAAAGAGAAGCATGGGAAAAATTCAGACTAGAGGGGTGTAGAGTATCTGATTTCCCCTAACAGTCCGTTACCAAGTACGTACCTGATCTCCTTAACTATGCACAAAGAGGAGGTATCAGTTCTTTGTTGTCTTCTTCAGGTAATATAATTTTGAGGGCTGCAGATGACAGGCTTGTCTTTCCTTGGGTGACATTTTGGTATGTTGCAGACAACTAAGAGTATCTGGGTTGATTCAACAAATGTCCCTGGAGACATAATGATTACGCGTATATAGAGAAGAGCAGTAGTGTTAAACTTGATGTGCTAGCCCAGGCAACAGCTTCTTCCTTATCAATCTACTGCTCCTGTCAGAAATTATGTTTTTATAGCTTGCTGTGGACTGAGATGTATTACTGCTGGATGCTGTCAACCTGTGAACAATCAGTACTTTTTACAAAAGTTTTTTAAATACTTTAGGGCTCCTCAAAGAAGAAATACATCCCTACAAACACAATGTTTTACAACTTACTATGACAGCACTGCTGTTTCCTTGTTCAGAGAAGGTGTGGAGGAGAGATCTGCAGACTCAGGGGTAAACGTAGACAGTCACTTCCCTTAGCCAAAATTACCTTTAGCACCATCACCTCTTGGCTCTGGGGAGATAAAAAGAAGCATAGTTTGTTACAGAACATAGACAGGTAAAGCCATGAAGATAATCTAGGAATGCATAAAAATTTTATCTTGTGTAGTAACTTGATGACCAAAAACATACTAGTGAGCCTTCGAAATTCCAGTGTTTTGCTGTTCAACTTCTGATTAAGGAGAAAATAAAAATGTGAATTTCAATTGCATTTTAGTGAAACATCCAGTGACATGATACTGCTCTTCGCTGTGAAGTTAGAGTTCGTTAGACACTTTGTGTAGCAGGCGCATGCTGAAAGCTAGGGTAAAAATGAAGTTTGAATGTGATAGCTGGTAACAATTCTGTAGAGCACGCTTTTCATGAAGAGTATTCTTTATAGAACATCTCATGCCGGTGCACTTGGTTGGTCATATTTTAACGGTCATCTGTGAATTATTAATGGTTTATTAAAGCTTTACTAGCAAGCAGTAGGAGAATTAAGCTTCCACATGCCAGTTCCTTCAGATGATTCCTCTTTGAGGAATTTAAGTGATCAAATGAGACGAGCCATTTAAAATTCTTCAAACAAGAATTGCTCACAAGTGGTTGTTTCTTAGTAAATTCCCTGTGTCCTCTTTGGAGTAAGATGGAATATTTAGAATTATATGAGACGGTATGCTTAACATCATATATGTGTAGCATTGTTTTATAATAAACTGCATAAACCGTATTAGCAGTGTTTTGTAAATGTGGAGACTAGTTTACAGTGGTTTCTGTTTTGTCCTCTTGCTCCACTGACCCAATTAAATACAGGTTTCATAGGAAAATACGGACTAACTGGAATAACAGAGACTGGTTGGGATGACTGTTACACCTGGCCCTCCTCTCTAAACTGTTGAGTTCTGAGACTGACACTAGTTAGAGACCCACTGTACCCTGCTGTCTTTGATCCAAACCCTGACAATATGTAATCATCATTTAAAGGAATGGACTCCTTTGTGATGAGGAAGCCAAGAAGTGGCCCCAGAGAATGCGTCCTCGCATGGCAAGCCACCACCCCTATTTGATGGCTTCCATGCTAATGCATCTTTCAAGGGGGCCTCTTTGTCCTGCTTTGTTACTTATTTGGCTCTTCTTTTATTTCAGTTCTAATTGTCATTAGCCTTTTTTTTTTTCCTAAAGGCATCTGGGGAATAGTAGTTTATTGCATATTGTTGTGTTTGTCTAAAGGCAATTGCACAAGCTTGAAACCTAATCCTTGTAATCTTTCCTGCTAGGGAGAGCTTGAGATAAATACCGCTGTATGCTTGATGGGAGTGGGTCTCTACTTTTTTGATCATCCATGTCTAAATGTTGAGTAATACTTAAGGGAAAATGTTCTCAAAACATTCCTTAGATGATTATTAGATTATATTTTATGTTTGATAAAAACTGGAAAATTGTGTAAATATTTGCTTAACATCCCACCCCTAAAGCAATTTATTTCCTTTCTGGCCTTCAACCCTCTTGCTCAGTGAAATGAGATCAGTCACTTTCTGTTTATATTCGGTTTCACTTCGCAGTTTTCATGTATGCGTAGTGCTATCCCCCACTGCAGGGGAATATTTAAATAATAAGTGGGGAATGAAGAGGAAGGGAAGGAAAAAATCTTTAAAATATTTTCTAGTGTCTTCCCACATTTTAAAAAGTAAACAAGTGCTATGATTATACTACTTGCAAGTGACATGGTAACAACCAGTGTTAGAAGAAATTTAAAAAATGATCCAGTCCTGCTTTTCTATAAATTGTTTGTCACATGGTAAGTTCAGTTTGTATGTACTATGTTCCTGTGGCTACCGTTCAAATCATCCTTTGGGAAAAGCAAACACGTGAGATGTCTTGTTCTTACAAGGTGAAATCACTTTTGTGTCTTGGATACTCCATGATGGTTGAATTTTCTGGAAGGTGCTGATTTCTTCACGTAGACAACAGTCAATACTCACATAGGTCAACTGTTGGCTGTTTTCTCTCATCTGAATTTTTCATTTTGAATTGGTATAGAGTATGGGTCTCAAAACTATGGACATCAGAACAAATGCTGAGTCATGATTAGAGCTCAACTAGATGGGAGGAGGGGCATAGTGTAACATTGTGTTGTGGAAAAAGAACTATCAGAATCAGTAAATTAATTTCAAAGATCAAGGACAATTCTCTGCACCAACCAACGCTGAAGCATTTCTGTCATACATACGTTGCAAAACGGCTGTTTCAGATACAAGAAGTCCTGGAGTTTCTCTTGAGTCCTCTTTCTCTCCCACCATGTTTTTGCAATTAAAAACTGGATGAAAATTCTTTTTCCTTTCCTTTTGTTTTAAATGTGTGACTTTTTCCTTAATGTGTAGCAGCTGATTTTTCCTCTGTTGGCTCACTTGGGCACAGAGACAAACCTCTTTTCAAGGAACAGAGTTCCAACATTGTTGTTGATTATTTTAATGGGAAACCATCTGTGTGGTAAGGCAGGCTCTCCAGCTTCTTTCTGGACAAAAAAAAAAAAAAAGATGCTAGTATTTTAGCCAAAGGTAAACCCCTTCCCTCTGTAATGTGAATGGACTCACAAAGAAAGTAGATATAAAGGCATGTGTCTCCTCACTGAGCTCACAAAGACCTGATTTTCAAGAGCAGATAACCTGCAAGAGACAGTCCCTTGGAACACAACTGGCCACCTTCGGAGTGTGATCTGTTCTTGCTGCTTCCCACAAAGTTACAGCTGAGACCTGCTGCTCCTTTGCAGGACAAAGGGACAGTTTGCTTTCCAATAGCTGTTTGCCCTTGTGTTTTTGGTTTTTTTCTGGCTTACCCCATCTTACCTTTCTAAAGTTTGAGTTGCATTTCTTGCAGGAGTCTTGTGTTTCCTCTCCAACCCCTTCTGTGATTTTCATAGCTCATCAGTCTGAGATGGTTTTGACAACTTTTGACAACCACCTTCACTTAGAATCACAATGTGATTGCCCTGAAAAAAAAGGCGTCCTTTCTTTTCTTCCATTCTCTTTATGAACTGGAGACATAATGTGTAAAAGCTTGGTGTAAGCTCACAATAGCACTTTGTCCTCTTTCACATCACTTGCCAAATAACTACTGTTGTGACAACAGCTGTAACCAAGCATGGTGTCAGCTAGTTTTGCCATAACGTGACTGGGTGCCAATAATTTTAATATAATATGAAACACACTCCCAGGCAGTGCAATGAGGCATCTGATTATTAAATTCCTTGAAATGTCATCTGGGTGGGTTTTTGGTTTGTTTTTTTCTTTGGTTTCTTTGGGGTGTTTTTTTTCATCAATTCAGGTCTCGAAACTGGACAGTGTTGTGATTAAAAGAAAAAGAACAGAAAATTCTCTCATTATAGTAAACATTTCCAAGAAAACTCTTGCCCTGAAGCAGACAGCTCTGCTCTGCTTACATAGACAGCAACAGCAAAGGCTCTGTGAAGGCTATAGGGGTGGAGGTTATAATTGTGGCTACTAGTTGTTTGCTGCTCTTTACTGTAGCACTTTCTACAGTGACAATAAATGCTCTTTATTTTAGGCTTCTTATTCTGAACTACTTATAAAAACTAAAAGGTAGGAACCTGGTGAAGCATTTGTATTTAATACATTGCTTACATTGTGCTCCAAAGCATGGTATTCAGCATTATTGTTAATGATTGAAGCATTAGCATTTAATTGTGTAAAGCAATTAAAAAGCTCAATATTACTACTTCTTGGGCTGAGTCCATTAATATAGCAAGCATTAGTAAGAAATATATTGAAGAAGTTGAACAAGGTCATAAATGTTTCGTGTGCAAAGAGCATCTAATGCTTTTTTTTCCAAACCTTTAAGAAATGGTTTACAAAAAAAAAAAAAAAAAATCCAAACAAAACCTTGTGAGGTGAATAGATAAAAGGCTTTCTTGGTTTAGTTATGTCAGTTTGTTTTTTTCCTGTAATTGCTGGGGTTGTTTTGTTCCTAAAGAGGGAATGGATGCCAAGCTAAAGAGGTAATTTCTGAGCACTGTTTCAAGATATTGTGAAAGTTCTCAACTTTTCTTTAATAAGAAAAATAACAGTTCTCTAATGATGTCTGTTTATTGCATATTGTTCTTCTGTATGCAGTTCAGTGCAGCTGGCAGCAAGTACTTGAGAGAAACCCAGGGCTGAAAAAGCAGTGTAGGGGAACCTGAGTAGCCCTGAGTACCCACAGGCTGCGTCCTCTGGGTGCTGTCAAGCAGTCCTTACCTTACGTCACCATGGATGAAATCGAAAGAGATCATTTGTGTTTGATCCCAGGTGTCTTTACATTTGAATCCAAACAGGAAAAAGCTCCTGGCAGCATGAAGCTGGGTTGGAGGTGTTGATACTCCAAACACGTCCGGATGCCACTCTCCTTGCGTCAGATGGGCTGGCTGTGGGGCTTACTTTCCTTCAGTAATCTTAGGAGTTGCTTGCACAATGAAAGGTCCAGGTTTTTCCGACCTGTAAAGAGTCACAGCAGAGCTCTGTAGCTGTAAAGTATCATTATGTGCTCAGAAGTGAAGAGGTTTTTACTAGGGAGGAGCTCAAACCAAAACCCTAAATGTGGATATTTCTAAACCTTGGAATCTGTATCCACATCTGAGTTTTGCAGGTTACGTGTGCCAGTAGCACATTAAACCGGTGTATGACATGGAAATTTCTCTAAAACACAGTATTCCACATCCAGATGCAGTTACAACTAATTTCTCCAGGCTCTGTTAGACAGTTTCCAAGGGAAATTTTTGTTTAATATCAAGTGAAATCCACTGTCTATTTTCAAGTCTCTACTTAATATTTTAATGTGTGCAGAACAGGAGCAGCACAGGCAGAAATAATACCATGTTTCCCAAAATGATTCTTTTGATACTTAGCTTGGGGAAAAAACACACAACCTGAAGAAGCAGAAGCAAGTTCTGTCTCTAGATCCACACAGGTTTTCGGCTTCTCTAGTGATGCTGCAGTCATGGCACTTTGAAAGGATACAGTTGTTTTCAGTCCAAAAGCAAGTTGATTCTTCATGAATAGTTGACACTACTGTTTAGGCTGACGAGGGTAAATTTTAGGACAAACCACAGGAAATGGCTTGGAGAGGTGGAGGATATTAAGAAAATATTGTACTGCTGCTTTAGAAGTAAAATGAAACACTTTGGGCTCCATTTTCCCATACAATGTTTAAGGCCATTGTTTTGATTTTTTTTTTTCCAGAAAAATATTGCAACTATTGAAAACAAATGTGCTCTGAAATATACAGTTGGTTTTTTGTAATCTCAGACCAAGACAAGTCACATGAAAGTCCTCCTCATGGAAGTGAAAAAGGATCCCTCTCCCCTTCCTCTGTCCCCTCACCCCTAGTTTTGTACTAATTGTATCCCCTTGAAAGTACTACTTTCTGTCTGAGCTGAGAGTGAAAATTCTTCAATTTTTTTGTTTATGGAAGAATCTGCTTTAGCTGGGAAGTCAGACAGCAGTAGGAACAGAAAAAGCACTTCTAAAGCTGACTGCCTGTATTCACTTTGGTATGTAGAGAATGGCAACAGCAGTCATTAGTATTGAGAGAATTCTGTTCTTTCTCTGTTTCTCTGCCCCTGTTGCAAGATGAGCAAGGGCTGACCTGAACTTTTGTTTGTTTGTTCTACTGTGGGGTTAAAGATTCATGCTCCCCCCCACCCAAGAATGTTTTATTCTGTTTTTGTAAGGGGGGAATTCAACTTTTGTGAAGGCAAAAGAAAAATCCTTGCCCCATATAAGAAACAGCTGAGCAAGACCTAAGGTGATAGATTTTTTTTTTTTTCCAGCTTTCTACCTGTGAAGAAATACAGTATTTTTAGGGTGAGGGGTGATTGTGGAAAGCAATGATTGAACAAATAACTGCTTTAAGGCCAGTGCTAGAAACGCTTGCCAGTATAGTAATGTTAGTTGGAGGTGTGATTTTTGGCTGCGTGTGTGTATTGGCAAAAGCCCTAGTATAGACATGGCTGGGGGGGACGGGCAGGCTTTGGCCAGTATATTCTATTTTGCTTGGGGAGGGTATAAGCTCTGGCAATAAAAGCACTTTTTTTTCTTCTGCTGGTAAGTTGCAAGTCCAGTAGAAGCTCGTGCCAAAATAGTTACACTGTTGTAGTGGCAAACCTTTTTCATAGACTAGACTGATATCATTAGCAACTGCACTCCCGTTATTGTTAATTTTAACAACAGCAACATCTGAAGGTGATTTGAGTGCCTTAGACTTTGTAGCATTGTAATGATCTTGAATTTACAGATCTGCATTTCATTTACTCCCCATACTTAGGAGAATTGCAAATGAAATTACACTAGACTCCCATCTTTTGCATGTAAGACATTTCTTTACAATTCTTCTTCAATGGCTTTTACCTAGCTACAACTCAAGTAAAAAGGTCCCTGTGCTTTGCAGCTGTCTAAATGCTGAAGAATGAGATTATATTTGGATTTATTTTTCTGATTCGTTATACAACTGGTTATTGTGAAACGTGGATCTTCCAAGTGTGCCATACTCTTCATACCTTGGCTTTTCATGTTTCTGTAGCAGTTTTTTTTCTTGACTGACTTTAACGTGTTGGGATTCTGGAGGAGATGTTCTTATGACTACATGGACCCATAAGGTAATATGTGTGACACCACAGGCCTTATGTGTGAACTTTTCTTCTATTTTACTCACACCTTAGGATGAGAAAGAAGTCCTTTTTTCTAGTGCTGAAGCCTGCTGCATCATACATGAAATCAGAAGGGGTAAATACTCATTCCAGGTCCCAGTGTCATGTCCCAAGAACATTTGAGCTATTGCGTGATCTCTCAAGTGCTCTCGCACTAAGAGAGCAAACCCGATCCTGTTCCCAGTACTGTTAGGGAGGTGACAATTGGAAATGTTGTGCGGTCTGCCCTCAGCAATCAGTACTCTGCTTATCTTCCACTGGTATTTCATACCAACTGACTTTTATAAGAGAATAGCAACATTGGAACCTTGATCGCTAAACTGTTTATTCAGACTACTACTGCCTTGTTACAGTATGGTACAAGAGAATGTTATGTTTGGGGGGATATATTTATTTTTGCTTTAAATTACCTCTGACTCCGTTGAGTATAAAATTCAGCCAACAATGAATGCTTTTGAAAATCCCATCCTTCAGTTGCTTTTGGTTTTGGTGTTGTTTTTTATGTCCAAAGTAGGACTCGGTAATATGTACTGGCATAACATCTCGCTGGAGCAGAGCAATGATTTATTGTGCTAATTACTGACATCGCAAAGCCACTGACAGTAATCTTGATCTTGGGAAGGGAAGGGGTGAGGAACGACCTTATACACTAGGTTAAGACCTATTAAAAAAGATATTTTATGTGAGTCTGGTAGGATAAGAAAACTAAGCATGTTGAGTTTTAGAGTGTTTCTCTTTGTGAGTTTGTTCTTCACAGTTTTTTGTTTGTTTTTTTTTTTTAAAGAGGAAAAAATAAAAATGTAAATACTGGGGAAGGTTGATGTTCAGTAAATGGTGTACACATTTGAAGCTGTATTTTCAGTATTGGTCTTTCAGTCTCGCAGCTTATCTTTTTCTAAACTCATGAAGCATGAAATGCTAAAATCAATAGGTTTTTAGAATATTTGGACTTTCTGGCGTTTTTGTCTTTGTTGCTCTGTGACTTGGACAACAAACACTGTGAACTGAGTAGCCTCAGTCTGTTAATCTCTCCCTTGGGTGCATCCTTTCTTAGTTCAGCAAAAACACAAACAAACAAAAAAATTTCTGCATGTGGTCAGTACTCGGTTTGCTTGGGCTCATGTGTCTTGTTGAAACCAGAATATTTTCTCTCCAAGACAAGTCCAGCCCCTTATTCTTGGTAAGAATTCTCAGTTTTCATTCTGGATTTTAGCTGTTAACCCCTTTGCCATTTCAGCTTCAAAAATCAGCTAAAAAAAAAATCATAGTATATTTAAGGGAGATATGATTGTTTAACACTTTGCTTGTTCGCATAGCTGAACTGTATTTGTTCAAATATAAAAACACCCCGAACAAACAAAAAGCTGCAAGCAACCAGAAGATCACCTAGCCAAAACCAAAAATGAGAAATTTCTTTCTCAGAGGTGCAACTTTCAAGAAACTTTGGAAAATGCACCAGAAACAGGAGGTTAAGATGGAAACACTCTTACATCTAAATCTGCAGTGTCTGCTACTCGGTACCTTAAGTACTTTGGCTGAAAGCACTAACATACAAGACTGAGTAAATTCTGGCATTGGCAGTTTCATTCACCCTGTGAGTGGGTTGCTCGCAACTTTCTACCTGCAAATGACTGGGTAAGATTGAGTCTTCTCTTGGGGGTACAGGGGAGTTCCTCCAGTCTTCTTGCTATGACGCAAACTCTCTCAGGGCAGCTATACCTCAACTCTAGAAATCAAAGAAAGTTTTAAACAAAAATAAAACTTATTACAAATATTTATTCTTAGGGCACCTACTAGATGAAATGGCAGTATGATAAAAGTTTACCCTACAGTGTGCCCCTCACCAGGACAGCAACAAAAAAGAACTGGGCAAAGCAGTGGTTCCTGGAAGAATGTCTAATTGAAAGCTTTTCCCTTAAAAATATCATCTTTCCAGAAATGCAGATGTGCATGATAATCCTATAGGGATATTGGTATTTAGCCTCTAGGATTTTAAGAGTCCTGTTCCCAAGGTTAAGATATACAGAGAGCCAAATTTTATTTGAAACTATTATACAAGACAGATATGGAAGCTCATGGAGTATTACATTGCAAATCACATGTTAAAGAGAGACACATGGCTCTTGAGCTATAAAATGAGTAGAGAAAGGAATGATACTTAAAAGATATCTTTAACCACTTGTTTTACTCATTAATCTGCAGTCCACAAAGCATTATTTGCAGCAAAAAATGCATTATAGGATTGTTTCTGAAAAGAAAACAAGTATTTCAGACGTTTTCACCACTAACATAACTGTGTAACAATAGCAAAACAAATACGGATGGCGAGCAATGTTTCTATGAGTGAATGTGTTGAACAGCTGCCACTTTCCACCCTGGAGACTTCTGCATATCTATGTTGGATGAAGTGATTCCTGTAACAGATTTGTAATACACTTTGTGTTGCAGGGGGCTTAAAGGGAAGAGCTGAATCTGTGATACGGGGCCTTAATGTAGATTTCATCGACTCAAGGGGGACTTCTGCTATTGGCATGACAGGGCTGGTGCCTACGAACAAATACAAAGGTCTGAATGTGTCCCCTGGCAAAACTGCTGACCCAGTGCAATACCAACACAACAAGGTGCTATTCTTTTCCGTCCTAACTCTCCTGTACGTGGGCACTTCTGCTTTACCAAGTGCTCCCTGGGAAATGTGGCGTCCTATCTCTCTCCATCACTGCGACAGTGTTCTCCTTACCTGCACCTTCTGAAATGATGTGTGTTCTCAGATATTCAGTCATTCTGGGACTGTTGTTGTTTCTTACTAGATTTTATAAAGAAGAGGGCATTGCAGCTTTGAAAAAAGCACTCAGAAGTTCATCAGAAGAATGAGATTAGTCAGATATTACCAACTGTGTCGTTCCCAAGAGTATTGCTTTGTTCTTGTAGTCTGGATATTTCGTATGAGTGGGTTAAGTTCTGTTAGCTACAGATGTAAGCAAGCAGCTGAACTTGGTAGATACTCATTTCCAAAAACATATTTGAGGCTTAATTGTACTCTGCAAAATACCCTACTCCGCTTATAAGCAGTACAAAAAGATATAATGAATAGTTTTGATTATCATAAATCAGTGATTTAAAAGAGCACTGGTTACTTACCCTTTGACTACAGTTTATTGTTGATACAACTTGTTGAACAAAAGTTGGAGGTAAACAGTTTGCATTTTCAGAAAGACGTATATGCTTTCTTCCTTTCCCTGATCCCCTCCAAACAGCATATAATGTGCTGGTTAGGACACTTCCATGACATGGAAAACCCAGCTCCAGTACTCGCTCTTTTTTTTTTTTATTCAGATGAGGATCTGGACTCTGAGTTTCCCAAGTCCCAGAAAATGCTGCACTCCAAGGGTTCCCAAATCCAGTGTGCTCAGTCTGTGCCATCACGGAAAGTAAGAGCAACTAACTGTAGCCTTGCGGCTACTCTCATGCCACATGCAGCATAGGATTTTTTTGTTCAAATCTAATAGCTTCCAACAGGAAAGCTATGAGAGACCCATTCCAGAGCAGCCCAATGGTTAGCTGTTCAGGTAGGCCATCAGATTTAGGGTCTTCTAGTCTCCCCTGCAGTGAATGATAAAACCTGATGAGTTTGCTCTGGAGTTTCTTTCTTCCCTCTCCCTGGAAGCTGCTTTCTGAGCTGCAGCCACGGTCTGTGTAGTTGGCATGTACATGCCCAAAATCTTGTGTGCTCTGCTCTGAGGAGAGGAGCAGAAAACAAAATGGAGCAGAAGCCTCAGAAGGAGATTCTCTCTCGCTCTCCAAGCTGGCAGCAGATGAAAATCCCAAGGAGTGCAAATATTTGAGAATCACAGAAATTCATTGAGATCATGAGGTACAGCTTGGGACTAATTAAAACGGCAGATGTCATAGGCTTCAAAGTAACTGTTACCGTGGCTTGGGCCTGATCCTCATAGTTGTTTGGGTAAACCCCGACATGAGACATCCCTGGGCATTACTGTCAGGGTGTGGGTCAGCAGTCTGTCTCCCAGCTTAACAGTAATTTTGCCTGCACAAAGTCCTCTTGTTAATGGCTGTCTGGCTTCCTGATGCTGGGCTCTAGATGTGCATGTGTGTGCTCGCACTTTTTATAAAAAAGACTTCGGATAAGTGACTGTTACTTGAAAGACCCAGAAGCGACTTGTCAGCTGCCAAGCGGGCGGCCCAGTAGTTGTTCCTGCTGCAATAATTTCTCTTTGTGCTGCGGAATGGTACCACAGCAGATCACAAAGTTACTGAAGGGTTGTGTGGGCTTCCTACCCTTCTAGGTACAGTGACATAACAGCTACCTCTTGGCTCCAAAGCTTGCCTCTTCGTTAAAAATAAAATCAGCTTAAGTGTCACCCTTTTTGAAAGAAATCTTCAGAGTTCAAAGCAAATTATCCGAGGGATGATGATAATCATTGGCCTTTAATGGAACTGTGGTGCTTAAAATCTAGAAATCAGTTCATGGTTAATCATTTAAGTTCATCGAAAATAAGATTCAAGTTGGGGCAATTAGACAATTGCTTCATTACTCAAACTGTCTAATGATGTTTCACTGATCTTTCACAAATGATAATACAGGAGAGATGAACTGTGTAGTTTAAGAATAAGTTATTCCAGTTTGAGATAGTTGAAAAGTGACTTACCAAAACTGTTAATGGAAGTTATTCAAGATGTGCTGTCTAAATCCTTTCCAATTAGTGTTGAGGTCTTGAAGGGCCAGTCTTAGCTTTTTATTAATATGTTCGGTTTATTAATGTATTTTTTGATATATGCATAGAGTGACTGTCTGGTACATCTCAAGACACTGCATAATTATTATCCTTTTAATTTGTTTTACTTGGGTTCTACTCCTTAGTCTTGCTTAAAATTCAAAAATATTTTATAGCTTAATAACTTAATAACTCATTAGAAAGCCATGACATGTACTTGAGGTTACCTCAAAGGCTATCCATATTTAACAGTAAACTTGAGATAATTCATTGACAGTATGACTGTCATTGACCAGTTTAAATATTTAAGGTTGTGTTTTGACCTTTTGCCTTACATTTAAACCATATGGAGAAACTGAAATACATTGTGTACAAAATTGGGATCTTTATCAGATGGTTATGGCATTATGAAACAACAAAGAATTACTACTTCGCCTGGTAATAGGACTATATATGTAATATATTAAATATACACTTCTATAAAATTTTGTTACCTTACTCTGTTTTAGATATGAGTCTTCCTTATTAAAAATCCCTAATAAAAAGAACTTCTGCTTCCAATTTTGGAGCAACATCTGTGGCCAACAAATTCTTGCCTAAATATCCTACAAGGTACAAATTAGTTTTTTTGAAAAACAGAATTAATTAAAAATGTTAATGGTGTTTTTCACGTCTTTCATGCTTTTATTTTGTCACATCTAAAAAGGGCTTGCTTTGGATGCTTGAAGTGACATTCTCTTGGGAAACTCTTTACTGAGTTCTAATGTGCAGAACCGAGACTCAAGGAGAAATCGCATCCTAGCCTCACAAACAAATTTGAAGCTTTTGAGTGGCCTGTTCAGTTTTAATGGGCTTTTCTTGAAGGACCTCAAATGACTGGGAGAGTCTTAGCTTTTGGGTGAAAATGCAGCGTGTCTTTAGTCTGGCTTTTCACACTTTTCTCAGACCATTAACTGCTGACTGTAGAGGTTTCTCTTGAGTGAACAGAATTGTAGCTTTGCACCCTGCTTGGCTGTGTGTATGTCTGGCTTTGTGTTGGTGGATACACATGATGTTTCTCAGGTTGGCGATGTGATAAATTGTTTCCCGTTTTCTCCCTGTTGACATCCATGAAATATTTTATTTCATTGAGTTCAAATGCTGCTGTTCTAGAAACAAAATAAGCATGTTTTCATTAGCTTATGTCATAAAATGTAAGCTGTCATACTGCGTTTAGAATGATTCCACAGATTTCATAACCATCATGTTTTGATTTAACTTGGTAATTGTATTTATGTAAAAAGGTTCAATGATAAGCATGAAAAAGGCTAATGACAAAGAGGGAAGGAGGGAAGATGGGAAAGTATTCTATTCCCTGGTAAAGCTTCTGCATTGTTGGCCTTTGTGCAGACCATTATCCTTGAGTCCCTCTGCTAGGTATCCTTCCTTCCCTCTTACTGTCTGCCAGTCTACGGACGGCATAACTTGGTGTCTTAAGGGATCATTAGGTTGAATAGTGACTCCAGAAAGGTGTCTGATGTGCTTCTGATGCAGCACAACTATTCTTCACGCAAGGCTGGAGGTAGCTTTGAAGAATGTGGCTTTGTATTCTTCTGTATCACACCTGCAGAGAAAACTAGCTTGTTACTGCTGTATTTTAATATCGTGAAGGAAACTTAATCCAGGTTCCGCAGCTGTTCTGGTGGACAGCTGGTGACCCACAACCACATAATCCTCAGTGTTTCGAACTGACAGTTTGATGATAGATACTTATTGTCCGTGGGATGTTTTGAGACTGAGCAGTGATCTCTAGGTCCTAAATGTTGCAACTTTTCTAAGCAGTTTGCTTGTTCTGAGGCTTGCCCTGAACAGATGGATATGTTTCTAGTTATATAGAGCACTGTGTACTTGTTCTTCTTTGTCACATTTCTTTTCTCTGAAAGCTTTTACCTCCCATGAAACTGCTTAGAATCTTCCTGTACCTTTGGAGTTTTGTAGGGAGTTAATTAACTAATTTGTTCCCAGGTGGGTTCTGCACCAGGTGCCTCCCACACCAGGATCCGTGCCTGCCCTGCTGTCTTTCTCGCAGTGCTGAATGCTGGCCAGAAAGGTCCACACGCTCTTTCCCGTGCAATGCCAGATGCCTTTGGGGAATGTTATGTTATTGCCCTGGAGAGGAAACCGTAGAACCACTTAAGGTCTTGTAGCTCATGATAGCTAAAAAGCTGAAGGCTGCCCATGAGTATTGGTTTCAAACACCATTGTTTCTCTTGTAAAGTCTAGCGCATGTCATGCAATCAGCGTCAGGATGCACTGTGAAGTGATATTGGGGTCTGGTTATGTTATGTAATGGCAAGTTCTTAAGGTAGTGAAATTTGAGATATCTCAATGGGAAGCTTTGAGGCCTCTTAATTCTGTAGTACGTGGTTCTCAAAGGCCTTTGTGGACCCATTTCACATGTATAGCATTTAGTGTTTTTTCTCCTAGCACCTGTAGTTTGGTTCACATTCCTCTCACCTTTTCTTAACTACTAGGCTAGTGCCAAGCTGTTTCCAGAACTGCTCTGCTCTCAAAGACCTTTTCTGCTAGGTTGTGTTCTAAATAAGTACAAGAAATGGCTTTATTATTTGCAAGTTAAAAGCTTATCCAACTCCTGTCCTTCAAAAGAAATTTGACCTCCTTTTAAGAGACAAATAAGTAAAGAATTAGAGGCTGAAGGTGCTGTGCTGCTTATTTCTGCAAGATTAAAGATCTTGTTAAATGAAGAATTTGTACTATGACTAATACAACTCTGCTTTGGGGAAAGGTAGGGGAAAGCACTCCATTTTGTGTATAATGCGGCTATAACATAGCCTGAAGTTCTCCTTAAAAACAAGAGTGAAACTGGGACTTAACTTCCCCTAACTGCTGGAGCAGTCCAAGATTTTTGTCTGGCTGTGGAGCTTTTGCTCTATTTATGCTATAACTTGGAATAGCTTTCTAACCATTTCCTAAGTAAGCACAATTTAGCCAGTTAGCAAACTGATTTAGAGGTTGAATTCCAATATCCTTGTTCCATGAATGGTTCCATTGGCTTAATTGACTCCTTGGGAAGTAAGGAAGTATTCAGAGTAAAAGTGATGAACCTCAGTTTTAGATAGTTATATTTAGCAGCCAGCTGAAATACAACTTCTTATACATATGAAAACAACAGTGCCTTTCATAATTCTGTCCTCAAGAGATATAGTCACTAACATAATGACAATTGAAAAGTTTTATTGATGTATATATTTCTTAGCCATCACACATCATGAAGTACTCTAAGAAACCAGATTCTTTAACAGCTAGGCAGCTAATGCTCCAAGAAATCTTGCATTGTATTCGGTGTAATTCAAGGTTTGAAACAAATTTTATTCCCCAAAATAAACTGGCAAGCGCATGAAGTGAGAACACAATTAAAAATGCCCTGCCAATTTTATAAACAGGTAAGCCAAGGTACAATGAATTTCTCAAGTCCTCAAGAGACCTAGAAGGTTTGTGACAGAACCTCAGGAGCTGCTCTGTAGGGTGTTCATCCACATCAGGCTCTCTAAAGAGTAATTCAAGCACATTTTGATGCATCCCAGAAAGGAGATAGAAATACCTTTCTCTGATATTCTTGTTGTTTAGTGAAGCAAGGATCTGTTTCTGTTATCGTGGCAGAACACAATGAACACAAGTTCTTAAAAGCTTTTGGAAGAAAGTTCTTAAAAGATGCCATGTTAATTACTCTTAGGTATTTTTCAGCTTAATGATAACTAAATATGATGCTTACAGAGGGTTAAATTAATCAACAGCTTCCTAATTAAAGCAAATATTTTCTCCCAGGGATTTAAAATGTGGATTTTTTTTTATTTTTTTTTTGTTAAACAGACAAAATGCTTTTGTCAGATAAGGCAAAAAATGGATTGTTGAACCTAGGAACCTCCTGCATACTATTCCTGAATACATTAGCATTAAATATTTTGCCTTCCAGACACTAAATTATGAAAAGGCTCTTTAAAGTGGGGATGATAGGGAAGGATGATGGAGGCCAGTGAGAGGGTGGTTAACATTTTCACTTGTAGTGCTTACAGCCTTGTTTGATACATGCTGTAATTCGTGAAAAGAGTTGTCTGTTCTCAGCTGAGTTTCTTTATAGGAAAACCTGGCACAGTGGCTTTGTTCAAAGAATTCGTGGACTTGGAAGCTCAAGCTGAATATGGCAGGTGTGAATGAGAAGAATTGACAGAGCTGTGGGGGGAAGCTTTTCTTCACTGGCCTTCACTTTCAGGAGGTTGAAAATCCTCCAGATTTTCAACTAAACTCTTTATAAATTACCAAATCAATTTTTTTTGTGTTAACTTTGGGGTGGGCTGTAGACCAGTGTCAGGAAACCTCATCCTTGTGACAGAATGTGGCCCTTTGACTCTTTCTGTCTTCCTATCAGACTTTTGCATTTCCACTTGGTCGGCCGACTTTCACCACGGTATGATAATTGTTTGCTAGCACTATTAATGTGCTCTGTAGCTTTGGTAAACAGCAAATCAAATTGGTTTTACCCATTTGTACTGAAAAATGAGCTAAATTAACAAATGAGTAGTATGAATATGATTTAAATGTGGTTATGTTACCCTGGATGGATTTTACAAGGATGTGGCTCAAATGGGTGGCTAGTGCATTTTCACGTACAAAATCCAGAGTCTGCTTTGAATGTTTATCTTGAATTTGTCCGTAAACTATGAAACTCCATTTCAACCACATAATTGCCTTTTAGTATCCTTGCCCATCAGCTGTGAAATGTCAAACAAACATTAGGAGCTTCAGCAGTGGGTCCATTTTATGAGTGTATAGTAAACTTTTTCATCCTAGTAAAGTTTATTTAGGTATCAGAAGTTGATAACATTCTAATGCATGAAGAAAACATGTTCTCTTTCTTCTGACTCAGACGGTGTTCCCCTGACAACTATCCTGAAGTAAAATATAATGAAGTCAGCTTTAGTTTTATGAGCACTAGCATCGTGTCATATGCTGGCAACATTTATAAAATAACTGGGTATGTATATTACATTAATATTAAAAAAGAACAGGGAGATTATAAAAAGGTATTTAATGGGTCATGAGAAAAATATAGCTTCTAGATGACAATATGTAGAGAAACATTTTTCTCCTCTAAAAAGAAATAGTGAATTTGAGTAAGAAAGTCTAGTGTCAGCAGGACTCTGAAGCTTTTTCTCACAACTCTATTCAAATTTAGTGAAAGTGCGTATTCTTTCCATAAGGCTTTGAATCATCCTCTAAGTTTTTCCATTGCAGAAATCTTTTCTGTCATCCTAGGTAAAAATCCAACCCATCCCCACCCCAGTTACTGAATCCTATAGGATTTTTCCATAGGAGTAATTAAGAACACTCAACTCACTGCCATAATTCTTAAAGAGCCGTGGGAGAAAAATAGACTTTACAGGAGTGGAAAAAAATCCTCCTGAGTGAAAGCGATTTGCCCACTCTCGCATGTGTGTCCTGAGTGAGGAATTTCAGTGCAGGTTGCCTCATCCCTGCTTTGTGAGCTCTGTCCGTGGGGTGATGCTGCATTGAGACCGTCTTGCATTTCCGAGTAGTCTGGAATGGGGCCACGCACTGATGTGTTTGGTCTAGTGTTTACATGGGATCTGTTTGCGTAACCAAAGGAATGGAGTCTGTGTAAACAATTCCCATCGATTATGACAGCCAAAGCCAGCTCAGCAGTATTAGACTGTATTTAAATATTTCAGGCTAATATCTATTTGTTTTCTCACTATACTGGAGTGTTTATTAATATAGTATTAATTTAGCATGTAAACACTCTAATGCTGAGTGCTGAACATGCTCCTCTTTTAATGGGACTTTAGTTTTGTCCTAGTAAAGATGATCGGAGGGCTGGAGCACCTCCTCTTTGAGGACAGGCTGAGAAAGTTGGGGTTGTTCAACCTGGAGAAGAGAAGGTTCCAGGGAGACCTTATAGCAGCCTTCCAGTACCTAAAGGGGGCCTACAGGAAAGCTGGAGAGTGGCTGTTTACAAGGACAGGGAGTGATAGGACAAGAGGTAATGGGTTTAAACTAAAGGAGGGGAGATCCACACTTGATACAAGGAAAACATTTTTTTACAATGCGTGTGGTGAAACACTGACATGGGTTGCCCAGACATGTGATAGACACCCCATCCCTGAAAGCAAACATTCAAGGTCAGGCTGGATGGGGCTCTGAACAACCTGATCTAGTTGAAGATGTCCCTGCTCATTGTAGGGGGGGGTGAACTAGATGACCTTTGAAAGTTCCTCCCAACCCAAACTATTCTGTGATTCTATGATTAGCTTAAGAGCCATTGATGGCACAACCCTGTGCTAATTCAACTGTTATTACTGCCTGTGTAACATGCTGCCCTGAGTCTTTCAGAAAATAAATAAGTATTAATTTGTTGTCTCAACGGAAGATGATGACACAAATATTGTAGCAGGCCTGTAAATTGATGGTCATTGTCAAAACCACTGTGGCTTTCGCGTGCAGATCCAGATACAAAGAGAGAGTCTGCAATCATTTCCAGTTACCTTGCTGTCAAGCTGAGATTTCCCCTTGCTTACTCAACTGCTTGTTTCTTAAGTTGTGTCACCCCCATTCCAGTCTAGGTTCAACAACACTCTCCGTTCCAGCAGCGGTTTTGGTATTGTCATTTCATTGGCGCACCCTATAGGTGACATTTTGCGCACTTGGCTGGCGAGTTTTTCCTACTAGTATATCTCACTCACAGGGAACCTTTGGTGATGTAGTTGCCATATTTTATTTGAGAAGGTGTTGTAACTCATTGTAGTTGGCACCAGCCCCAGTCAAGGTCAATGCCAAACTTGGTACTGGTGCCAGTGGTCTGTTATCCCTGGCATAGCTACATTGCTTTTCTGAAGGACATTAGCTGAGTCAACAATAGCGTGTTTCCGTCACTACTGCTACATTAACTCTGGAAGTTTTGCTGGAAAAATAATGTTGGCAGGGTTTGGTTTTGCCTTTCTTGTTCCTAGCCAGCATAGCAATGCCAGGAAAAGATTCTTGTGGAGACAAAACATTAGCACTCTACAACTCATGAATGCAGCTCATCGGTGAGTCCTTCAGTCTGACCAGCTTCAAGGTGTACATAGAGTCCCAGGGAGAGAGACAAGCCACAGTACTCTTCTGTGGCTGCAAAAACTGCAGAACCCCTGCGGTGCCTGGAGTGCCAGTCCTGCTCTCTTCTGAGAAGGGCAAACTTGAGAGGTCCAATGTAAACTCTACCATCTTGTTCTCTTTCTCCTTCTCTGAAGTGCTGCAGATACTAGCAGGGGACTCTGGCTATCAAAAGCTGAGGGTGGTTCTTAAACCACTGACCTCTTAGCAGTTCCACCCATGCTGGATTTGGCCCATGCTTTTTCCAACCTGTCCCTCACTAAAGCATATATTCATATTGAGAATTTAATAATTTATGTGATCAACCAACTTGTTCTCGATTTTATACAAGCTCAGTGGCAGTGAAATCGGGGGAATTAACTATGGGGAAAAACAGCAGTAGTGAAGAGTAGGGCTGGCGTTTGGATTCCCCCACCCTTCCTCTCTCTTTCCCTGTGGCTGGGAATGTTTAACAGTGCAAGAGCACAGAGGTTAAAGAAGCAGCACTGAGTTTAGGTTCATGAGATTGTGTGTTGATGTGATACAGTTCTTGGGGAACATTGTCCTGCAGTACCATAACCCAGCCAGGTAGTTTGAGAATATAAGTCTCAGTCACGGTTCAGGAGTTCCTTCCCTTCACGATTTTAAGACCCTTATCATTATTATCTATCTTTCTGTGGTTTTCTAGACTGTAGCTGACTAGGGTAATTTTACAGTGTTAAACTAAATTCTGTTTCCAGTGATTTTTTCCCTAGATCTCATTTGCTGCTTTCCTGCACAAGTTATGAACTGTCACAACTCAGTAGTACCAATTATTAGGGTTTTTATTTAATGGGTTGTTTTAATGTTCTAGGAGAACCCATTTTCTTAACTTAATGATAGTATTTTTAGCTGTTGCATAGCATTTAACTAGTTGTTATTTGTTCTTTAGTCTTTGAACATGTCTAGTTATACTGTTCTGGCATCGTTGCAAATACAGTTCTACAATCTAAGTAAAGCAAGCACTTGTGATTTCATGGATAGTTTCAACTTCAAGTCTTTATTTTTTTTCTTGTGTTTAGTCTTAATTATGTAACATTTCTAGTGACACTTCACCATTGGCAAAGCTTCCATAAATTCTAAAGTTTTGTAAGGTTAGAGTCCATGAAATTTCCCATTAGGAAAATATTTTATAATGTCAGCGTGTTTAAGTGTGCTTTACTGGCATGCTGCTTGCAAAAGGTTTTATCTGGCGATACCATTCACCCTTGGTTAAGGGTGGACATTTAAACCCTGGCAAAGGAAATTTGCCACCCCTATCTTTTAGAGGCCCGCTTCCAAGAGTGGGATTCCTAAATCTGAGCTAAGCATAGGAGCCAGGTTAAGGAGAGGCTGGGCAGAGACTACTTTCCACCTCTTCTGCCAAAGCTGCAATTCCCAATCTGAAGTAGAGATGCTAAAATTCCACCTATGTCACGTGTGTAGATGCCTTGTGTTTTCTGGGGGTCTAGACTTAATTATCTTTGAGATTCCAAACATCACTCCTGCCCCTCGCCTCCCCACTACTCCAAGCCTGTTACACAAATCAGTGTGTCTGTTCTAACATGTTCAGTCCATCTCCTCGAACTGTCACTTAACCTGGCTTTGAAAGGCAGGTTGTCCTTCCAAGCTTCAAGCTGATCTCTGGACTGGATCTCTGCTGCCGTCCTCATCGCCCCATTGGTCATGTCTATGTGTCTGGATCACCTCTGTTTAAGCAGTGAAGACAGTGACAATGCAATATCTGTAGGCTTTTGGATGAGTACTTGCTCACTCATTTCATATTTTAAACCTTGATGTGATAGTAATCAGTGCCTGTTTTGATGACTTTGTTTTTTCTTCTTCTCTGAAATAGCTTTTTTCCTCTGAGTCCCAGCTCAGTTCACAAAGGAAACCAGGTTTATTCATGCATTGTGTCTGGGTTTTACAGACACATTCAGCAGTGAATTAAGCTAGCATGGCTGAAGCAGTTTCTGCTTGTGACATACGTACTGCTTTTCTTTGGGAAATCAGTACAACCAGCGTGGTGATAGCTGAATGGGATGCGCATTTGTTCCTCCACCACTGTTTATAATCGGCTATATTAATGTAGCCTGACGTTGGTTTAATTTACAGTATAATACTGGGCTGTAAACTGCAGCTGTTGACAAGTAGATCCATTTCCCACTCAGCCACCTCTCCAGTGAAGGTGATAACCTCCAGGACCTCAGCAGGATACAGCATCAGTCAGTCCCATGTCATCTGCTGTCGCATATGTCAGCACTCGCTGTCCATGGTGACCCCTGGTTTGGCTGACCACTCGGAAGGTTGACCAAAAAGAAGCTTTGGCTGGAGCTCGGGCTAGACCATAAGATAAGTGCCTGTGAGTTAGGGGCTCACATGGAGGTAGTCTTCAGTAGCTTTTCCTTATTTTAGTTTATTGAGAAACTGAGTAGAATAGAGCTTTTGGTCATTTACAATCAAACCAATTACGTCGTTCAGATGAGAAGACATTAAATCTTCACAGTAGCTTCTCTTCAAAGAAAATGTCATTGCCATTTACATGTTATCTAGATTTTCTGCATAAGAGTTGGAACAGAACCAAACATTACATGACTCTAGAAAAAATTATTGCTTTAAAATTTCACTTGGCTTTTTAGAGGATGGTTTACTTTTTATGAGGTGAGTAGGAAAAGGAAGGAACTATGTGACAGAGAAAGAGACAGAAATTTTTGTGTTGGAGGTATCTGAGGAAAGTCTAACAGGAGAGTTGGATTTTTTTCAAAAAACTAAGTATTTTTTTTAATCAAAAGTGTATTTCATTATGTTTGCCATATCTATCAAACTACACTGAAGGAACAGTATGTATGTATATACAGTGATGCTGGATTATGTCAGAGCTCTGTAAAATCTACAAATTCCCCTTGAAATCATAAGTACACTGTGTTTCTACCCCCGACTGCAATCTCCATTTTGAATATTGGGCTAATTTACCTTCTTCATTGTTGTTGTATCTCCATTTTAGATTGAGATTCCCTGGGAAGGGAGAAGGTACTAACTGTACAGAGTGAGTGACAGGCTTGATCCTTTTGCAAAGATGCTTCATAGAACAATAGAATGGGAGCAGCTTTTGAAATCCCATTCATTCTGGCTTCTTGACATAGGCTTGAGGTCTGCAGCAATAAAATGTTACCGGAGATAGAACAAAAGGCCAATTGTTTTAGCACAGTCCTTTAAAATATGAAGTTTTGGAGAACACGCAGAGAGCTTGGGCAGGGCAGAGCAAGCAAGGCACTCTCTCGTAACGGAGGTTGCTTTTTTACTGAAAGAGACCACAGAAGGAAAGAGAGGCTTTCTGTACAAGAGCAGGAGAAACCATGATTCAGTAAGTTATGTGGTGCAGTGCCACCTTAGAGAAATCCAGTCTAAGCCCAAAGACTACCACAACATGGTGTGTCCATGACGCACAAAAAGCTGTGTTCCCATGCGTTTCTTGTGAATGCGTAGGGACAGAGCAAATTAAACACAAAAGTTTGGGAGCCTTTGCTATAGGTCTCTCTGTTCTCCTGAAGAGCGAAACATCGTAAACTGCTAATCAGATGGGAGCTCTGGGCACTGGGGTGCACTCGGCTACTGGGTGATCTTGGTATCTTAATAGTTAGTCCTGGGCTAACAGCCCCTGTGCCTTATGGTCCTGCTTCTGTCGGGAGGGCACTAGGTGCAGCATTTCTGTAGGAGGGACCACAGTGTGACAGTCTGTTGTAGTTTAATCTGCAAGACTAAACGTAATAGACACTTGTAATACGTAGTATAAGTCATCAGAAGAACTGTTACCAGGACAGTGACATGTACAAACTATTCTGAAGTACCTGTTGTAATTAATGTCTTTGTTTTGCTTTTTATGTGCATTAATTGACCACAGAGAACTGCATTGTGCCACCTCGAAATAAAACACCAGACTGGAATGTGTAATCCAGTTAGACTTTTTTCTCTCTCTTCACTATATGAAATGTGTTTTCTGCTGCTTCTTTTTTTTCTGCTTTTTTTGAAGTGAAGGTGACAATTCTAACAAAGTGTTGGGAGATCTTAAATTTGAAATCTGTAAATGAAAGGTATCTTCAGGTACTTCTGTTGTCATTATTAGCACATCACTTCTGTATTAGGTGATTAAAAACAAGTCAAACCATCAAATACATATAATTTAAAAATAAACACATTTTTAGAATACCAGCTATCTTGCTAGGTCATAAAAAGACAATGTTTCAGGTGATGTTATCAAGTTGAGAAATACCTTACTTGAGAGAGAAGATTCAAGTTTATGCGTACTGCTATTCTTTTAGCATGAGTTAACAAGAACAGTATTTGTTGAAGAAAGCTGTTTAAAATTGGGATAATTCCCATATAAAAGAACCATGTAAAGGTTCAGGTTTTGTTTTCTATCAGCATCAGATGGCACAGCCTGTCATGGGAAAATAACTAAGGCATTTTGAGACCCTCAAGTTGTGGAGAGATGTATGGCAGTTATTCCACCCTTGGATTAGAGGATGCAACTATGTAAAAGCAATGGTCTCCAATTGATTTCTTAGACTCATATAGTTTGGCTTCCTGTGTAATCCAGGGCAATTCAGAATTTACTCTAATTTGTTTCACGAAATCAAACCAGAGCAGTGACTATAAAGATCCTTTTACATCCTGTTCTGGTAGCTTTCTCAGTAAATGCTCTTTGCAATCATGAGGACCAGAGGATCCCTATAACTTGATAGCAGATCCTATGTTTTTAATTCTTAACATTTATTTTTTTACCTTAAATCTTATGTCACTGCTGTTGTGACAATTTCATGGCTTCATCCATTTTTAATGGGCTTTTTTGATGACCAAAACAGTGAGAGGGCTGTGGAAATCTGGTGGTTTTTGTGCACGTTTAAATGATGCTTTGAAAGAACTAAGTGAAAGATGGTGTATTTCTTTCTAACGAGTAAATTTGCTTGCCTTTATTGTTGCTATTTACAAGGTGCCTTTCATTTTGTTGTTTACTCCTGGTTTTAAGCTGCAGTATTTACCTACACAACAGGGCAAAGACAAATTACCATTACTCCAGTGCAAAAACTTTTAATTTAGTGAGCAACTCTTAACAGCAAAAATGTATACCAGTGGCTTACTCTCAGTAGTCAGAACTGCGAAGGCAGGTAAAAGCCAGTTAAAATTTGGTGCTTGGCCACATGGTGAATTTTTGAGAACCCCAGCTGTGTGAGGTGTAAGAACATCTGTGATTGTCAACAGTTCATTAGAAAATTGCTGGCAATAAAAAAATGCCAGCGACCTCTTCCCCAAAGCAGTTGGATTCCTGATGGTCTGCCTGTCCTCTGTATCATTTTACTTCATTCACAGAGAGACGGAATTTGCAACAAATTTTCCTTCTGTGTTTCCCTTGTGGTGCGATGATCTAACATCATTATTCACTCCTTACTTATACCGGATTTGAATATGCCATTGTTTCTTGGACAATAAAAACATCGTTTGCCTAGCAATCATCACATACATTAAATCTTTGCCATATGTGTATTACATTCCTGTGTCATATTCCTTGGACAGGGCCTGGGTAAATTCCTTTGGCTCAAGTTTTGACATGATGGTTGTAATAACTGAGAAAGCTTCCATTAATCACTGGCCGGAGCACTAAGTTAATACTTTTTCAGAACGCTTTGCAATATTTGGATGATATTGATCTCTAGTGTGGGACTGTCTGGCAGTTTGTACATTAGATCAAAAATATGCTGAAGTCAGGAGCCATTTTTATGCTTACAGAAGAAAAAAAGGCATACTCGATCTGTTTGTGCAGGGAACCTAAGACAGGCTCTAGGTCTCGCTGTAGGATCTTCTGGAGCTTTGCAGGTCTGTTGCTGCTTGGATCCTTCTTTTTGAATTTTTGGCTGCCTGCAGCAGGATTTCCATTGCTAACGTTGTCTCTGTGCCACATAGCAACAGGGGTAGGAGAATGGCCTACTATTGAGTGTGTCTTTCTCACATGTTTCTGCAGCTCCCCCTTATTTCTTTCCTTGTATTTGGCTATAGAGCTGAGGGTGAGATCACACGTGTATAGAATGAAGGCTGTAGAAACACATTACTCGGCCGTATTTTGTGCCAGAATTTGTAAGTGCCAAATTGCTTTTTGGGTTTTCAGAATCACGTGTTGGAGATGTCACAGGCTACTACTATTCATTGACCTTCACTCCTTGAAGGACTTGTGTAATATTTACAAATACTTTCACAGAAGAACATACCGTTTTAGCTACAGGATGTTGATGGCATTGCCCTATTGTATAAAAACAATATAGTGCTTCTGATCCAGTGGTTCTGAGTTTGTAGACTTCTCTGCTAGACAGTTGAAATGAGCCAATTATAAAAGCAAAGACAGTTTAACCGTAACACTTGTTCATTATTTTTGTCCTCAGCAGTTCCATGTAGACTCCCTTCCTGATTAAGGGCTTTACTGAGTAAAGAAGATTCCCAGCAGTCACCCTGGAATTGGATTAACAGCACAAGAAATTCCCCCTTGCTAACCACATGTTCAGTCCCTTTATATCTTCCCATATACAAGCCCTTCTTCAATTTGTTTAAATAAATCATTGTAATTTGACTATGTGGACTTGAAGAAATCTAGCCAGGCTTTATTTAGAAATATAGTGGTGCATAGAGTCTCCATCTGAAATTAGGGCCATGTTGTACAAATTATTGTATAAAGACAAATTAAGAGAAATCCTCTGCACTGATGAGTTAATAATCTTGGTTGTCAAGACAAAGAACGGGATAAAGTAGTCTTACCTCCGCCGTAAGCTCTGGATGCTGAGATTGTAACGTACCAAAGGCGATGCGGAGAACGCATTACAACATTTAGAGTTGAACCTGGATTTCCTGTATCTGAAGAAGCAGTCTTAATTACAAGACTGAATTCTATCTTGTCAGTCATTATAAATGCTGAAATCATGTGAGGTCAATACTGTGCCAGGCCATGTGTTGTCATGAAAGCAATATAGCTAACATTAAACAGAGCTGTGTTTCTCTTTACCTGCAGTTGTGTGAAAATAAATACATTTTGTCTTCCTGAATTGCAAACTGCATCCTTGCTACACTGGTACAAAAGAAAGGCTCATTTTAGTATATCTGTGTCTTAAAGGTGCTGTCTGGTTCAGCATATCCCAGTAGTCTCCATCCATTTCTAGGATCATCTTTGCGTTAACAATGTAAATATATTTGCACAACTGATGCTGCACAACTTGATTGTGTCCATTGTGTTTTGGGAAAAGATTTTTTCCTTTCTTTCTTTCTTTCAGGTTCAACTGAACCTGCCATTTTCATGTGAGGTGATTTATTTTTGGGTATCATCTTGAGTGGCTATCTTGGATGTGAAGAAGTGACTAACAAACTCAGTAGATGCAGGATATTGACAGATGTACTCCAAGGAATCTAGCTGTGGTGTATAAGACATTACCATCTCTTTGCTGTCCATCCTGTCCATCTGCCTGAGGTTACCAACCCTACCTCAGACCTGACAAAATCAAACGTGGCAGGGCTGTGCTTCAGTCATTTCAATGCAGAGACCAGAGGCTTAAATCAAACTTAACCTTTGTCGGCAACGCAAGCTGAACCACCGAGCTCTGCACAGAGCCAACCTCTCTGTGGCATCAGCTCTGCTGTAGGGGCAGAAATGTCATCGAAATGGGAAGTGGTGGAGGGCTGGCATGGTGGGGGAGGGCAAAGGCAGCTAAGGGAAAAGATCCTGCAAGGTCAAGTGCAATGAGATCTCTGATAACCAACACAGCTCGTCCCCCCAGACCCATTTGAAGACGAGTGGTGGGAACGCTTTCTCAGAGAGCACTTGCAGTCATCGTGTGGTTTTGGACACCATATCAAGCCCAGAGGCTGTATGCCTCTTGTGCTGTAATTTGTATCTTAATGGTAATGAATTGGGTTGGAATCTCTTGAGGTAGAGATGATATTCCTGTAATAAGATTCTAAAATGTTAGATTTTTCTGCGCGATCTGTGGGATTTGCAGGTCAGAGAAGACTGTTGAAGCAATGTGTATACTGTTGATATAATTTATAAATACTGAGTTGATATCTTTTGCAAAAAAAAAAATAAATTAAAAATCTGGAAATTAGATTTGGGGTTTATTTTTGCATGAAGAATAATGACAATATGAAGGTGGCTCTTTAAATATCTCACAAAAGGACAAAATACTGCTCCCTATGCTTGAGCAATGCTTTTTTTTTATTTTTTTTTTTACTTTCTCGGGAATGGTAGGGAAAGGAAGAGGAAATTGTAGAGACATTTAAAAATGTCAATTCTAGTTCAAAAGTTACACAAGCAAACACTCTTGACCAAGGTGTTGAATTATAAAGTTTGATATTCCGTAAAGCTAAATAATCGGCAGTAATGCTGCCAATAAAAGACATTCATTTATTTACTCAAGGTGCTCATTGTTAGCACTAATAATACATTTCAACATATTGAAATTGCCAGATAATTCTTTTGTGACTTTTATGCTGGATGATATTGTTATTTAAATGAACTTGCAGACCGCACTGTAATGAAGAAATGCATGTTTTGCCTAACAGTTATCAACCAGCATTCCAGCAAAATGAGAATTTTTACCTCCATTCATTCTGAGAGGAAGCTGGGGGTCACTGTTTTCAATATGGACCTTTTAAAAGCCTTTCAGCAGTGAATAATTATAAGCCACAGCTTCTGAAATTACCTGTATTCACTGTAGAGAAGAAGAAACTTTTATCTTTTGTAATGAAGTACGCTTGCTCATTCAAACTCTGTAAGACTTCCTTAAAATGGCAGCTGCATTGTGCTGAGTTAGTATTAGGTGGAGTAATAAAAGAAATCGATTTTTAAATATACAGATACCCTTGTTTATTCAATTTTACTTTTCTTGAATTTTGGATCCATCTTGTCAAATAATACAGATGGGGGGGAAAAATGTGTTGAGCTCTTGTGTAAATAACCTTATCTGTACGAATTGCTGTTTACTAAAACAAATGTTACTTCATTTGCAGTTTCAAATTCATTTTTCACTTTCATTTGAAGATTGAGGTTTGAAACTGTTTTGGTCATGCTAATTTTTCTATATTAAGTTTTAGAAAAAGATTTTCTTTTTTTATAGTTCAAAACTGTGCAGAAGATAGGGATTGGAAATATGGCTTGCAGCAATGGGCTTTGGACTTCTCTCTTTGTTCTTAAAAACAAACAGGTTGGCAATATTCATTGGTGTAAAGAAACAGCAAAGTCATTATCTGGGGAGTAATTTTAAAAAAATTATAGACAATAATTTGTTAATTATTGCCAGAAAGAAGCATGCAGTTTTACTTCTGAAAATGTGCGTTCCGGTTAATGAAAAACATTACCCTGCAGCCACTGTGGGATTTTTTCCTCTTGTAAAAGTTTTGGGTTTTTTTCAAAAAAAGGAAGAAACTGATCCCCACACTTTCCTAGATGGGATTTTTAGGCAAGGGCTAATTCAGGCCTCACCCTCAGACAATAAGCAAGCACAAAATTAAAGGCTGGGATTTTTGCTTTTGAATTCTGTGTATTTACTTTTAGAGCAAAAATACCTCTCTTCCCCCACACGTGCTTTTTTTTTTTTTTTTTAACTAAATGGCAGATTGCAGGTTGGTTTGATTGTTTTGATCAAAGAGGTTTTTCCCATATTTTGAACAACTCAGAGACTTGATTTCCCCCCTCAGAGGAAGTCTTTTTCCTTGTCCTGTACAGCACTAACCCGCTTTTTTTAGCATCACTCGCAAACCACTTCATCTATGAAATAAAACCTAGCTTTGTAAATAAGATAATTCCCCAGTAGCTAGAAGTTTTAATCCCGCCTATGAAGCTGTTTAGACTGAGTGATGCTGCTCTATTATTTCTCCAACAGGGCAGGAGAGCAGGCAGCAGGAAGAGCAACCCGGTAGAAATAAGTGATGTTGCTCTTAAAGTTGAGCTTTTTTAACCCCCCACTCATGGTAACTGTTAATGGATGGGTAACCAGGTAGTTTATAGCTATATATGTCTATTACCCAACTTACTAAATATTTAGTAGACCAGAATTTTCCCTGTGTGTTAGTCATATTTAAATATGGGCCATACGCTCAATAAATATTCTGAGAGGCCAATCCATATTTCATTCAACTGTTTAAACTGTCTTCTGTCCGTGTCCTCAGGTTCCCAAGCTATGGTAACACGCACAACTAGGCATCTAGAAGAGCAAACATAATCCTTATTATATATCCAGCGATGTTTTTGTGCTATGAAGCAGCTAGGACCAGGGCCCTTAGGCAGCATACAAATACAGAGCAGAGTTGCCCCCTCCAGAGAATTTCCATCCAGATGGCTGAGGCGTATAAAGATATTTTCTCAGGGTAACAAGTTGCTTCATGTCAGCTGACAGGAATATGCATTCTCAGCAAAAGCAGAGTAATTCAAGCTGATTTAGCCCTTTCTCCTGTGATAACTTTTAAACCCAACGACAGGAGACAACAGGTGGATGTAAGCAGATGGGGAAGCACGAGGAGTGAATAAGAAGGTCGGCTTCATAGGTAGTGGGCTCAATGTTGCGGCAGCACAGCCATTGTCAAGCTTTTTTTCTGGCATCAGAGTTAAGAGGAGGTTTGAGAGGGGATTTGAAGGAGGATAACGAGGCAGCTTTGTGGACATGAACAAGGAGCTCTACCCAAGCATGGGGGCAGCAGGGGAGAAAGCACAAAGATCCTTGCTTGAAAAGGTAACAAATGGGTGATGGAACCTACTGTCAGGGGCTGACTGGAGGTGGGAGCTCTCCCCTCCGGAATAAATGAATGAGAATAGGTTGGGAGGGGATTAGGCTGAGAATGCTTTGAAAGAAAAAGCAAGTAGATTATGTTTATATAACAGAAAAAGGGAAACCACAGCAAAGAGAAGTAACAATGGTCAAAGTGATGAGCAAAGAAAATGCTGGTATCAAAAATATTCTTCAAGCTTTTCCAGAGCTGCTCTTTCAATAAGCAGAAGGAAGAGGTGCATTGTAACGATGGCTCTGTATGCATCCCCATCTTAACCAACTCCTCACAGCTTCTTTCTGAAACTGAGGAATTATCAATAGCAATTTTCTAGGTCTGGCCTCTACCTTTGAGGTGAGCCATTATATTGCCTGAACCAGAAGAATTTTCTTATTCTTCACTACAAGGAAATAGGACAAAAGTATGCTTTCCCGCAGGGGTTGCGGGAGGCGGGGGGAAGTCGCTGGTCTCTTCATTTATTGGTTGGAGTTTTTTTAATTATTACGAGAATGAACTCGTCGGTTTGTCATAATGGTTTAAAATTCAGCTTTACAAATTTCTCAGTCTGTTAAAAACACTGTTTTCATTGTGCCCTCAGATGTGCAATTTTCATTATTTGCTTCTGAAAAAAATTACTGGATTTTTTAAAAGGGTGTTTACTACCAGGCAGTCATATAACAAAGCACATATCTGTCCTTAGGCAACCATATTCCTCAAAATCTGGGGGGTGGGTGGGGGAAACCCCACCCCCATAACTTCTTGCCATGCTGAGGATATACTGTATTCTTATATGAACCATCTGTTGTTGGTGGAAAGGCAAGAACAGATGAGCTGAACTGGCCTGTTAGTGCAATAGCAGCATAATTCTGTCCTGTGTTGGAGACCCAGGATTTAGCTTGACCTCATCACTTCTGTCCTCTCTGCCACTGGAGACCAGTGGGGTGCACTGGTACGTCCATCCTCCTTGGGAAGAGTGCAGCACTACTGCTCGTGTGCCGCTGCCAACTCATATCCATATTGCTATGTTGAAGGTCATTCCTTAAGTCTTTTGTTTTTGCCTCCTGCGCAAAAGACACATCTGCAGTTTGTTAGGAAGGGAAAATGCAAAAGGTTGGTGTCAGTGCCGCTGAATGGATGAATTTAACAGTGAATGGTGAGCTGTGTCTGGATGTTTTGGTGTCAGGGTGGCCTTATTACTGTACATACTTACGGAGGATTTTATACTCGACTGCAAAGCTGTATGATGGTTTTGACGTGTGTGTGATACGTGTACAAGGGTGCACTAATCGCTGATTTAATGTAATGCTTAGCCCTGTTGTGAACACTGTCGTTTGTTGAGTGCACAAATCATATTAAGCCAACCACCAGCTATAATTTTGGAAATTGGTGGAATATTCTTATAAAGAAGCACAAAAGACTGTAAAGACTGAATAAGTTCATTGTCTTAGTGACCAGTTGGGGAGGGGGTGGCTGTCCTCTTCAATTTTTTCGTCTTTTAAAAATTCTTCGTGGTTCAGCAGCACAGACACTGCATATCTTTGTATCCCCACACAGTCACCATGTTAATAGCTGTTTGCTAGCTGTGGTCAGTTAATTTAAAAAAGCTGGTACGCTGGTATTATAGGTCGCAATAGATTACGCTTGAATCAAATGTAGTATTGTTTCTTCAAACGAAACCCCCACCCATGACAAAATTCATTATAGCTCTTTAATTTATGATAGTATTTGAAAGGATGAACCTGAGGTGATATGAAAGGAGCTTCAGTTTCTTAAAATTTTCTCAAACCATGCATCATCCTGTTCCTACTTTACTCTTGCTACATGTCTAGATACAGTAAGGAGTTACTGTTGGTTTGGGAATCTAGCACTTGGGGGTTTTGTTGCAAATATGAAAACAGATTATAAAATGTCCACTAACATGATGAACATGGGTGCGCTCCTAGAATGCATTTCTCCTCTGAATGTATGTGTTATACGTTTCTATTATGCACATAAATGCATGGGGGTTGATCTAAAATAAGTTTTATTCAATGTATTGCAATGGCACAGAAGCTCCAGGCCCATGCTTGACTCGGTCACTGGAAGCCTGACGATGCATGGGAGGGTAACTAGCCTCTCAAAACTCACCCTGCAAAAGTTATCTTACTGTAGGTGTTGGCTGATATGCCAAGCAGCATCACTTTCTGATGAGAGCCTCAACTATACTTTTCAGGCTGGAATGGAGAGTTTGAGGGGAGCTCAAAAGCTTGAGAGGAGATTCTTAGCTACTAGAATAAAAAGGCTGAGTTGGGACACATCAATTTTCCTTTCTGGCTCTTCTGTCAGGGCAGCAGGTACCTGATTCCTATGTTATAGAACAATTGTAAGGGCAAAAGTTAATATTAAAAACAAAGCAAAACCCTTGATGATCCTGTAGAGAAAGCCTCCTCCTTGAGGCACAAAAACCTCTGTTTTGCAGTGGCAGTGGAGTGAGGTGGCCAGGAAATGCTCTGGCCTTTGGTCTGGTGGGAGCAGGTGGATTGAGAGGCAATATGCCCAATCTTCAGTTCCTGTTTTTTGGAAAGTCTCAAGTCCTGTGGATGCTATCTATCTGATATACGCATATGCCCAGATGAGCATGGTAGCACTTCAGTATTGAAAGGGAGATATTTTTTTAGACCCCCCACAAAAAAACCCAATCAATCACACAACAGTGCTGTTGTGCGCTTTTTTACTACATTTGATAAAGATGGAGTTTCTGGTCAAAAGGAGACAGAAAGAGATATATACAGACTTAGTGTCCATTGCCCTTTCCTCATCCATCCAAACAGTCATGTGGCTGTGTCTAGGGCAGCTGTGGGGGTAGATCCAAATGTTGGCTGCTATGAATAACTTGAATTTGGAAATGAATAATTACAACGGGAGAAACAGAGACACCTTCCCCTGAAGAGTCAATAGATAGAATTTTCAGCTGATATATGAAGTGTGTCTTCACTCTGAATTA
Organism: Psophia crepitans; assembly: GCA_013399095.1. NCBI lineage: Eukaryota > Metazoa > Chordata > Aves > Gruiformes > Psophiidae > Psophia > Psophia crepitans. Next base: position 668,648 of record VWZZ01005593.1, read on the forward strand.
AGGAACAGGACCTTGATTTTTCAGATCATAGGGGAGCAGAATAATTATGGAGCTGTTGCCTTTTCTGGAGTGGGAGAGCGTGTGCCCATTTCTTTCTGGTTTATCGTAAAAAAATAATTGGTTTGCAAACTGTTGTTGGGCCTTGAAAATTTTTGTAGGATAAGAAAATAGATTCCCACTCCTTGCCATGTCTGAACTTCAGAAAATGACCCTGTGCACCTCTCAACAGAATATTGGTTGCCGCGCACTTGAAAGCCAGCATGTACCTTCTCTATTCAATGTGTTAAGCAACAGTGACATAGTCCTATCACAGAACTTAAGCATCTGTAAGGAATGCAGAAGTAAAATGTGTATGATTTTAACTCCCCATGTTTGAATTCTGCACACACGTAACTGGCAAGTATTATGAAAAGGAAGAATATCAGTTCTTCAGGCCAGTGAGAAAATTCTCTAATGATGAAGATTTCTAAAAACAAAGGGATTGCTTCCATGAGGAATTTAGCATGAAAAATGTGATAAGTTATAGTCAGTCATTAACATTTGTTGAACATTCTACTTATTATTAGTGTTTCGTATACTTCTGGTTCAAACATTTCATGGAGAAAGAGTGAAATAAATGGAGTAACACTAAGCAGATGGTCCTGTATGTGGAATTTCTAAAGCTTTTTGTGTACTTTATGTCAAAGATAACAAATCACACAGGTCAACAGCTAGTGTCAGCCAGTGAGAAATGATTGTACATTTTAAGGAAGAAAAGCTCTTGAGGTCTTAGTTGCATTGGTGTCAGGGATTCAATTTTGTGATTTTCACGTGGAAATGAAGATGCTTCCAAGTGAGGCACACTGGAGAAGAAATGTTTAAAGAGAGGTTTGTTTAGATTCCAAAAACTAGGTTATCTTAGACACATTTTGGTTCAGGACATCTCCTCCTTGTTTTTGATTTAATTATGTTTCTATTTTGTCTTTGGCATCTGCAGAGGATAAAATGTAGGAATGATTAGGAATAGAGCTAACTGATGAAAAATTGAGACTTTGCAATATTGTTTCTTTATATGCTGTTCTTGAAGTTAAAAAATAAGGAAAGAAATCTACAGTATGTTTTGCTTTTTGCGAAGTAGCTTCATATGTTTTAACATTTTGAGTCATTCACTGGCTAAGAATGTCTGTCTGATCTGTGGCATATCTAAGTCATCCATCCCTGTAGTATCTTGCCAGGTCACTGTAGTCTTGCTGAAATATTTTGATACAGAATTTCATCCAAATAAATAAATAGTGTATGATGGTGCCATCTATAGCCTAGACAGCTCAAGGGATTAGTAATTAGTTATATAGCCTTTTACTTAGGGATCGTTACTAAGATCAGACTCAGAATGTCACTTCTAGCCACAGGCTTGGCAAGTTGAAACAGTGGTTTCTTTCTGATCCTTGTCAATTGAGGTAATGTTGAAATCATTTGGGGAAAAGTAGAAGTAGAAACTGAATTATAATTTCATTTCTAGAATTGAGTTCTCAAAACTCATTTTTATATAAAAGCAATGGGGCAACTTTTTAATTTCTGTCTACCTGTTCTGTGACTACAAATGAAATCAACTTCCAGATACATTAACCAGAAAACTTTCATTAGCATTACGTCCGCTAAAGGGGACAAGCGTGACATAGTTTCAAGTATATCTGCCAGTGGTTGCATCACAGAAAACAGCAGCAATGGGATGAGCAATTCTGAGCTAATGATCATTCTTTCATAAGACCATCTCCTTCCTATAGCTCAAGAGATACATCTAGATAACAATTCAGGAGCTACAGAAATGTGAATTTCCTTTAAACAGAATTGTTTACCTATGGTCAGCTTCTAGATAGACTTCAGAAAAATGAACCATCCTGGAGATGCAACCTTATGTGTGTGCAGCAGTGGTCTTAACTTTTTGGTGTAAAGTTAAAACATCAACTGTAAGAAATGCAGTTTTGGAAGAATTCTATTCTCTTGTTCAAATCAATATTGAAATTAGAAATTAGAATATTCCTGCAAAGGAGAACACTTTTGATTGCTCAAGGTAGACCTTTTTAAACACAGGCAACATCTACCCTTTGAATAACTTCTCAAGCCAGGATTGAGTCTTGTAGAAGACGCTTGCTGTTAGTGGCAGAAGAAATTTCACTTTTGACACATGCACAGTGAAGAAAGGTAGAGGTTTATTCAGCATGGCATCTTCCATAGCTGATGCACCTCTAGATGCCATTTTCTAGAACCAGAGCTGTAGAACAAAAGAGCCATAGGCGAAGGAAGAAAGACGAGTTTCTCGATGAAAGTAAAACCAGATTCTTATGAATGTTAGCACCAATGATTTAGCCCTCTCTTAATCATGTTAGCACCAGTGACTGTGATGCAGGGGTGGGTGGAGAAGTGTGGGAGGATGGTGGTGAGTGTTGTGTTATTTGTAATGTGGTGGATGGTATTTACATGCTGTCTATTCCCATTGTCATGAAATGACCACACACAATGCATTTATGGGCTCTCATTGCACTGACTGTACTCATCATACCTGCTGAATGTAAAATGAAAGTGTTGCTTTCTAGTAGGTGGTAATGCACCCTCATAGGGGCAGTAAGCCTATGTAACGTTTGTTAGCCAGGGATCAGTAGACCTACCTGGATGACACTTAATTTTGTGAGAAGCTATAAAATGCAAAGGGATTTTCTGAAATGCTGTTTGAAAGAGAAACAGAAAAGAAAACAAGTTTTCTCTTGTAGTTTACTGACAATTTTAGGCTAGTGGTAAAGATTGGATCAAGAAGTGACACGTTCTTTTCTCAGTTATGTACGTTCATGGGTAGTATCTTCTGCACTTACATATGTGTATTTATGTTTTGGTTTATGTGCGTGTGTGCGCTTGTGCAAAGGTGTACCTCTAAAGGTGTTTAATTTTTGCTTGTGATGTCAGATGTGCAGTTATCTCCATTTTTTGTGATGTTTCCTTGAAATATGTGTAAAAATAGGGCAAGAGAGACCTTGTTTTATCTGTAAAATGCCTTGGTAAATGCCTGGCATGCTTACTCAGTGTTATATTTAGACTGGAGCTGAAGAAATCACGAAAACAGGTACCTGAAAGTGATTTAATATGAGAGTTGGTGTGGAGCCAGCAGCTCTCCATTACCAGTTCCTGGTCACCGACCAATGCACCAAGCTCCTCTGACGCATGACCCATTGATGTTGGCAGCACATCTCTTCCCTGGCTGTTGCAGCGCTGGCCTCTCCTCCCTAATTACCGCAGCCTGCGCCCTCCACGCACAACACGCGCACACACGTTCCGCTTAGCCTCGCCCAGGCTCGGTGCCATCCCTCGCAGCTGCCTCCAGTGTTTTCTCCTGGTGGGAGATCCTATCCGTCCATGGGGAGGGGACTCAGGCACTGGGTTTATGTCTTGTGAGTCCAGCTGGGAAGCCTCAGCAAGCAAAAGCACAGCAAGAAGGTGCAAGTCCAGTGTTGAACTGTCGAAGTCCAACAACAGCAACTCAGCTGTAGACTTGGAGAGGGTGGAATTGTACACAGGGAATAAGTTTGCCATGTAGTTAAAGTAAAATACAATTTTGTTTGGTTTAGTAACCTGGTTCAGATGATTTTACAAAATGTTACAAAGTTTTGAGATACTGGAGTGAATAATTAGGCAGTGGACATAGTATTAAAAGATTATTTGCCAGGTATTCGGTTTTTCTAGGGGCAGCCCACAGCCCGGAGGCTCTGCATAAACCTAGGAGCAGGGCCATCCTCTGCCCTGAAGAGCTAACCTTCTCAGCAGAAACCCAATAATCCTGACTGAATGTCCTATTACTCTTCAGTAGTAAAAATTGAGGTTGGAGTGTTTGCAACATGACATCACTTGCTGATTTGGGCCCTGATCTTAAAAAAACTTACCACTGTGCTTATTGTTATGTAGATGCGTACTCCCACTGAGTACTCCAAGTTGTATACATGAATGTTTTCATAAGTCTTAGAGATCTGGTTTGGGAAGTGCAAGAACAACGTGTGTAACGCACAATCTCAGCGGCTTCTGAGATCCTGAATCTCTGCCTGGAGACAGATGATATAGCAAGCTTCAATATGAAACCTCTATAGATTGAATCTTTAGTATTATAAGCTTGATTTATGTGTGGCAAGAACAGTTGGTCGGGATATATTGGAAGAAAATGTATCCCATCCATTAGCAAAGAATGCAATAATTAGGAAAGGAAGAGACCTGACTCAGAACGTGTGACATGACTCGGAATTGTGTCCTCGAGTCATTATGCAGACACAAAACCCCACCACTCGCTTCAGTGCAAGTTTTGCATGTGTAACAGCTGTCACAGTCAGACCATTAATCAACTGAACCACCACACAGGTGGAGGATGAGAAACCACCTTCTGTGCTAGAGGTTGAACACAGAAATTATTTTTCGTGGGGTCCGTCTGTCTGTGCTGCTGTAGCGGCAGCAATGCAAATCTCCAGTGTAGATCTGCTTCTCCGCTGGCATAAGTAGTTTTTGTACAATTTCCTCTTTTAAGCATAGAGGAAAAAATACAGATTGTAGTTAAATGCTAGAGACCGTGATTTTCCTCTAAGCTGTGTTTCTTCTGCTAAAACTATTGCAACCAGAAACACATACTTTATTTTATTTGATATATTAGTGTACTATGAACTCATATCAATTGCTTACAGTTAGTTAGATAAATAAACAGCTTATTTTTGATTGTGTGTGCTGAAGTATCCCAGGTTATTTTGCTAAATGATGTGATTTATCATTCCCTGCTGTGTATAATGACTATTTGTGAAAAATACAGGTTTTTCTTTTCTCTCCTGTCCACCCCCAAATCAGAAAAAGAAAAGAAAAAAATCTAATCAGAATAAGCACACCCCTTGAAATACAGACACTTTCCACCTCCTCTCAGTTTGCACGATATGATATGGCAAGACATCAAATGATGCAAAGATATGTAATGTGACAATAAATGAAAGATAAATTAGAAGAGTGGGTTTTGGATAGATTGTTCCTTATTCAATTTGGATGATAAGAATTTAGTCTTAATTTCTGACATATTCATTTTATCAGCTAAATTTCCTAATTTGTATTATTACAGATAATTACCAATATATATTTATTCTTAAAACTCTATTTGTGCAATTAGAAGGTAGATTTCAGCCTTTATCTTTGTAGGTAGCTGATCCAAGACAGTTTTATGTAAATGGCTTAATTAATTGGTACCCTTCAGTTGAAACAGCAACTTACAAAGGAAGTAATCCTTTTCGAGTGGCATAAGCTGTTTAAAAAAGGCAAAAAGAACCCACAATACTTTTCTCAGGCACCTTGGCACACAATTATAAGTTATTTGACAGAAGTAAGTGTAATAAACTGCAAGGCTTCTTCCCAAATTATGTCTTTTCTTTGTAATTAAAATAGCATCAACCTTAAGTGCAGTGGCTCTGTAGTCTTCAAATCTACATTATTAAGAGGCTTAATTATGCAGAATTACAAAACTTCCTTATAAATGCTTCAATATGCTGGTGGTAAAGATGAGATCTGTGTGGCCTACTTATTAAGTTTACACTCTCTCTCAAGCAATTAGTTGTCTCCAAGTGTTCAGTGCATTGCTCTCCCTTTCAGATTTATCCTCGGAAGCCCCTGCCGTGCAATGCTGTTAGAGGATGCGGTGACGGGGCTTCTTCTGTATGGTCATCTGATAACAGCACTAATCACCCCAGGTGACCATCCTCCACCAGTGCTGTTGTTACCACAACTGGACTTGCCTGGATGGCAACTGCAAACTGGTCTCCTGACATAGTCTAGAAAGGAGGAAAGGGAGTTTTGAGTATTCTCTGCCCTCCTGCCATGCACCAAGGTCCATTGTTGTAGAAGCTAAGCCTTCAAGCAGTGTTTTTCCCATTTGCATGCTCTTCTACAAAAGTAAGGGGCACTCCATAGTGGAATTAATTTGTAAAATCTAAAAGGGGGTTGTTGAGATACCAAGTGTGATGGTAAATCTCTGTCTTTCCTGAGCAAATCAAAATGGCCTTGGTTCTGAGTGTTTGCGTGGCACCGTGTAGACCTCTTTCGTAGTCTTATGCTTTCCTTTCATAAGAATAGTGGGCAGAAATAATACATTTGTTTTAAAAACAACCAATTCTTCATGTCGTTAATAAGGGAAATTAAAAAATACACACTGCACCCATTTATCTCCTCTGCTGCTTACTGTTACACTTGTTTCTGAACTTCATACCAAGCCGATGATGCTGGGGGAGAGGGGAGGGATAGGCGCATGAATGAATACATGTCTAGAAATGTGGCAACTTTTCAGTAGAGATGCTCCAATGCTGTCCTCGTTATTGTCCCATTTTATTTGGCAGAGTGACTCTTTTCCCCTTAAATGTGCAAGGGTTTAATTAATACATTCCAGTTGTCAAACCCAGTTCAGCTTGATGAGCAGGAGAGTGTAGAAAAGCTAGATTATTTGTTTGCATCACTAGGCAATGGGGAAATACCTCCTCCATTGGTTTTCTTTGCAAGCAGTGACAGCAGCGTTCTGACAGAGACAAAGGGATAAAAAATGTGCTGGAAGGACTAGAAGAATTAATTTGTAATAGATAATTGGATCTGTATGGCAATGATACGAGTTTGGAGGAAACTCAAGCAGAATAGCTCTCTAGGTTTTTAGGTTTCACTCTGTCTTGTCAAAATAGTGTCTGCATGCCTTATGAATTTTAAAGTTTAAATAGGAATATACATCTCTCACTTGCTTATTTAGCTGCCCCATCCATTGTCAGACAAAGGTCTAGATATGCTTATTTCTGTTATTAATTAAAATTCAAGAAATAAATTTTGCTGTCTGTTGGTAAAGTGGCACAGTATTGCTGTTACTTTCCTCTCTTGCAAAAGTCAGTACTACTCTTGCACCAGCCCCTGAGACAACTGTCTTTTGAGTTTTGCAAGCCTTATCTTTGCTGACTGATCCTACAGCAGATCCTCAGAGAAGGGCGTAGTTGAGTGTTACAAGAGATTGTCTCATTCAGTGGAAGCATGGGCTCATCCTGTGAGGGCGTTGAGTATCAGGATTGAGACGTTGCTTGAGTTGAGTTCTGCAGAGAGCCAGTGACGAAAGCAGAGTACCGCAGGGATGTAGTCCCGACAGCTCTGGCTGCTAAGGTGGACTGATGGTGCCTGTACCAGCAGCAGTTTTTTCAGAGTTGGCAGATTTGTCCCTAAATATATCTAGATGTAGTAATCAAGCCTAAAGATCATCAGTGTAGATCACCATGGCTGGTAACAGAGCAACTAGCAAATGGCGACCGTGCATTATATAAAAAAAAAAAAAAATTAAAAAAAATTATCGGAGGATGATCAACATTGTTCCTCTCCTTTTAAAAAGGTGTTACGGGTGATCCCTGAAATTATAAACCTGGGAGGCACCTCAGTGTAAAGAAATATGGTTGAGAGAATGATTAAAGATCAAGTTATAAAGGACCTAGATGAGGATAATGTGATGGGGACAAATCAGCACGATTTCTATAGCCTGTCAGATTTCTTTGAAATAGTTAACAAATAATGGATAAAGGAGAACCAGTGGATATAATTTATTTAAACTTTCAAAAGGGTTGGATAAAGTCTTTTAAAGGAGGCAATTAAGGAATCTTGCTAACAATGGGGTAGGATGTAAAGTCTCGTCATGGATTTTAAAACTGATTTAAAGACTGAAAGTTAAAAGTAAGATTAAATGCCTGTTTCTTACTGCTGGAAGGAGACAATAATGGGTGTTCAGGAGTGGGGCTAGGAATGGTAGACTTCGGGGGTTTTGACGTATATATTTTATTAAATTGCTATTGTGGATAGAATATAATTAGGTAGTATTCCCTAGGAAGTACTGTAGGTTTAGTATTAAGGATCTGTGTTATACAGACTGCTCTAGTGCTGTATTGAAAAGGAAAAGAAACAGGAAAATAGAGTGAACGATAGCAATAACACTTCCCCCAAAAGATGCTTCTCCACTGAAAACATACCATCTGCTTCTTGCACCACCTGATCTAAACTAGCACCAGTCATGAAACACACCAGCCCTGATCCAAGAACAAAATCAAATTTCAGTCTAAAATGCCCAGGCAAGTTTTGTCCAGCCTTTGGTGAACTCTGCATATCTGCCCATTTACTGCAGTCAGTCTTCGCTGCAGTGGGTCTGTGATGTCTGCTGGTGCTGGCATTGAGGCACTCCATGGCCGAGACAGCTCTAACCTAAGGTAGGACGGAGGGTGAAGAAGGAGGAATCATAGAATAGCTTAACAAAACTAGACTAGTTCAGATAGCATGGTTTGGAATAAGATTTGTCACAGAAAAGGTAGAAGAAATACATGCAACAGAAACATGCATACAGTTAGAGTGAACTTGTAAGCCCTGAATGCGTCATAACTCATCAGGCAAGTGACACTGGTGCCATCCCACTCAGATCCATGAGGACACCTCTAGGTGCAATAACTGAGAAAGATGGGAGGTTTTGCCTGATGTTGGGTGTGTCCTTATCTTCAGAACACTGTCTAGTCCAGATAACAGGTGTCCTCCCCCATCATTTAGGGAAGATGGAATAATTTTCAGAACAATTAGAGATGTTGAGTAGAAAATTCCAGATGAGAAAGAATTAAAGCCTGTGATTATTTAATATGGGGAGGAGAAGGGTGATCAATTATGGAACAAGCACTACAACAAAGGCTGGTTAGATACTTGCACTTACCATCCTGAAAGTCAAAAGTCACCTGTATGGTGGCTGTACGGATGTGTGGAAGGAGAAAGGGTGAACAGTTCTCTCCCCTGGTAATAGGAATCTCTTGGCACAGGGTATTGCTGCAGACAACCAGTTCTTAAATCTTGTAGCAGGGTGCATTATCATAAAGAGTATCATGTAACAGCGCTAGCGAAGGTCTGCCTGGTACTGAATAACGCCAAATAAACACCACTCATGTTAGTCACTCTACCCCCAGATTTCTGCACCTTGCATTTATTATGCTCCTGATGAATGAGGCTATCAGGACTGACACTGAATGCAGTGGACTATATTTAAGCATGGTAGCAGAATGATATTTTGATGGTTAATTTCTTTGATCTTCTATTGAATTTAAATTTGCCTACAGTGGTTTCCCAGTTTCAATTAGTACACAAAACAAACTTTGCGTATTTTCTGAGATTATGTTCTTCATTATACGTTGCTGTAGTTTTATGTGTTGTTGCCAAGAAATCTGCTTTTGACAAATTGCACAGGAGGCATTTTGAGATTGTGATGGAGTTGATTGAGTTTTGGCCAAATCCTGTACACTTTTATCACTGAAGACTGAAATACAGATGCTTGTTACACTGAAATATATAGAATTTGCTTTGGCCCTGAAAATCTGTGTCACATTTTAAAATAACCAATTTGGGTACAATTTGAGTTAAGTGGCAAGTAAACAATGCAAATGAAACTGTTTTGTTAGCTAGAAAGTAATTGAAAATCTGCAACTAATTATAAATTGGCAATATACAAGTCTCCAGGAAACTAAAAGGAATACTTTGCTGATATATTGTTTAGTTATATTCAAAATTAACTTACCCTGCACAGTTTGTGCAAGAGATTTTATTGTTTATTGTAACTTTACTTTCGAAAAATGAAACCACTTGGATTTCATAAGGAAAAAAAAGTGTATTTTTTTTTAATCAAAGATACCTCTTCTTATGTTATATAATTATATTTTTTTATTTCACATGAGCCTTGAGCTTCAACTTTTGTATGTAGGTTTGAATTTCTCCAGTGTTTGCCAGTATTCTTAGTTTTGATTGGCACCTTCATTGTGTTTTTCAGCTCATCACCTCAACACATTTCTTGTGCATTAAGGTAGCTGTGCAATACCTTTGAGAAATAAGGATGTGTTGTCACATATGAGAAGAAATTCTTTGCTTGTATTTGGTTGAAAAAAGTATGGGATTGGCTGGAAAGCATCTATTGTCAGTGCCACCTACATCTGTAATGCTAGGAGCTAGTCAAAACACCCAGATAATTGTCATGTGGATTTGTGCTGCCAGAACGTGTGCCATGTACAGACATCAGGTTTTGGTGAATCTCAGCTTTTGTTGTTGAAGAATTGTTGTTTAATAGGACCATGTAAATGCACGAGTTTTTTTTAAAAAGGGAGAAATTAACGTGACTATTTACTACAACTCAGTTTAACAACTCTTGGTGTATGTAACATCAGTCAAAAAGCAGTTCACAGAATTTGGAGAAGGGAGAGGTGGGGAGATACTGGTCTTGGAACGCTCTGAAATATCCTTTATCCCAGAGCAGTAGGCCATGCAGGAAAGCTCAATACTGTCTCTGTTTTGGTCTTCTCACCTGAAGCCCCAAGAGCCTTTATAACAGGTAGGGACCCAAACTCGACCTCCTGCTAAAAATAAATGTTTTCAAGCTCACCCAAACTTGGAGTTGTCAGGTAAGCTGCAGAAGATGCAAAGTAAGACTGGCAGGTTTGGGGGGGTGGGGCAAGATAACACTGCAACTATTGTTGTATTATTCTGTATTATTGCAAATGGGCAAGCAAAAGGTTATAAAGATTCAAAATTCCTTCCTTGATTCAGATAGAGTATCGACAAGAAGAGCCATGGGGAGAACTCCTGACTTACAGTGCCAGGCTATCGTTATTAAGTTGTATTCACCCGCTTGGCAATTGCCTCCTCTGTATAAAACGTTTCACTGATACATACTCCCCTTTAACAATCCTTGACTTGGAGAAATTTCAGACTTGAATTTTTTACAGCCCTTTGCAGTTTCTCCATAAACCTGTGTTGATTAAGTGAATTGTACATTCCTCCAATATTAAATTTTTAACGTACAGCCTTGTAGTCAACACCTGGTAGTGATACCTTTTGAAACTTCTGAAATAACATGTAGAAATAGTTCAGCACTGTCCAGCAGTACAGTGTGGGCTCAGATATGATGCTTGCGAAGCTGTGTAGGGGCCAAAGAAGCTGGAGAGGGGTTTCCTTGTTAGTCCTGCGCTGAGGAGATCTGGGCAGTCTGTCATTAAAAGGCAAACACTTCAGCCAAGGAGCAGGAATAAACCTCTTTTCTTTCTGCAGTAAACATTTCCAGACAGGCCAGTCTCACAATCCTTGTGGAAGTAGCTCCGTTATGTCATTTGGGACTCCAACCTGTGAGTACAGGTTGCAGGATGAAATCCGTAAATACTAGGCTTAAAGGGAATCTGCATCCAGAGCATTTTAATAAAAAGTTAGCTTGGGTCATGGGGAAGGAGGGGATAAAGCACTGGGGGGAATGGAGAATATGAGTCATGGCATCCAGGCTGAAACGAATCTTTGAGCACGAATCACAATATAAAATTTTAAGGGCTTGATCCTGCCTTTGGCTATGCTGGTATGTATTGTTACATATCCTGTAAAATCGGCTACTGTTATGTGGTACTGTGCACCCACATAACTAAGCTCTGAGCTCTAGGGGGTTTTTTTATAGTCTTTATTTTTTAAATCCTATAAATGCTGCTGGACTTGGTTTTTTAGAATGTTGAACAGATGCAGCAAAATTTTCCTACACTTCCTACCCACTTACAACCCCAAATAATTAGTGGATGTGTTGGATCTTTCGATAAAGACTTCTTAGAGAGCTGTGTGGTGAATAAGGCCACACAGAATGTGTCATTGTTGCTGCTGCAGGTTTTGAGTTTATTTGTATATTATGGGTACTGTATAGCACATAATAATGAAAAGCTATATGCTTCGGTCTGCTGGTTCGCTACACAGGCTGTGTGATTACAAATTGTTTGAATAACAGTGGACTATTGAAACTCTATCCAGATGTGCGTGTTGCTAATTATGGGAATACCCACAAAGGCGGATTATCTCTTTTGTTACCATTTCCAACGCCTTTAAAACCGGGAAAGTGAAAAGCATGTAGGCAGCAAATAAGAAGTAACCATACGTGTTGGAGATGAAGACTGATCATAATTAAGTCCCAGGGAACAATAACACTTGACCTGGCAGAATGCATTTCTGGAGCGTAACCAGATGCAACTTAACGCACAGGAGAGACATCCCAAAGTGGCAGATTCTGAAACGGTCTCAAAACAAAAATGGCATAGCTTCATTCACGGCAGGGAAAGTCCAGGTAGAGCAAGACTCTACCGGAGGAGACCGGTGGTGGGGAGGAGGGAACCGAGCTATTGTCAGATTTCTGGCACGCTTACTAAAAAATATTACAATAATGTGATATGAGATTTTGGAAGGACAGACAGGGGAAAATGTGATCTTATCTTTCCAGAATGTAAGCAGTTTTCATTTAATGGGCTGGAGCATTGTCCAGAGGGGCCTTTAGGATGAACAGTTCTTGGAGTGTGAAGAACTCGGTGTATTTCCAGGCACCACACTGGGATGGTGATGTTTTCACAGTCTTCTGTAAGTGCTGCCTCCTGGCTTTGGACAAGAGAGAACATCGTGTCTCATCATAAAGTGACCCTCAATCACTTTGTCACTTCATTTCATGAGTTGCCACCAATTGTATAGGAGATTAAATAGAAAAGGTAGAAAGAGAGGACACCAGAAATTCAGTGTGGGATCCAAGCTGTTTGAAAAAAACAGGAGCAGATGAAAGAGAGGGTGTTGAGTGGCTTAGCTACCTGTCTCCTTAACAGCTCATGATGAGATAAGTAGTTCAGCAACCTTCACTCAAATTGCTTTCTTTTTCTGTTTTAGTTTCTTCCCCTCCCACCCTCCAAAACATGAGGATTAAACTACAGAAGGTCTGGCTCTTGCAGGTTCTCTGGAAGAGAGAGAGAAAATATCTGAATTCAGACTTAACCCCACTTTGTACAGTTTAATTTAAATAAATATGATGAATTTCCTCCTGAGTGATTAATAGCGAAGTGTGGTGACATACAGGAACTATGAGCTTGACCTTCTAGGTAAAGGATAACTGCTATGTTAAGTTGATTACACAATTTCCCCTGAAGAAGTTGACAAGCAGTGAGCATGGTTTCCGTGACTTCTGGTCTTGCAAATGCACACTTACAAGTGATTTGCCTATTCCTCTGAAGCAAGTCTTGGGTTGTGTGTGACGTGTTAAATTCCAAATAGCCTAATGTGAGATCTGTGCAAACGGGCTGGACTGCCAGGGGATTGCAAAGTGTGAAATACTCTGAACTGGAATCCCCAGCTTGTTCAGAGGATGTGAAATTCTCTTGTACCTCAGAGGCTTACGAAGCAGGCTAATAATTCTCCCTCCTCCTCTTTTGATTTGTAGGCTGAATCCTTCTGTGTAAGAAGAAATGGGGTGAACCTTGCTTTCTCTTCTGTCAATGTTTCTTTCACCCCTCACAATTGAGCGTGTCAAAGATGCTAAAAGTGTCCTCGCAGTGCACTGATTTATATGGATACAAAATCACACTGCATGCTGACTAAAATTTATTGCATACTTTTTTCCTTTATCAAGCCTCAAAATGTACAGTAGAGAACAACTGCTGGTGTTCCCCTGGGCATGAAAAAAAAAAAGCAAGGACTATTAATGGGAAAGCAGTCATCTCCGTAAGCGGCTCGCGTGTTACACGTGCAGGATTGGCAATGATTTTTCTCTATTGGAAAGTATGAGAGGAGGGAAGCACTGCAAGGAATTATAAGTGTCTGCTGTGGGGTGCAAATGGACTGTGTTCGCTTGCCCAATGAGCAATGTGAAAATAGCAAGTGAACTGGTGGGGGAGCAGCTGCAATGCAGCCGAGAGGACTCCGCATGGCAGAGCTGCTCCCGCACGTGCTGTGGAGTGTCCCCTTCCTAGGCAGGGCTAGCAGAAGGCGCTGGCGCTCTTGGCCGCCTGGTAGATCTGCTCCCCTGTGAGCTCAGTAATGGAGAGTGAACAGGCTGCAGGGGAAAGATTCATAAAAAGAAATCTTCATTTACTTAAAAAGAAAAATGACACTACTTGACTTCACATTGTTGCTTTGAATCAAGCACACACTAAAATCGGTTTCAGAAAACCACCTTGCCCAGTGCTTGACCTCTGCTTTCCTCAGGGATCTGTGGTTCGCACCTCTGACTCACTCAGTAGACAAATGTGCCGTAGAATGACTTGGATGTGACCGGAAAACGTCACATGTGCTGCCTCTGTGGTTTTCCTTCATCGGGAGGTTTAGACAATCTCTCCTACTTCTCATGTGGTCCAGTGGACCATAAAACAAGCTTCCACATCCCATGGAGATCCCTCACCGTACGTGCTGCCTGTGGTCCTGAGGTCCCTATGTATGTAGAAGAGCTCTCTTCCCAGCAGGGCTCTCGATCTCGAGCCTACTCCCAGCTCATCTTCACATCCCTTCCCTTCAGGCTTCCAGCAGTGCTTTGCAATAGCTGGATCAGCACCAAATTCAGCCTATGTCCAACAGAGTCCCTTTGACCCGTTCCTGTCTGATTCAGCGCATACCCAATTTCCCAGGAGTTGTAAAACTCAGTAAATCACCTCCCGTCTGCAAATCCCAGTCCTCAGAAATTAGGGTGTCTCCCTTCAAAATCACTGGCCAGGTTTTGTTTCTGTAGTTTCTTTTTTCTGTGCTTTGCAAAGGAAAGTGCTTTGTCAGCAGGTTGGTGTGCTCCTCCCACAGCGAGGCAGTTTAACAACCAAAAAGTCAAAACTCAAGACACTCCAACCTCGGTCAAGTCCATGACCCATGGGCACAGAAGTGAGAGGAAATTCCAAATGCTACCTTTGCAGTGATGAATCATCACAGATAACTATTTTTCTCCCTCTCTCTGTCCTTTGTGTGAAGAAATCTTTTTCTTAAAGAATTCAATTGAAATGTTGCCTGTCCCTTCCAGAAGGGAGGGTGCTGAAAAAGAGATCATCTTTGTGTAACGCAGCATGCGATACAGTAGGTACACTAGGCTGTCTTGTCCTTTCTCTGTGATAAGCACTACACTGAAATCTACTGTCATTTGTGTGTTCGTGTGAATATCTTTCTGTAATGGGATAAGAGTGTTTGCAAAAATGCCTACTGATGTGCCCAGCCAGTACACTTACTCCAGGAGGGTGACAGGATAAGAGAAGTGGCAGAAACAAAGATAGGAAAAGAGATTTTTGCACTAACAAGTGTGAACTGATAAGCTTGACCTGTATGGGAAACGTAGAGCATCCTTAGTGTACTTGTCAGGCCAAAATTAGCTGTGCCAATTTGTTTTCAGCAACACTGAGCTATGAGAAACCCTTAGTTATTTTCTCATTTGTGGAAGAAAACTGCTGGCTCACTGCACTCCACTTATTCATAGCAAGCTAATTCACTTAGGCATAAGTAACTTTCCTGGGTGTTGAAGGCTGGGGTAGGAATCAAGAGGATGTGTAGAGATGGATGGGGAGGTGTTGTGTGGAGGTTTTGTTGGCCACATGGATAAGTTATGTGTGTCATCCAAACTGAGTGCCTAATCACCTCTGACATGTCATCACAACTGCAACATGCTCAGCAAGGCAAAAGGGAGGGAAGAAAATACATATTTCTTTCTCAAGTACACACCGCTAGGAAACAGTCGTCTCATTTTTCATCTTCCTCCAGGGTATGTGTAAGAGCCATGTCCCTGCCGGGGCATGGTGGCTGTTTGGCTCACACAGGAGTGAAGCGTGGTGTTTCCAAGAAGAAAATTCAAAGCGTTGTTTAGCGAGTACGCACAGCCTTCTGATTAAAGTATGGGAATAGAGAAGCAGTCTGTACCTGCTTCATTTTTGACAGTTTGGCAAAACTGGAAGCTAAGGTGGCAAAGTCTGTAGTAAACAAGAGATTGCCGAAGCTCTGGTTCTGTTTTGTTTATTTAACTAATTCTTCCGTGTAGAGACAAGGGAAGAAAAAGATGATTTATGCAGTACTGGCTGGCATAGAATGATGGTCTGGGTATGAGGATGGAATGAAAGAGAAATGTCAGTGCTTAGGTGAGAATTAGAGGCTTTGGAGTCAGAATGGGCAGTGGTAGCATCACTGGGATGTCTTCTCCAGCTCCTGTGCCAGAGAAAGTTGCTTAGTTCTAAATCAGTGGAGGGTAAAGAAAAAGCAAAGGAAGCTGGTCTTTGAGTTGATGAAGGAAAGGAGACTCAGAAAGGTTACCCCCATGGAAGAGGGGGATGAAATGGAAATGAAGGATTAGAGATGGTGACTGCAAAGATATCACAGGGAAATGAGTCTCTTGGCTGCTGAGAATTCAGCAAAAAGGAGGCCAACAGCACAAACTGAGTAAATCAGATACCCCGCTTTGAGTGCGGGAGGGAGCGAAGCAGGCTAGTCGGGGGTGAAGATGAGACTCTGCAGGCAGAGCAGTGATTGCATTAGGCATATGCAAAAGAGCAAAGGGAAGAGGGAGTTCATATTAGGTTATCAGAATTAGATTCCACTGGGGGTAAGGAAATGTGATTCAAGGGATTGGTTGTTAAATTGGGATTTCCTCACATAATTTTATCAGATCTCACATCATCAAGTCAAATCTGGTTCCATTTAAATGGATCTTAACAAATTGTCAAAACAGGCACTGTACCTAACGTGGCAATAGAACACACAGAGTGATCCAGGGGTGGAAGGGAACTTCTCTAGGAGAAGCTATGGCTTCTTTTCTTGTTTTTCAAAGGCATCACAGGAAAAGCATTTTCTCTTGAAAGAATTTTCCCAGCTAGATTTGTCTCCTTTTTGGCTGGTTACGTTTGTATTCCTTGTACATTCCTTGTATTCATCTTTCTTTTTCTTTTAATCTCCAGCTCTCACTTCTCAAAGCACAAGGTGATACAGAGATCTCTATTTGCAGCAAGAGGCAGTGTGTCGTTCCGGCCTTGGAGGGAGGCTGGCCGTGTGGGAGATCTCTTCCACGTTACCATTTTCCTCCATCTGTGGAACTAGCAGGGTATGACTACAGGGCTTCGCTGAATGGAGTCTTGGAAAAATCTAGCTGTAAACTCACAAAGCCTGGCTTTGTGTCCAGAAATGGTGTTTCCACACAGTATATCTGATTTCCATAGCTGTACACTCTTCTACTAAGGCAAGCCCATGTAACAGTGTTAAATTCTTTTCTTTTCTCTTTCTTAAATCAGCCAATTTTTGTAAACCTCTAAAGACACAAACTGACACCGCTTTGACCAGTGAGTCAGTGTTGATTGTTATTAATTACTTAAAACTTAAAATAAAAAATAAAAATGAGACCAGGTCTGTGCTGCAGATTTGTATCAGCACAGCTGTTCTGGTCAGACTGACACCTCTCAGTGAGCAAACACTACACATGTAGATGCAATTATACCTCAAAATGGTGCTTGTTTTGCTTGCGGGGATGATTTTACTATACCACTACAAAGAGCAGATTTGCCAGCGTAAGTTTACACCGCCCCAGGAATGCTTTGTCTGTTTACTGTGCTGGTATTCCTTTATCAGTAAGGCATTTGCAGTGTAGACATGGTCTTATTTGGAGGGCTGGTTTTAATCCTGACACATGCTAAAGTGATTACACTGCTGATTGAGAACTCAATAGAAGGACTCCAACTGATTTGCTCTGGATCAGGGCCTGAAAGGAGAAGAATTATCTTGTGGTTTGAACACAGGGGTAGGAGCTCCTCGTGCACATCCTGCGTTTGAGATTGACTTCATTTGTCTCTGCCTCTAAAATTGAGGGTGTTAAGGAAGTTGTCTTGCAGAAGTTTTGTGAGACTTAGGTGTTTCATGTTCCTATTCCAGGGCACGAATAAAACGTATATCCCCAAATGGATATCCACAATCTCATTAAAAAAATAAAAATAATAATACAAAAATCTAGCTACTTCTGCAACTGTTCCAAGGGCACAAAGTGCTGTTGCGGTGAAGCCCCTGGTTCTGGGCCAGCCTATGTGACTGCTTTGAAGAGGCTCACATGCTTTAATGAGGTGTGTGTCACAGTTTGGCATACGTTGTGCCATACATTTCCCATGGGTGTTTCCTTGTAGCCCCAACGCTCTTTCCTTTTTGTATTTAAAGTATCCGTGGGCTCTGTTTTCAGGGCCTTAGAGCTCTTGGATGTCAAAGTCAAACAATAAGGAGCTACAGCGTGGGGACCTGGGTGTAGGTTTGGGAGGTCCTGAAATGGGTGCTGCTCCTTCTACAGGACTTAACTGATGACTGCGCGTTATGAGGACTGTAAATCGGAGCAAGCAGCATGCAGAAAAAGGTACTTTCCCCAGTGACACCAATGGCTTATCACTGCTGTTTCATGTCAGACCACGAAGCAACATTAAAGAGGACAAATCTAAAGCAGAGTTCAGGTCAGTAGTTGCCGTGTCTTGTGGTAGCCTAGTACATACGCGGTTGGTGGAGACACATCCTGCCTTCAGATTGTCAACTTCATTTCTGTACCAGCCTTTTGCAGAGGCAAGCTGAGGTTGAAGGGCATTTTCCATTCTCTGTCTCATCATGCACTGGGCTATAGACTAAGCAGATTCCACTTGGGACATACAACCCCCACCTGGCACCAAACATGCAAGATCACACCAAGAAGCAAATCCCTACAGGAAGCAGAATTAACAGGAAATAGCTGCTACTCATCATATTCCTTTTTACAATTAGTGCATCCTTTAAAAAAAAACACATTTGAGAAATGGAAAACTAACATACAGAGCAGAAATCTTTATCTTTGAGAAGCCAAGTTTTGTTTTTTTATGCGTTAATATAGAATTTTTGGACTGCTCTTCACTCTGTAATCTACTATCTGTAGCTTGCTTAGTCTGTGGCTCTTCTTACATATATTCTCTCTGCTGTCATACTGGCACAGGAGACAATGTCAACAGAACCGATTTCTATGACAAATTGGTGCATGGAATACAGAGGGTTTTTTCCGGGTTGTGTGATGTGCCAGAATGACTGATTCCAGAAACACCCCTTAAAATTCCAAGGAGTGCTTCAGAAATCAGAGCATTCTGATACTGGCCAGCTTGATTTAAGGCTACTAACATTATTCAATTATGTTTTCACCTGATCTGAAGTATTTCTTAGTGCTATTGTAGACTGTAAGGGCGGGGGTGGAAACTGTGCAAGAATTATTCTTTCTTTGCACACTGCTGGAAGAAAAACAATGCTGTGTTTGGTGTAACTCTGTCAAGGTCTGGTAAAACTGATCCCAGTTAAAGTAAGTAAAATTGAGCCTGTGGTGTGTGCAGTAAGAAAATGATAGGTTTCCCTGGCCGTAACTCACAGTCCAATGAATGAAAACTCAAGAACACAGTAGAACTTTTTTAACCAAGTCTTTGTCAATAATAACAGCACTAACCCTTAGCATGGGCTTGCATGTTCCACAGGAGAACTTCTAATCAGGCTTATAAACACCACTTTGGTATGCTTGATAACCAATGGCAAAAATGAGGCACGGAGTAAGGAGGGGCTGTGTTGATGGTTAAGGAATTGGTCAGAATCACAATTAAAAACCAGTGTCTGGGCTGCAGAGCACTTCTGAACCTAGTCCTGCAGTTTATCTTGGAGCCGTTGTCTTGCACAACCCCCATTTCATTTGTCAGTGTTCCCTTGTTGCTGTTACTGAGTACTGACTCTGAAACCCCGGTTTTCAGGTGACATTAGCTTGTAAAGAAATACAGGGAAGAGAAATAAGTGAAAAAGCTCTCTACAAAGCTGGCAACTCACTTTTTAATGCATTGCAATTTGGGAAACCTAGTCTTTAGCTTCATAAGCATACCTTTCACCAGCGGTAGTCCTGTAAGGAAGTGTTGGCCACAGATTCCTACCTATGCCGTGACCTTCTTTCGCACCAGTTCAACTGGTGGTGGGGCTATATTGTCAAGGAACTAGACTTAAAATAAGCCAGTGGTGGTTTTATCTTGGATTAGTTTGCAAAATCTGGCATAATAATCAGAAACTCTGACACCAGCACAGCTCTTAAGAGTAGTGACAGGAAGGAATGGCTACTTAAGAAACTACTTTTAAATAACTGTGCTCCTGCTTCACGATGGCCAGCTTTGAAAGGCAGCCTGGCAGGCTGGTATTTGAACCAGGACTAAGAAGGGAACATAGGGATCCTAGTGACATGTTTCAGAGAGGAACAACCGGGATGAGTTTCAGATCAACTGGTTTTGTAAATATATTCTATAATTTGAGTTTTCTTCTACGGTATTTGCAAAACAAATATTCTATTTTATTTTTACTTTAAAAAGCTCTGGATTAGAACTTTTGGATTCTTTTGAGAGCTAAAAAACAAGATGAAGCAAGATAGTTAAACATAGTGATGAATACAGAGGGCAACGATGGGGGAAAAGAGAGGGGAATGGCAGAGGGAGAGGACCCCCAGGGAATGTTAAGTGCACATGTAAGAGTAGAACATATGATCCTTCTTTATTATTGTCCATTTAAAATTACAATGTGTTCCACTTAAACTAGACATGCTAATAAAAGAAGAAGAGTCATTTATAGTGGACAAATTCCAAAGACTAAAGCTGCCTCCTCATTTAAATTCTACTCTTTTGTTAGGGCACCCTACTGACATAATTCTCTATTGTTTCTGCCATTATCACTTGCTTAATGCAGGACATAGTGTCGGGAAATTCCTGTCTGGCACTTACAAGGTGTTTCTAAAAAGGGGAACAAAAGAGTCAAGAGCACATAGGGAGCAGGAGGAAGCTGCGAGGGGAAGTGGCAGCGGAGGGAGGAATTCAAGATAGTAGCAGGGGCTGGTGGAGACAGGCGAGGAGAAGACAGGCAGACCAGGGGAAGGGGAGAAAGAGGTGGATGCAGGCAGAAGCTCTCAGCATTCCCTCTACAATCCCAACTAGTAAAGGCAAATCTCTTAAGAGATTTGGGAAGCAGCAAAAATATGAGATTTCTGAGTATGGAGTGGAGGAGTATGGGCTGCAAGAGCCCCTCCGCTGGGGAGGCACAGGCTGAAGCAGGAGCACCTTCTGAGGAAGAGAGGCTGTGTCTGTCAGGAACCGGGGGGATGGGGTTTGAAAGCTGGCTCTGAAGGGTCATGCTAGGTTTGATGCTGAAGATTTGTGGTGATCAGTGAATGCAGAGAGAGCTGGTGTCAAGGCCGTCCACTTCTCCCAGTACACGGGATATAAGGGGCAAGACGTCCCAGCTCGCGCTCGCCTTGACATAAGGAGATTATTCTGTACTGTCATTTGTTAATAACAATGTCGTTTTCTGTCGTGTAATTAGAAAATACATCTTGCTTTGCCTCTAAGCATTGTAGCCTTATTGCATTTGCACATTTTTCATAATATTTCAAGCGAACTGACCAGATAACATTAATGAATATATTAGATAGGCAGGCACTTTTAAGGAAAAATAATAAACATACTTGTATATTAAAAAGTTAATTCGGTCTGGAGCCAAACAGGTAATTTTCCCTTCAGCATTTTTTCACTCAACTAAGACAGGTTGGACTAGGAGTGCAGTCACCCTGTCTACGGCGCTTGGCTTGGCTTGCATACCAGGGGCGAATTTTCTTCAGAGACAGACAGCAAGATGATCTGATTGGCCTCGGTCCAGAGCATGCTCACAAAGGGCCCTTTGATGGAGGGCTTCTTGGTAAGCCCTGTACCAAAAGCTGCCTGCCACCCTCCTTTCAAAGGTACCCATTTACAGTAATTCGNAAAGTGAAATAGGGGGTTGCCACAAGACTAATTACGTTACTGGGCTTGGAGGGGTAGGGAAGAGGAGGAGGGGGGAGTTATTAAGTAAACTGCTGGATGTTGAAGTAGCTGTTTGGCAACAGTGCAAGAACATAAGGCATTTGCAATTAAGCTCATTAAAGCTTCATCATTTCGCTTATCAATCTTTTCTGAAAAGGGTGGGGTGAAGCACCATATATTAAAACATGGCTGCTGTTACAGATAAGGAGTGATCACTACCTGTTTGACTTTCCGAGCTGCGCTGTAGTACCCAGCCTGTGATGGCATATGTGATTAGCCGATTTAACTCTCTCTTGTACATGGGTAAGTGATTAATAGGAGCTTGTTATTGTGTCCCTGCACTCCACTGCTAAAACATCTAGTCCAGGCAACTGCTACCTCCTTGTCTTTATCTCATTTGGTATCCAGAGGTGATATCCTACTTATCCATCAATTTTGATCCCATTAGTTCTCCTAACAGTGGCTTTTGGAACAGTATTTACTGAAGCCTCCACACCTTGGAATAAGGGGAAGGTGAACTAGATTATCAGAGCCATTGCTTCCTCAGTTGATGAGGGATGTCCTCTGACTGGAGCCCACACTATCCCATGCTAATCAGAAGGTTTGAGTTTCCACAGAAGTAACAGCAACCTGAAGATAAATTAGTGAACAGAACTGATCTGGGCTGACTGCAGGTCCTGATCTCTTGGAGACCTCAGCCTTCCTGGCCTGACTTTTAACAGGGCAGCTCTGGCCGAGGGACAGTGAAGTGTCTGGAGTCAGCTGGCGAGCCATCAGAGCTCTTGGTGTGAAAACCTTGCAGTAAAAGCAGCAGTAACATTGCTTTCTGCTTTTCAGCTGCTTCCCTGGGTATAAAGAATGAATCTGGGAAGAAATGAGGTCTGTCATCTTCTAGTAATGTAAAAGCCAGAATGTGTCAGTACAGTTTATTGCAGGTAGTAGGTGTGTAAGAACAGTATTTCAGATATAGATACCTCTCGTCGTCTAAGAGCTTCAGAGCACTGTAGAGACATGAACTAAGCCTTGCAGCATCCATTTGTGGGAGGTGAGCCTTACCTTTCTTTTCCAGATGGAAAAGTGCTGGCACAGAGGGAACCCCAAGAGTATCTGGGACAGGACTGAACCCAAAAGTCCTGATTCTCACAAGTCCAGTTTCTATAATTGGCCTTGACCATACAGCTCTGTGATTTTCTCTGTTGTTTAGGTTGATAGCAACTATACTGAGCTTCAGAATTTTCTTGCAAAAACAATCAATCTTTAATTGCTTCATTTGTATCCAGTAGTAACTCTCTTTTCCATGTGTGATACTTAGTGGCGAAGAGGTGGGACCTCGTTTGAAAGTGGCTCTTTCTGTAATAAGTTTTTGAATTACTTTTCCATTGTCTTCACAATATATTGTCTATATAGTGTTAAAACTCATTTTAAATTTGAAAGAAAGGAAAGGAAGCAAAAAAAGAGAAGCTGGGGGAAATATTGATATGAAGAGAGATGTGGAAGGAGTAGCACCACTAATACAAACATGTAGGTCATATTGCCATGTGGGAATGGAAGCCAGCTTGAACTTTAATTCTTGGTTTGATCAAGGTAGTGTAAAACCAGACCCCAAAGGATTTCCAATGGAGAAACTGGATTTATATTTTACATATGAGCTGTAGTTGAAGCCAAATGTTCATTCCACTCAAATTGTGTAGGTGGATTACTTTACTTCCAGCCTTGAAGTATCATGTTTTTAGCTGCTAATAAACTTAATAAAATCCATTTCTTATTTCCCCTGGTGTACTGTGTTCATGAGCCTTGATGTGCCAACAGAGCAATGCTGTCCTGAAAATTCATTTGTCAAGAAAGAGGCAAATGATGTGTATGCATAAGTCAAGAAGAAAAAGAATATATCTACCACTCTTCCAGTGGCATTGCTCTTACCAGAATTGCCAGCTTCCTCATTTCTCCTGACTTATAGCTGGACAAAGGAGTTGAGAAAGCTTGAAAAATTGTCACAGCATCAGCCTAGCAGAGAACTAAGATACGTACAGATGTGGGGTTTTTGATTTGTTTTGTGTGGGGTTGTTTTTTTTGTTGTTTTTTTGTTGTTGTTGGGTTTTTTTAATGCTCATTCCCCAATTAAAAATATCTCTCCGTACCAACACGCTGCCCCCTTTGGCTTAGCTCCCAGAATCAAACCTGCCTTTTCACACAATGCGTGATCAGGCTGAGGGGTTCATTGCCACTGGAATTCACTGAAGCCAAGAATTCACAAAACTGAATGAGGGATTAGACATTTATGAAGATAACAAAAATATCTATCATTATTGTAGCTAGTACAAACAGAGTGCACTGGGAAGGAGATAAAACCTCATTCTTGAGAGGTTTAAGATAATGTCTAATATTTAGAATTGGGGTGAGACTTCCTGGGGAACAGGAGGAGGTAGACTGTCACATGGTACCCTTGAACTTTACTTTGACACATTCAGTCTTGGATACTGATTTAGAAGAGTCCTAACTCCGATTATATACGGCAATAATGGTCTTCCTAATCAGTGTACATTTTCTGATGTCCCATGCTTAGCTAGATGAGATAATCCAATGAGAGCCCTTTAGCCCACAGTGTTGGTTTTAAATTCAGCCACTGGCCAACAAGAGGTGTCAAGTGAACTAAGAGGGGGAGTTAAATGTTGTGTTCAAGGCTTGGAGGTACAGAGTTGAATTTGAGCTCTGCTGTAGGCTCCCTGTTCAACAAAGATGAAGTCACTGCTTTAAGCCCCTTCGTTTTCCCCATGTGCAATGACACGTCACCACTTTCAGAATGTGGCTGTGGCACACTGCTGGGGCACAATGAATTAATCACTTTACCTAATGGATTTATTGGGGGGAGTAAGGGGAGGAAATAATCTTTAAAAAGATTTAGGGTAAACAAAGGAGTCAAAAAGAGTGAGAAACAAACTGCTTTATGGGAACAGGGAGTAGATCCCAGACAATGAAGGAAAACAGAGGGGGATAAGAGGCCTCAGGTACAGAGGAAGAAGTAAGATCTTAGGTAGAAACCAGGGGGGAAAGGCATGATAGAGCATATAAACAAAGGGTTTAAGAGAAAAAGCAATATGACTTTTGAAGCTTTTAGTGCACATCTGACCCAAATCATCTGTCCTTTCAGAGTCAGCCCATCACCTCCCTTGTTTAGACTTTATTTTTCCTCAGAGATCTGTAATCCTTACTCTAAAGAGCTCCTGACTTGGTGGACATTTGTTGCGTTAGTAAATGCCGCTATTGAAGTCAGCAGACTTGTTAAAACTTGTGCTCTCACTTCAGCAAATGGAGTTTGCAGTGAACGGGGAGTACAAGCCCAGTCATTCCTCCTGGTGTGTGTGCAGCATGGAAGGGGGTGAGGGAGAGGGGGAAGGGCCAGGCAACTTGGCAGCAGTTTTCCCACCTCTCTGTGGGCCATACCAGAGAGTTTATCATGCAGTCTCTTTGTAGGGGTAGTAGGGGTTATTGAGAGCATGGAGTTTTTCTTTCCAGCAAACAAAAATTGCCACGGAAAATTCTTTTCAGAACTTAATACAACCCCAGGCAATATTTCTTCTGCACAAACCACAAATGCATGTACATGTGTTTAAGAAAGGACTCAGGACTCATCTGAGCAGGTCACAGGAAACTGTAGGATTGCAAAGAGCTACTAAGCCATTGTTGATGGCAGTGGGCTTTGTTCAACCTCTGGGGGCCAACCCTTTTGCATCTTCAGTGTGGGCCGTTTCTAGCCACTTTGGTAGAAAAGGCAGAGGAAGGGGAAAAATGGAAGTTGACATTATTACATTTAGACTTTATCAGTTCTCTTCTGCAAATGTTTTCAAAAAGAAAGTTAAGACGTTTCTTCTAAAGATTAAGTCTACATGCAAGTAATAGGTGGATGTAAAGTGTTGGCTTTTAAGAGATGTTTCTTTTTTGAGTTTCCCCTTTTCCTGCTCTCCACTGTATCAGGGATAGATAGATATCAGGGATAGGTAAATAATAGATATTATTTATTCTATAGAATAATATTTCATTTGAGAAGTGTAAAGTTATGGTCAGTTTTTTGTACATGATTTTCATTAGTTTTATGTAGCTGTTATCTGGACTTGATCTGTCATCATTCTGTGCTCCTGTTAGTGTGTGCATGAAGAAAAAAAAGAGAAAATGGAACCTGCTCTTCAACCTGCAGAAGTGATAAAAATCCAGTATCGCTGGAGGATCTAACACAGAGCTTTTAAATAGAGTTTTTGCATCTATTTCTTTCTCCCTGAAGAATCTGCTGGCCTGAAGTTGTGTAACACCCTAACGAAGTTGTGGAGGTCTTTGCTATCCTGGAAAATGAAAGAATAGAAAATTGGAGTGCAAAGCTCGTGTTTGCGAAAGTGATCAACCTTAAATGGTGTGCTGGGTTATCTCAGAGTATAATCAGCATAGATGACTTGAATAGAGCTGTCTTCAAAATAGAGATCTGCTGGTAAGATTTGTTTTCATTTAGGTCTTACTTTCAGCAATAGGATTACCCTAAGGTCTATATATCTACAGGCTTTTGTACAAACAAGCAGCTTAAACAAAACTACCATTATTATACTGATTTAGGGAGAGAGAGAAGCCTTGTTTGCTTTATTGAGTTAAGATCATATGTGTGACAAATAAAGCTTTCCTTTAAATGTAAGTTTTGTCCCATTCAATATAGTAAGTTTCTTGAGCAAAAGAAAAAAATTACAAAGGCCAACATTATTCTTAATGCCAATTCAATTTGTCACCTCTGGGTTTTAATCCCGTAGGCTGGTGAAACACGTGCTATTTCATCCAGTTGAGCAGCAAGACAGCTGATATCACCATATTTATCACCATCAGGGTGATAAATCAATTTAGTTCTTGCTGTAAGAACTACCCTTACACTTCCTTTTTCTACCTTTTACTCAATGGCCTTATTAAACTCTTTTCAATGCTGATTTATTGCATCCAAGGATAATGTTGTATTCTGTGTTGCTTTCCCCACAAGGAACTTCAATAGCTGTTGTCATTCCTTTGTCTTATTCTATTTTATTCATCACATCAAGCTCTATTTACTGTTTTAAAAGTGTAGGATAAATAAAATAGGATGTGAAAGTTCTGAGCTCAGTTAGCAACTTGAGACCTAATGAGGGGTGGCTAATCATTTATGGTATGGATGCCATGGGTCTTATTTCACACAACAGCAAGCAAGGCATGTATGTTTTCCTGCGTTCCCGACACAGGAGGTGCTGCAACCAGCCACACTGCATTCAACGCTCCCTGTGCAGCTGTGAGCTCTAAATTGGTTTGTGACCAAAGAAGGAATGAAAAGCAAGGTGGGAAAGTGCGGTTGAACAGAACTCATCTGAAAATGTTTGGGGTTTTTTTTAACATGTATGCAGCTCAAATACTGACATTGAAACAGGAAAAAGATTGGGGGACTGTTTCAAATTGGCACAAAATCAGTTAGGTTAAACTACTCGTTCAATGAATGTGAATGAACTCACCTCCTGTTTTAGAGCAGTCTTGCTGGGTCAGGTCTCAGGGTCCACAGAACTGCTTCATAGCAGAATTTATGCCAGTGGGTGAAGTTGATGGTTGGGTACATGGGTTTCCAAGTGCATAGGTTGACGCATTAGTGCAGGAGGACCTCTGGCAATGTGGCCCTCTGGATCAAAGCAATCATACCAGCATTGTCTATTATCATAAGAGTCTTTTGAAATATTTAAAATGGGTGTTCCCTAAAATATTACGCTGGCAATATAGCAATGTGTTTAAACGGTCAATAGCTGACCTTGGATCATTGGTTAGGAATATTGCCTTTGTTCGTTGCGGTCTGTTTGCTGCTGTTTGCAGCTGAAGAGCTACAGTGGACTTGCTGGTGTCACCTAGCTGAAAGTAAATTTCACCTTCACCACAGAACTCGATTGCAGGTTGCAAATATTATTTAAATGGAAATTATTTCCTTATAAGAAGTCTCACAGAAGCGTTTCTTTTTTTTCAGGCTGACTTTTTAATATTTATTTTCTATTGTTCTTGCTTTTATCCTTAATTTGGGGCTAAATTAGATCTGTCAGTGTCCCTTTAAATTTATTCCACACATACTAATTTATTTTAGCTAACTTGTTTCAGGACAAGCGTAGAAGACTTACAGAGCAAAAGAGAAAATTCAGATCAATCTCAGTCTGCTGAGAAAATTAATCAATTTGCAAGTTACATCTAGCTTAATTCCGTCATTTAAAGCTGGCATTGAGTTTCCTTTCCCATGTTACGCGGAGACTGGAAGGTAAAGCAGTCTCGGTTGGGAGAGGACTAATTCACTTGCCCTGTGCTCTGTATAGAGGTCATTAAGACAGTGCACTTAGAAAGCAGCTGCTTTTTGTGTGTGTGCCAGTATCTCATTTTCCACATATGTAACAGATCAAAACATTTAGATTGGGTTGATCCAGTCTATCATGACGAAAGAATTTAGAAGCAACGCGAGTAAATAACAGTCTTACTTGGAGGGAGGATGCCTTTGCCCTGGTCCTGAGAAACTATTGGTGGGCGCCACCCCAATTAAAGCAGACCGGGCCACACCAGCTTCGCACGGATTCTTTTCCAAAGCCAATTAGCTGCAGAACATTTAATAGAAAGGAACAAATCACCGAAAACTCAGCCCCATACAATGTTATCATTTATGTTCAGTGCTAGTCTAGTGCTCAAGAGCATTTCTTTTTGTTATACCTCTGTAGACCTGCTGGAAAGAAAAATGTTTCCTGCTTCTCATTTGGCCTATATATTCCAGAGCCACATTGTTCGGTGTTATCACCTTAAGAAGCAGTTAAGATTAAAGTGAGATAGCACACATTTGAGCTTAGAAAACCAGCCAGAGAAGCTGTACAACTTTTATGGTCTTCATCCTAAGTGCATTTAAGTGTGGGACTGTTTTTCAGAAAATTGAATTAAAAAGTAATTTTTCAACTGTTCTGTATTTCCATTTATACTCTTCGGCCTCTAAATCTGTGCCATCATATGGCTGTCCAACTACTGGCCAGAGTTCTTGGTCCAGCCCTCAAGAATATGAAAATCGGAAAACTAAAAAGAGGAAGAGGTTGCTTTGGCAAGCGTATGTTTGTTGGTTATGGGTAGTTGGCTTTCACTGTGGTACCCCCTGGGATTATCACCCGCCAAAATCCAAAATTCCATTTCAGAGGTGTTTATTTCAAGGAGCAGAAGCAATTACAGAGCAGTGTAGCAGGCAGTGCTTTGCAGAGTGATGCAATTTATTGGAAGTTCTACCTTGCGGTGGCTGTGTGCCTGGGAATTACTGTTGTTATTCATGTGCAAGTTAAGAAACGTAGGTACTTAGAGAAAAAATACTGTTATTTGATTACTAGTAAGGACAATTATTACAGTGCTTAAAAGTAAGACTATTGAATTAGTTCAAGAAGGAAGAATTTTGAAGGGTGAGGGAAGGAAGAGAGACAAGAGCAAAAAAATTCCATCAGTTTTTTAGCCTATGCTTGTTTCATGCCTGTTTAAAAAAAAAAAGTTGGTTTTGTTTTCCGTGGGATTGCTAAAAGTTACCAGTCTTATTCAAAAGTGTAAATAGGTAATACAATTGCACGGTAGACCAAAACTGGGAAACTGTTTCATGCTCTGTAGGTGTCACTGTAGAAAGTTCTGGGTGGAGGACAGGCAGCCAGGGAGACACTGTGCCTTGAATAGAAGGGGTGAGGACAGGCAGAGCTCAGCTGTGCCAGCAGTGTGCAGAGCGGGCTGGTGTGAGGCTGAGGGTGCCTGAGTCAAGGGCTGAGAAGTGGAGAAAAGGCGAATGGGCTGGATAGTGCTGTGAAGCTGATAAATAACATTTCTGAAGATGTTACAAAATGGGAGGTTGGGAATCCTTTGAGATCTCTGTAGGCATATTCTTCTGTATTGGTCAGAATATGGGCAAGAACTTCATGAAGTTCTGCCTTGCTGTGCTTATAAACAGCTATTTCTCCTTCTACAATCTCTCTTCATATGAGTTTCTTAAGATCGGCTAATGAGATTCACTTTTATCTCAGGATCTTTAACAACTCCCAGTAGACCAGGAGCTTAGTTTTAAATCTCATCAGCAAAGCAGAGCAGCTTCCAGCAGTGCAGCGCTTCCTGACAGCGTGGTGGAGCTTGCTGCAAAACTGGCTCAGAAAGGAAAGCGATGCCAGCACTAGATCCAACACTGTTGCTTTTGGCAGGTCCTAGATATTTAGTCTCCATCTTCCATGTATCGAGCTACACCAGCACTGTGTTGGTCTGTGTGTTGTGAGGTGCCACCCATCCTGAGTCCTACTACCAATTCGACAGCTGGTGTGAACGCTGAGGTTTGAACTCTATTCTGTGAAGTCATTGTCACACGTACAAAATGAAGGTGTCGGAGTTTAGATATCATATTTGAAAGAGTTGCTTGAAAATACATATGTGTATAGATATTATTGCCTTAGCTCGTTATAAAAACTGCACCAGCATTTTGCAGTGACAGACCGACTAGTCAGAAAGTTTGTGAATAAAATGGTCACATGACAGAAGAAATCTCAAGGATGACCCAGGACCCAGAATTTCTGTGGGTTTTTTTCACCCACACACAGAGTAACTCCGTTCTGCTAACAAGGTGCCAGACAATGACATATGTTCACCTCGGGTGGTACACTGCCGGGGGAAAGCCGTACGGCCCCAAGTGCTTCCCTGTTGTGTTCAAATTCATTTCAGTGAATTCTCAATCCTAAATTTTCACGTGTGAATGGTGCTTTTGAAGATACAATTTTGGGTGCTGAAATTGACTCTATAAAGGAGAAATCATGTTTTGAAAGGACAGATACTCATCTGATGATGAAAATTAAGACTGTTTTTACAGGACTGAGCCCTCAGAAACTCTGGCTTTCCACCTCACTTACTATTACTGAAAATAAGTCCTAATTCCCAAGCTGCTCTTTTATTTGATGCGTATATACTTTATAGATGGCTGTATAGAAAGGGATATTTTAAAACAAAGTCATCTGGCATATTTAAAATTGAAAAGAAGGGAGAAGCAGTGCTCAGAAGCAATGGAATAACCTCAAATTTTGAGGTCAGGTTATAAATGCAAAGTGTAACTTTTTTTTCCCAAAATGCTCATGAGTCCTTTTGGGGCAGGAGGACTTAAACAGAAATTGAAAACTTCAATAGAAATTGCTTCATCAGCCCTTAGAACCATTAAAGTTCCTGAAAGCCCTTCTTCTGAACTAGAAAGTTGACACTAAATGTATTTGTTCATAGAGGAGAGGAACTGAGAGCTGTGAAATGAACTTCATCCCTTCCTTTCTGCTGGTAATGAGCAGTACCAAAATAGCCATTGATCATCTAATTGTTTGAAAAAAAAAAACTATGATGACCAACCGTGCAAGGTAGCAGTGTCCGTTGTCAGGGTGATAGCATGCACACAAGTGGTGAAAGACACCTTAGAGCATGGTCACACCTGGTTCTCCACCTGAAGATGTCTGTGCCCCATCTGCCTGCTGCCCCCTCCCCAGATAGGGCAGGGTTGGTTGCTGTCATGGCACCCTCACAAACCTGGCAACAGGAGCAGGATGGGTTAAACACCTTGACTAGGTGGTCTAGTAAGATGTTAGCGTGCACCCACCCAAGAGCAGCCAGTAACCTCTCTCACGGGTGGGCAGAGCAGAGGTGAAAAGCTCCACACCAGTCTCCCCTCACACATGAGACTAGTTCTGCCAAGGCCTAAGGCAGATTGCTCTCATCTTTCCCATGCTAATGGCACAGCTTAATTCTTCCTTGTTGTCCAAGCTTTCCTTCTCTTCCCTGAAGTGCAAAGGCTTACATATCTCAGTCTCAAGGATCCGTCTCTGCCCAAAGGTTGTGCCCACAGCCGCACACCTTCACGGCACGGTGAGTGTCAAGTACCAGACCAGCTGACCGCCTGACCCTGGCTTGTTGCTTCCCAGCAAAGCAGTGACCCTCGTTAGGGAAGCCGAATGCTCCCATAAAGTACCACTGGGGCAACAAATCAGTTGTAAGAGCCTATTGATCTGTTACATTTGTTTTCAACGTGCAAAAAGGAGATTCTTTTGTTCCGGGGCTGGCACTAAGCTCTTGCTACGGTAGGTTCAGCGTGTCTCCGGACACTGCCATCAGGCGCCTCACAGCTGAGTCTGCAGAATATTTGCTTATTACTGGAGGAACTGAAAGAACCTGGAATTCACTAGTGACCGACCTCTTACAGTTCTTGAACAACTGTTCCCCCCCCCCCCTTTGCTTTTGTTTCCGTTTTAATCACTGCGTTACAAGCGCAATTTAAATCCCCTTTGCAGATGCAGGATAGGCAGCCCAAGCACGCAACAATCGACACTTAGTGAG
Organism: Psophia crepitans; assembly: GCA_013399095.1. Classification (NCBI taxonomy): domain Eukaryota; kingdom Metazoa; phylum Chordata; class Aves; order Gruiformes; family Psophiidae; genus Psophia; species Psophia crepitans. Next base: position 700,681 of record VWZZ01005593.1, read on the forward strand.
TTAAAATGCCTGCGCGATTTACACTAAGTGATCGGTGTTTGCTGGGCTGGGTTGTTTTTTAAATCACATTTGGATTAATTAAATGGCCACAGCAGTAACGTGAATGTGGGGTTTTGCACATCCAATAATCAAAGGGAGGAAAAAGCTGCTTTGGTTTTAATCATATTTGATTTTTATTTTAAATGAAAGCACAAAGGTAATTTTTCTGTTGCTCTACCTGTGACTCTTTAAATCGTGCATTATGATCTTCTTAAAAGAATTAGAACATTCCTTGTTAATTAATTTATACAGCTGTCAGTACAGCTTTCTATGTTATTCATACTCTAAGTGTTTGACTGCCATAGATTTTCTAGCAGCTCCTGGCAAAGCTCCAGTGAAAGCCTGGGATTTATTAGGCTGACTTGGTGCAAAGTCTATTGATTGTGGCCTCGAGGGTAATAACTAAATAGAGCTGGAGCAACAAGTCAATAACACCATTGTTGCTACAGACTCCATTCACTTGAGGAGTTAGATTGTTTTACAGTGGCAAAGAGTAATCATGAGCAGATCAGCATGTTCAACAGGCTCTGTACCATGTTAGTGCTGGGGACTGTTTTAAAGCTTTCAGCGGGACCGCGGGAGAAGCGAGGTGGGGTGCAGGGATTAAGAACCCTGTAAACTCCTACATTAGGACTAAAAGGTTTCACCATTAGCTTTATCATCTTGCAACAGAGAGTCCTGTGCCTGTCTTGGTCCAAACTGGTATTACAGTCCTCTGCCCATCAATCCATAATGACATGGTAGAAGCTTGATTTAAATGTCGGATGGGGATATACGTGCAGTGCGTGTGCCTGTGTGTGCACGTATGCGTAAATGCACGTATATATGCCTTAGCATTAAGTAATATTTTAGCTAGCACGAAATTCACCTCTGTGCAGTAATATTTCCTAGCAATGGCTGGGAAGAGGCTCCTATTTTCTTAAATTCAAAATGAGGAAATGCTTTTGTTTATTGCTTCTCTAATCCTCCCATGTGTTTATTTACTTTTAGAATTCTTTTCTTTTGCGGACATATATACAAGCCTACTAGAGGAGAGATGTTTATTTCCTGAGAGTTTTATCATTTATTTGACAGCCTTTGACAAGTCATGTTGTATTAAGAGCAGATCATTTTGAAAAGTCGAAGTTGTGAAGATGTGAGTTTCAAAACCAGAACTGGTTGATTTAGCAGTCATTCTGGTATCCGTTTCCAGGAGTTGCCATTACAGCCTCTACAGAAATACCGAGTAATTAGAATGAGTTTCTTCTTAACACCAGTTCGGAGCAGCCTACTCCCTTGAAACATGAAAGATGGTACAGAAAGTAATAATAAGAACCACATAATATTTTTTAAAAGGCTAATGTAATTATGCTTTGTAAAATGAACCAAGTGGTCAAGCAGCAGGGTTTTGTGTATTCAGCAGTTCCACAGACTCTTCCTCCATACGCCTATTTGTCCTTGGAAGTCAAGTTTTCCTTTTTGCAAGTAATGTTTCTAAGCCCACATTCTCAAAGATAATAGGAAAGAGCAAAGCTCTCTTCCCGAGTCTGTAGTCATTTTAAAACACCAACATTTTAGACACAAAGATTTCAATAGAGGGGTTGATTCTCAAATGTGGTGGCAACTTTGACACCTAATGACATTTTATTAACAATTTATCTGTCCTGTTTTTTCCACTGCTGCCCTTGCTATATTATAGCTCGTACTATTTAAAGCACAGAAAGGCTGGAACTAGAAAGGAAATCCCGCAGCAAATACTGAGGACGGTACTGGGCTTCTCTTGGCTATGGGCAGTCAAGGGAATGTTGCAGTTAGGCGTGTGCTGGGGCATGTCTTGGAGCAGGAGAGATGCAAACACGTGGTGGACGTGTCCTTTTTTTTCTTTTCTTCTCTGTAAGTAAGCAGAGTGCTTGGCAAGTTTGTAGTGCTTGCTCAGAAGCCCGTTAATACTTTGAGTGAACTGAATTTGAACAGCTCTCAGGAATCTGTGCCCCCAGGCCTCAGACATAGCCTCCCATGGAAAGAAATGTATCGGATGGTTCATAATCTATATTCTGTCAGGATATTTTAATGAGGTCAGTACATACTGTATATTTGGAACCAAACAAGCCAAAGCTGGGCTTTTTCTTTATGACTTCCACACAGTCAGAAGAGTAGCTTTCTGGCAGATGCTTTCACTTTGAATGAAGAAATTACATCTACTCTGCTTGGGTTCAGTTCTGTGATCCAAGCAATTTTTGACATATCAAACCAGCCTAAAACTTAATTAGCTGTGGCATCGGAAGTAAATATGTAAAAGAGATTTTGCAGAAGTCTTAACACTTTTCCGTTAAAAAGACTAACATTGATTTTCCTGGCTGATTGCAGTATAATGTGCTGCCTCTAAGGTGATTAGTTGTATGTCGGAGGCACTGCTTGCACCCCACTTCCAGTCTTTCAGAAGGAAGAGAGACTGGTAAAAGGAGAAAATCCTTCCCAAGATGTGAATGTGAATGTTTCTTTTGAGCAATACTCTTGCAGTATGAACTGTAGATTTACAGGAATTAGAAACCAAACAGTTGAAATATTCCTCTCCCCCTCCTCCCTTCTCCCCCTCCTTTTTTAAAGTGTCTTCATCAATCAAAATCAACATAAATGAGTAATGGAGGCAGATAAAATGTGAAGAGACAATAGCGGTGTTGTTTAGAATTGACGGCCGTAAATCCATTGTATCCTGAGAGACTGCACGAAGTAAATACCTGCTCTCCCGGACCACCACCACCATTTAGCCCATGATACAGAATATCATTTAAGCAAGTGCTGATGTCCCACTGCAGCTTCAGCCCATTAATGCCTCTTTATTTTAGAGCACCAGGGATGCAATGAAGCAGGGGACTTGGAGGGTGAAGGTTTGGAGTGACAAGGGAGTTTCCTCCTCTCCTCATTCATTTGTTAATTTGGGATGACAGAAATGAAATGGTGTTCTTACCAGCTGGTCATAGGCTTTTATAGAACCAGTGGAAAACAAGGAAGGTGGTGCAAAAGGAGTTACAAAGCGCATCGTTTAAAATCATTAAAATTTGGGGCTGGCTGAAGTTGTCTCTGTAAGAAAAAAAGGGAAAGCACATCTCCGTTGGCACTGCCGTGGCATGCGCAAGGCTGGGGAAGCCCAACAAAAGCAAAGCCAAGAGGATTATGTACCTCGATTTCAGAGGGCAGGATTTATGGCGTGGATTTTGAGTCCTGACATTTTGATTCAGATATGATAGAGCCAAAGTCTTACTAGCTGCTCTTGTAGGAATGTGACACAGAGTGGCAAGACCCACTCGGGTCAGTTGCTCTTTCTGCCATTTTGAAATGCCACATCTTAAATAGAAACTTTTCTTCCGTCCTTCCAGTTTTGGGTACCTTTTGGAAGCAAGCCGGTGGGAGCAAGCACAAATATGATTCTTAGGCCCAGGCCCACGAATTCAGGAGGTTTAAAGTTGCTTGTTTTATTTTTGGTTCTGTGGTAATTGTAGTTTGTTTGGCAGAGCGTGCCAGACACGGATCACTTGTTCAGGGCTCGTTAGCACCGACAGCATTCCAGCTATATTAGAATCTGTGAATATATCTACCTCAACTGTATTTTCATGCCTTTTACGATTTTCATTCTCCTTGAATGAAAAAAAAACCCAAAACCTAGAAAAAACCCCAACAAACAAAAAAACCCAACACAAGTAACCAACTACCTGGCAGGAAGGATTGATGACCTTTCGAATGCTCTTTAAAATCAAAATCTGAATGAGCAGAACTCCGGCAGTGCAGCACCTCGCTGTAGAGGGGCTTGAAGGTGCCACTTCTGTTGTGAAAACAGTTTATTTAGTAGTTAGTGCCTTGACTTTTCTGTCTTTGTACTTCTGAAAGATGATCTCTTGAAAACGATGAACCCTTAGCCTTAACGAAGTACTGATCCCTCTTTAACATTTACTTAATTGAAGCTTAGAAGGAAAAGAATATAGTGTAGTATTTTAAGAGTGACTGGATAGCACCTTTCCGAGTTTGCATGCCTGTCAACGGGATGTCATCTTGTAAGTGTGAATGAATGACTCTATTTCCAGTTTGAGTTTCCATTCCTAGGCAAAAATAGCACCAAATACACTATACTTCCAGAACAGATACAATTTTTTAAAAAAAACTTTATAAGCCACATCGCAATAAAAAGTAATCAATGGTTATTTCTTCATTTAAAATGTTCAGTATATATAAGCAGACAATGCTGCTTAAAATGACTGAATAAAATCACAAGAAATAATTTCTCATTCCATTCTAACTGGGCAGACTGTATTTTGTAAGGATACCCGTTATATTTAGCATTCCTCAAGGCTTCCATTGTTGGGCTTTTTTTCCCACAACAAGCATGAAGCACTGAAGCTTTAAGCATCCTGTCATGATGCTGATGTTTTGTCGAAGAAAAGATGTGTTCCTCAGCTGTTGCAGTTACTTCAGCATTTGTGCCTTTTCAGATGACGCTTGGCCAACTTTTTAAAATTGCCTAAGTCCCATGTGCAGAGTGATGAGAGCTGAGATTTTTGAGGGCCTTGAAATATCTAAATCATGGCACAGGCTGTCTAACTACCTCCAAATATCTGCTTCTTGGATCTGATTCATTTAGTCCAGGAGTCTCAAAGTCCTAATTATCTAACTTATTCTTTACGATAGGATTTGGTGGTGGTGTTTTTTTTTATTTCGCCCACACAAATCATTTATAAAGAGTTAGCAAAATATTATAATGGTGTGCATTAGGGGTGGATGTAAAGTAGAAAGCAATAACCAGGATTATAAATAACTGCTTGATCTGTAGAATTCTAAAATAGCCTCTTAAATTTGATTAACTGTCTCAATATATGGTTAATAATCTAAAATCCTGTATAAACTATTTGTAAATGCACCCTTGACATGAAGCATGACTAGTTTGTCTGTACTTTATAAAACATGACAATTCTGCTGAGGAAATGGAGAAGTATTTCTGCAATATAGTCAATGTAATTGAGAAGGCGAACTTGGTGTTCCACATTTTAATTGAGGAAAGCCAAATACTTCCAGTTTCTGAATTGCCTGGTGCAAATTTGTTGTCCAAAGGTGGTATGGAGTAGCACCGCTCTTCCTCAGGACAAAACAGGTAAAGGAGGGTAAAAGGAAGGAGAGAGATAAAAGAGTTAAAACATGAAAATGGAATGATTTCAAAATGGTTTGGCCCCCAGTTCTGTGGTGTGAAACTATCAGCATCAACAGCGGGGTCTCCTGCTCCTGTAAATACTCACTCCTGTCTCTATGCTGCATCCAGGTGCTCTCTTCTTTTCATGGGTGCTTCTGTTCTCCCGTCAATGTATTAAAATGGAATTGATCCAGTGCAAAATAGTTCTCCTCTCCCACCCTCTTTTTTCTTTTTCTTTTTTTATCCTGTATCAATTGCTCGATCTGATTCATCCCATGGATCCACAAGCTGTTGAATCAGCACAACTGAGGTTGGCATACTGCGACACGATGGCAGAAATGAACACCAAGTGGAGGTGGGAACAGGGAGAGGAAGGGACAGACCTGAGCATGACTTCTAAAATTAGTATTGCTGCTGGATGCTTTGCATCTTGGAAACATGGTCTTGGCTTGAATACAGAGCTTGGAGTCAGAACATTAAAAGTCCAAACTCCCATCTAGCCTTTGACACCCTTAAACTTTAGTTTTGCCATCTGCTAAGTGGGAATAGTGCTAGTTACCTCAGTGATGTGAAGATTTACTAATGATTGCTCAACCAATTAGTGCATAAAAAATAGCAAAGACTGGTTTTTACACTCCTGCATTCTGCTGAAGTTGTTCTCTAATGCTTATGAACTACATTTCATTTGTAGTAAAATATTTGGGCTTGACTGTGTTCCTCCTGTCAGAAATATGTTGCTAGAGCAAAGACAGGTCCCTGTTTTTGTAACCCAAGTGTCTCTATTTTTAGTTTTAAGATGTTGGCTGTATCTCTCTCTTTTTTTTTTTCTTCTTCTTCTTCTTTTAAATATGTGTATATATTTATAGCTCTTGCTATTGGAAGAGAATTTCCTGCAAACGGATCCATTTCTGTGGAGCTCTGCTCCGACACGGAGTCCCATGTGTTCCACTGGGAGATTGCTCCAGAATAAATGTCTGCTGTGGTTGTAGGATCGGCCTGGTGAACTGTAAGCTTTATATTACCTTCAGCACATAGTAAATTTGGATGTGCAGTAGGTATTGGTGACTGGGCATCCGATACTTGGCAACGTTACATCTGAAGACGTGAGTGACAGGAGAGACGCAGCCCCAGCCCCAGTGTCCTACTGAGTCGTTTCCTCTTTGGATAATTGCATTCTCAGTTTTCTCTGCAGTTTTAACTGGGGGGGTGAGTATCTATCTTCACACCCCCATTTAAAGAGGCGAGTCTTGTAACCATGCACCGTTAAACAGCTGCCACATCTCATCCAGAAGTAGGTGAAAGGACTTTTTACATAACTTTCATATCTGGTTTGCAGTCAGAGCTGCACGAATCAACAGTAACGCTACGTGGGTATCTGAAGGCAGGGTCTGACCTGGAGCTGGGCTCTGGTTCACATGCAGCGAGCGGCACTTGCTCAGATAGTTTCAGAGACTTCAGGAGAGGACTACTGGTGTGCGTAAGGGCTGCAGAATCAGGCCCCTAAGGATCCTTAGGAATGAAAGGTATCCTGCAACTGTAAGGTATTATTATGACAACTGCTCCGGAGAACACAGAGGTATTGAAGTCGGCAAAATAAATTACAGAGTTAAATGTATAAGTAAACCAAGAAGCGACTGATGTTTTTTGCATAGTAATAATCTTCATAATAACTTCATTTGCACAGTTATTTCATTTTAAACTTTAGGCACAGTTTTGAAGCATAACTCAGTGGAGATTTTTGCTGTAATCTATAAACTTTAATGAAAGCTAATTGGAGGACAAATTTTAATCTAATTAAAATGTGACTGCATAAAGCAGAAAGGATGAATGAAGTGAAATGCTCTATGGGGCACAGTTTTCAAACAATGATTATCCTGAATACTAAGTCAAACGAAGCTTTTGTAAAATGATGATCATGAACATTGCCAGCAACAGAACAACCTTGAGAAACTGCAAATGAAAGTTTGAATGTATTTAGTTTAAAAAGTGGACATTCAGCTCATGACCGCGTAAGGACTTTTTTAAAAAGAAAATAAAAAGCAACACACACGGTCTCATCTGAAAACATAACAAGTAAATTAGCCAAAGGTGTACATTCCATCTGAGTTCTCATGATCAGCAGATGCAAATGTTTGCAGTGCGCCGATGAGTTATGAGCCCTAATGAGATTTCAATGCTGAGCAAACAATAAAAATTTATGCATTGCATAGTTTTAGTGGCCTTTGGCTTCATGGTTAGTGTTACACCCTTTCAACAGCTTTGGTAATATAATATCCAGCTGGCTTTGGAGGTAAGGAAAATTTTAGGGGTGAACTGAAATTGTGAGAAATAACGTGATTGATTGCTTTGTCAGAAAAATGCATTTCCACGGTATAATTGTCTGTAGTAATCTTAGCCCGGGTGGGGATACATAGGTTCTAGTTATGTTCGGACACAAATTTTGAAGGGTTCAGGTGAAGGATGGCTTTTCCAGCATTTGAGCCAGACCGTTTCCTGTGCTAGGTACGTGTCCCGGGGTCTGACAAACAGCCCCTCTAAGAAGAACATTCCTGTCATAGTCCGGTAAACAGGAGAATTGAAAAGCTGCACTTTCCCCAACAAATGCTGTGTGTTGCAAGAAAAGAAGGGGAGCACAAGCACAAAAAAAAGCACACAATAGATATTGAAATAAATGTGTGCGATGGGGTGCAGGGATGGGGGGGTGAATCAGGGAATTCAACTGGTGCAGTGTGAGAGTGAGCTCAAATGTATTAAATTTAAAAGACCCATTTGTGGGTTAGGCTTTTATGAATCCAGAACCTTCACCATAATGATTGCCTGCATTACCCTACATAATATTAAAATCTTAGCATGTGATTAATAGCAGATTCCCTGCATACGTGTCACAACACACATCTGCAGCAAATCTGCCAGTATATTTCTGTGCTAGTTTTACTTTGGGGCCATAAAGTAATTCCTGTTTTGTGAATGAGAATAAACCTATTATGCAGTAGGTTAGCTACACCCAGTTTCTTCTCTTCAGGGAAAAAGAGCTGCTTATTTGATACGGCATCTCAAATTTCAGCGTTCAGAAGTGAGTTTAAGCCTCGGCTAGATTTGCTTGAGCAAGCTGTTGGGATTTGCCTTCACCATTTCTTAGTTCTACGTTTTCCAAAACTTTCTGTGCAAAGAGTATTGAGAAACTTCTGGACAGCAGTAAACTAGTGGACTTAATTACAAAGTGTTTATTGCTAAATTTGTTAATGAGTCAACATGCAAAAAAGATATATTTATCCCCGTTTCCTCTTAAAATAGTAGTAAAAAATAACTTCAAAAAAAATCTTTTTCTTAAGCTGTTTGGTGATGCAGTTTTGCTGTGCACAAAAGCCCTTTTTCCCATCCACAAATAGCTACCTTTCACTTTGCCCCAAGGGAACAGAGCATAGCTCAAATGAAGCTTAAAAAAAAAAAAAAAGCTTTTTCCCAGTTGTAACTCAAAGTCTGTGCATATTCACACTTGCACGCAAAATAAAAAGGAAGATGCAGCAGCATTCCTCCAGTCTGCCCTCTGAAAAGTCCTGTCGACCTATTTCGCTCGCCAAAATCAAAACAGAACCCCATGAAAACAACTTAAATGACAACAAGAAAACATGAGGAAAGCAACATCTGTTTTACATTCTTGGCATCGAGTCTGCCCTTGCAACACAGGGTCTGACACAGATGTACGGGGTTATGACACCACTGAGTACCGCTTGATTTAAAATGGTGTAACTGAGAGCAGAATCAGGGCGCTGAGTTCTTACAACGCTGTGCAAAACCGTGGCTCTTGATCTCCTTTGCAGATGTGGGACTCAGACCCCACGGAAGTGTTCGGCATCTTTCCATTGATTGATGCGGACTGTAGAGCAAGTCGTATTCCTCCACCAGCAATTTGGAATTTATTATTGACCGCGCATTTTTTTTCATTGTGTGTGTGTTTTGGTGTCTGTAAAAGTCGCGTTGCTCCGTCACTTTGCAGTAGACTTCATTGCGTGCAGCCGCGTTCAGGGAATGATGTTGCATAATTAAGCTCTTCGGTTTTTAAGTAAAATAAAATAGAAGAAAGGAGAGGGAAATTTGAAGGTGCTCAGAAGAAAGCCGAAAATAGCTTGGGCTGAGCTGAAAAGAATCAGTGATTAGGGAGATTTGGGAAGCCGGAGTTGCCCAGAGAGCACCTCTCTCACCAGAGGCAGCGTGGTTACGTGAGATGGCACCAAGAGCACCGCTCTCCCGGTCTGATTGCCCGTCCGTAGTTGTATCAGAGACAAAATTGGCTCGGCTCATACCTGGCACAACTTCAGTGTCTCCAGCCGAGCCGTGTCAGCTGCAGTGTCGTGCTTGCAGTGTTTTCACCAACCACTAGATGTCTGTGTGTGCTCTGCAAAGGTCTGGAGGGGCTGGTGGCCCTGGCAAACATGGGAGACAAAACTGGAACACAAGCTGAGGGGGAAGCCTGCTAGTTTGTGTATGTAAGTGTGACATCTTTACTTCAATTAAAGTCAATTTATGCTGTCTAAAACTAAATTCCAGCCTTTCTAAGTTGAGACAAAGAAGGAAAAGGTCTCTTTCCTGGTCTACATCTGTTTAAGACAAACTCTTTCCTTGATGTCCATGTGAAGGACTGAGATACGTCTTATTGTTGTGAAAGTTTTGGGGGAAGTTGCTGAGATGTAAAATAGATTCATCTTATTTGTGTTCTGAAACAAGGAAATACCAAAATACGAAACATCTGCTCCATAAGTGAATCGGTAGGAGCCCGCTATTCGATCCTGCCCAGTATAGCCCAAACCGCGGTGCTGCTGGGGCCATGTTTTCACATGTGTGCGATGCATCAGCACATCTGGGTGCACGGAGGAAGGCTGGGCATCAGCCATCGAGTTTAGTGTGGGGTTTTTTCAAAAACAAAACAACCCCTGGAAGAGCGGATCTGGGTACAGAAATGTATTTCACAATTCTGTTTATCAGCCAGCCCGCAGGCTGACCAGGGTAGCTGCACCTGTGACCAGCTTTTCTGCAGAGATCTCCCAAGAAAAATGCAAAAGTAATCAGCACATGTTTCGCTTTCATTTATCTCTGTCATCCGGGAATAAGATACAGATAGTATCAGGACCAGCGAAAGGTACATTCTGATATTATTTTCAAGGTTTTTTGTCTAGACAGAGAGGAGCAACCACTTGTATCTCTGAGGAACACGCACAGCCTCCCTTCACACTCGCATCCTAGGCTGAAGGCCAGAGGGGGGTAGTAGGCTGTCTATATTTTTTAAAAAAAAAAAGAAAAAAAAGTTTAAAACCACCACCTACTCATCAGGTGACTGGAGACTGTGGTTGTAAAATGTGCTGCAGGCAGAAGTTCTGAAAAATCCCAGAAAGTGTTGAAAACATCTCTAAACAAGGTATTTTTCTCCTGCACCTTTCTTGCTAAAGGTCCCAATTGCTGCCAAGAAAACTAGTGAGAATGTTAGCTGCCAAATAAAAAATTTATGACAGTGTTTGGCAAAGGATTGTATCACTGCTTGTTTTATACATTTCCACAAGACTCTTGAAGGGCTGTTGGACACATACAGCTCACTGATCACTGTGCTTTATCTGTTCTTTATTATACTAAAAAAGCAAGCTGCAGTAAAGCAGGATTTAAACAATACTTATTTTTTCTTTTAATAGCCTCCTATAAGCGCTTGCTATGGTGAGAATATAATTTCTAAACAGCATTCCATATATAAAATTTGTTTTAAAAGCCCTGTACCTGACAAAGTTACTTGTTATTTGAGTCACTTTCATAGTAAAAATACATGAATTTTTCAATTAAAAATGTATTGCTTTTGCAATTGTGCTTGTTACATGTTGGAGTCTGGGCCAATAAACCGCCTGTTAAAACATAAAGAGGTCCATTCAGTCAAAGTTGTGCCTGCCATTTATGTTTCAAAAACTGAGAAAATAATGTGTTGGAATTGCATTGCTCACCAATATCAATTAGGTTTTCGGCTGTATCGTTAAATTAATGTTGGGGGAGAAAATTGTTCCGGTGGATTTAGTGGAAAAAATATATTTTTGAATACAGAGTTAGCACACTGACACTAATAATTAATCTGGCTGATGCTGAAGCAACACCCTTAAAAATATTTTCCCTGTCTGAAGAAATGAAATTGTCTGTCTCTGTCTTTTTCAAACCAGTTATTAGATTAGGCTTCCAGCTGATAATTAGTGCTGTTTAACACAGATCTTGTCATTCGGAAATCTCAAAGCCCAAACTTTTTACTTTTCCTCGTTATCGTGTGCTGCTGGAGGTGGGAGGTTTGGAGCGCAGAACTGCACCATTTTGTAAGGAGGCCAAGAGCCCCCTCTTCTCTCCGGAGGCCAGGAGCCAGTGGGGCACAGTCCTGGCACACTGTCCCCTTCAAAGGGGACAGCCGCAGCCTCACAACCCTGCGCTGTCCCAAAGCTGCCCCAGGGCCGCGCATCTCTGCGCCTTGCCTGCGTCCTCGGCACAGCGAATATTCGAGAGCAGCCAGCAGCACGACAAACGCTCTGCGCCTTGCGTGTGCCTGTGTGTTTCATGGTATTTGATATAAAATACTCAAGACAGACCAGCGTTAAGAGGATTATATCAGGCAGCATTAGGAGTTAAATTACAGAAGATTAGCCCTAAATCAGGCAGATATCATAAGCAAATTAGCATCAGTTGTAAGAGATTCAGATTTAAAAATGTGTGGGTTGCAGTTTCTCGCTGTATGTACTCAGTGGATGAGTAGTATCTTTACTAGTTTCCCATACTAAGGGGTTACATCTCGAAGAGTGAAGAACAGGTATACTTTTTTACTACACGCACGCTATTTATTATGATGCTATTTATTGGCAGTGAAACTGCTTAACTCCAAATACCCTTCCTCTGCTGAATATTTTATATTTCATGCCATTTCTTTATTGAGTAATGTTTTGTTTGGCCTGAGAAATGATGTCTCCATGGTGTGTTATAATATTTTTAAATAGGTAATATGTAGCTTTACTTCAGAGTGACATACTTAATCCTTTTTTTTTCTGTTAAAATGAGTCACGTTTTAATGCCAACTCATAAAAATGAAGGAGTGTATAAAATGCTACGTACTAGGGTGAAGATTACAGCTACTTAGAAATCGCTTCCTTAATATTTAAGCTTGTAAATTATAAATTTGTTTTATTTCCACGGGAGTGATGGTTAATTTGTATTAAAAAGCAGATTCTGTTCTTCAATCAGTTTTCCAGACGTATTTTCCTGGCTGCAGACAGACAGGGATAAGCACCTATCCAATCCCTCCTTGGTATCGCGGTTTCAAAAATGCTTGCCCGATTAGCGGAGAAGATAATGAAATTAATTGGGCCACGATATTAAAGTCTGTGCCCTGAGTTGTACTTGGGATTCTGAAAGTTTTGAAGTCTACGAAAGGGTTTCTCATCTTTGGGGAATTTTGTATTCTGCTCTCTAAGAGATAGTAAACTACTTAGTCTTCAGCGTGCTCCTGAACATTTGCTTTTTTAACTGGGGAGGGAAGTCTGGGAACTGTTTTACAATTTTTTCCTTTCTTGATGGACCAAATTCCTCTTGACAAGGTTGGCCTGGGGTCACGAATGTCTCCCTGTGTTCACTGAGAGAGGAATCTTCCCTCCTTCCACGAGATCACGAAAACTTACACCCACTCTAAGCCAGGTTGGGCTCACAGGTCCCTCCGGTTGCAAGATCTGCAAGTGCACTTGCACTTTGACTTTGTGCCCCGTAGTTCTACGGAATGCATGGAGGCTCGGTGTGGTTATTAAACCGAGGTGTCTGAGGTCATAACAAAGTAGAGGCAGTTCTGCTCCCCTAATAGAAATACTGTAACATGCTGAAAAGAAAATACTCTAATAGTGGCAAGTATCTCCTGTCAACTAATTTGATAGTTCTCTATCAGGTAAACCATTTGTGAATACATCGATTCTTTTTATTTTTCACTGTTCTGTCTTCACTATTCCCAGGTTTTCTCTGAACCAGTTGGGCAAAAATTGATTTTTATTTGTTCCACTGGCCTTGTGGAAAATTAGCTTATGAACTGGTTTTTATAGGAAGACTCAAAGCACAGAACAGGTTGAAAAATAAGCCTATAGCAGTCAAAATTGTTGTCTGAAATGTCTTCAGACTGGAAGGCTGAATTTATTGCTCAAAACAAGTACTAGCAATGTGGAGGTGTGCAGTCCTGCTCATTATCACTGGAAAAGGGGGAACCAAAAAGCACAGTAAAAAATTAAATTTTAATAATGCTAGTGATATTTTCTAAATCCTTCTTGACAGAAAGATTCTCATTATTTTTATCTGTCTCAGAGTAGGCTCTTTTAATGCCATCTCACAAATGGCCTTAGCCATGATTGTTTTCCTTTCTTTTATAGCATTTGAAAAAAAATGAATATATACCAAAAAAAATTCTATTCTATCATTCAAGAAGTGCCATGAAATGGTAACATTTTGGATAGCACATCTTCAGGAACAATATCTGCAGATGCCTTCAGGTTTTTACAAGAGAGGTCAACATTGTTAAGACAATTGTTGAAAACTTGCCATACAAAAAGACGCCCAGTCAAATATGGTGTGATAAGGGGAAAATAATGCAAGCAACATATTTGTGTCCAGTCTCCAGCTTCATCACACCTAAAAGCCGTAGATTAGTCATTAATTAAAAGTGAGGCAGGATGAAAGATGTTACTTTCTTTCATCTGTTTAAGATATATATTTTAGTGAGTTCTAATGATTATGAAAGTTGATAAAGTGCAGACTTTAGGCATATTTGTTTTCTTTAAATTGCACAGAATGTAAATGTAACCATATTTATCATAAAAGCCAATGTGCAATCATGTATGTTCTTGTCATTTTATAGCTTGCATACATTTCTTCTGCTGGAGGAATAATTGCCTTAGCTTTGAGTGCTGAAGAGGGGGTTGGGGTTGGGGCTGTTTTTCCCTATTAACTGTTGGGGGACCAGGTCTTCATGCAGCCAACGTGCTGAAGAATGCCATTACACTAACAGCTGGGCTATCCACCCTCCCTCAGAGCTCCTTCTAAAGCGCTCATAATGTTTGCTAAGGTCCATGGTTCTTAGTCATGCTCAGGTGACTAAATGTGTGATTTGTTCTTCTTGATACTTCAGTACCCTGAGAAAGGCTGGTTGGAGATTAATACAACCTTGACTCCTTCCACTTGCAGTTGCCACTGCGCACGTGATCTTCATTTAGACTTGCCAGAAAGATCTGGTGTTGCCTCTGCTTTGCATGAAATGAACTAATCCCCCTCCAGTTCTGGTTGGTGAGTTTCTGTGGCCCCAGAAGCCACCCACTGTTCTTCCTAATGACAGTAATAATCTAATTTGTTCCCTCAATGGAAGGAGTGGACATGGAGACAGGAGAAAGCTGAAGTTGCATCACAACTGTACAGAGAAGTGCTCCCTGTCAGGGTCTCTCATCAGCAGAAGTATACTTCTCATCCTTCAGAGATAAAGTCTCAGCTAGCAGAAGATGTACAGTACCCTTCCCTTTTGCCTTTTTGTCTCAGGTCCCACGTCCATGAGGTCCTCTTTCAGTCTTTCCTATTCTCACAGTTTGCATGCTGGTGTCTGCATACACTTGTCTTCCAAGCATTCCTTTAAGCATCTCTCTTTCCCAGGCCACTTAGTCGAGCTGTGTCCACTCACTCCCCTCAGACTCCTGTGATCACCTCTGTACTATGTGCACCTCCCGAGTCTGCCAGCTCCTTGAGACAGGACTCATGCAAGCTATGATAATCGTGATCCTGATGGCCGCCAAATAACGCTATACCCCAATGCTGTTCATATTTTTTTGTTACTTTTGGAATGTATTACAAGATTTCCGTTATGAATTAGATATTTTATTTAAGATATCTCTGTTTTAACTATCAGATACCATAAAACTAATTTTTATTTTTTTATTCTTAATTGTAAGATTGTTAGAAGATGACACAGCAAGGTAAACATAGTTCCTTGGGCCAAGGAAACCCATGGCATTTCAGAAGGCGTTCATCCTAGAGAGGGATGTCTCTCCTATCTCAGACCTCCATAAAAACTGTCAAAGGAGAAGTACATTTGATTCTGGTCAGAATTTCACACACAAATATGGGATCCATTAAAGGGAGATGATCAGTCAAGGTATTTAGTAGCTAATGATTGATGACCATCATCTGTTTTACTGGTGACTTTCATCTCTGCAATATTTCTGATTAATGGGAGATTACATTCACTTTATGATATGGTAATGCCTGATTTTGCCTTCAGAGCTAGCAGGCTTTCTCCAAGCAAATTGGTCTTGGGAGAAACGTCAGTCATGCTTGGTACTCATCTTCAAGCTTTGAGGGATATTCATCCCTACTTCATCTGCAGTCACCTAACCCAGCTGGCTAACTTAACTGACTAGTTCTCCTGGGATGCATACATGGCCAGGAGAAAGAGAAGGCAGTTCAGAGCAGGACTCTAGCTTATGCACACAGGGAGTTGAGAGAGATTAGCTAGATATAATTTAGATGTTTAAAGTTGGATAGTGTGACTGCGTCCCTGCACCTGTTATTACATGACTCATTCTTTCATTCAAGGCCCAGGTGGAACCACATTGATGTGGTTTGAGTGTAATATTATAGCTAGAGATTGGTGTCCCTGTTATTACAAGTAGACAGCCCCAGTCCTTGAGACTGATCTTTAAAGCTAGAGGATGTAGCACTACACAACTCAGCCATATCAGCAGTACCTTAGGCACCGTGTATGGCCTGTGTCTTTCAGAAAACTGCTAGTCAGCTAGAAAAATGCAATCATTTTTTATTCTCCATTCCTCCATTTGGGGGGCTTTAATCTCATTATCTGCCCATTTTTCAGCTATTTTTAATGGATTTTCCCAAGGACTTACACGTAAGAAGCTAGAGGCCTGTCCCTAGGGGAAGAAGAGGCTCCTTTGGGAAGGAATTCAGAGAATACGAAATAGGCTCCTGCTGGGAATGGCCTCCCTCCAGGATGCAGATGGAGCCCAGGCAGCGTGGCCTTTTTGGCACCAAGTAAGCCATGGGGGGTCCCATCCTCTCTCCACCACCCTCCAAAGCCTTTTCACCTTTAAATATACAATGCAATTACAATGTAATCAGTTCTTCTGGCCTGAGAACCCGAAGAACTTGGACTTATTTTCAGAGTTTGAGGCGGGGGAGTGGAAAAAAGAAATTAGTATTTTCCAAATTCTTCACTTTTTCCAAGGTCAGCTAGAAGAGGGCCAAGGAGTTGTATGCAACATGTGCAGATATTTTTTCACTGGTAGTTCTGTTTTCTAATTTCAGTTGTTAATGATGAAAAATGTCTCAAGTCAGGTACTTCCAACCAGCTGTAATTTTGCTAGGCAGGGCTCTCTTACTCTTTTATTTCAGTAGGTTGCCATGTCTTTATGTTTTGCCACAGCCTGTCTAGTTCTTTTCAGTTGCTTTTATTTAAGAACAGTATTCTTAAACCTAAAGATAGGAAAGATGAATAGTTAATTGAACAGCCCCCAGATACCCTGAACTTTTAGAGGTTTATCATTATGTATCTAAGGCTTTGCGTTACCAATCATAACATTTTATTCCTCTGTGTGGGGTCTAGTGCTTCCATTTGAAAACTCCTGATATATCATAACAAGGATGTCCTTATGTATAGCAGTAACAGTGTCTGACCAGAAGGTATCTGAGTAGAGCTATGTTACTTTAAATTCACATTTAGTTTTGACTGGTGTCTGTTTGCCTATGTGACTAGACCTACGCTTCTTGTTTGTTTGAACTGGCTGATTTGCACACAAATACTGGGCACTTAAAAATCACTGACCGCTGATTTGCACGGACCTATTTTCTGACATGTTAGCAAAAACTGCAGATCACAGATAAAAGGGCACCCAAAAATGCAATAGTCAAGTATTCAAAGTGACCATTTAAAATGTACTCTTGTATCCAGAGAGCAAAGCCTTTCTGCCCAGTAAACTGCTAGGAATCACTTCTAGTTAAGTCTTAAATACATGTATGACAGTGAAACACTGTTGGACAGTGCTCCATCATCAATCAGTCTGTGTTCTTGAGGACACTGTTTTTTGAGATGCTTTCTTTAAGAATAAAGCCCTGTGTTGTAATGAATGTGTGCTAACTGATCCCCCAAGCCATTTGTGGTTTTTTTCTTTGTTTTGTTTTGTGGGTTTTTTTTTGTTAGTATTTGTATCAGTGTCAGAGTTGAGCTTCTATAAGAAATTTTTGCAGTATTTTATTTGTAGTCTTCATTATTTCGAGTTAAGGACACAAAACTCTTTATGCATCCAGAAGTCTGCGCTGGTTCGTTTATATCCTGTATTTTGTTAACATGTTGCTGTGATTGCTAATTTTCATGACAATTGTTATTGTACCATCAGTGCTTAATGGCAAGGCATCATTATTCAGTGCTGGTCAATCAGGCACTAAGACATGTGCAAGACATCAGGCTGAACCCATATAGATGTCGTGCACTCCCCTGCTAATGAATGCAGTTTTGTAAAAAGGTTTAAACACGGTTGGCATCCTTAATGTAAGGTTTGCAAAAGCTTATTCGGGAACTGCTTTGTGTTTATACGGTGCAGATCTAAACATGTCACAAACAGAGTTAGACCCATTGTGTGTGCGTGTGTGTGTGTGAAGTTGTGGAGAGGAGAGAATCATTTTGGGTTTTGAAATGTAGAAAGGCAGCATAATTTCTGCCATGGAGAAATGCGGGGACCTGATTTGCCAGGGACATCAGTGTTGGGATGTGGGACTTGTTCTCCAAAGCGGTGGTCACCACGTGCATCAGAGAGGTGTTTCCCAAAAGCGGACAGTGTCATTCGCCAGCTCACAAAGTCGGGTTGGGCTGGAGGGAGCCTCCAGCGTGCCGATGGTCGAGGTTAGGCACTGTGACCAAGGCATTTAGGAAGGAGCAGCAGGAGGGAAGTCAAGGGGAGCAGGATGCGCTTTCTGCGCCGATAGCCTGGCGTGTCAGTCCAGCGTGCTCTTCCAGAGCGCCAGTTAATGTTACCCTTGCATCTGCTTTAGTTACTGTTTCTATGTGGTTTTGCACCCAAATGTTTTGGGCTGCTGTCCATGATAAACTAGATGGAACTTGATTTAAAAGCTCGGGTTTTTCATCTCTTCTAACTCAAAGTAGAATGAGCCCTTGTGCTCCTAGAGTTTCGAGTATGAAAGGAACAGTAGACATTGGCTGTTAACGAGCTCCAGCACGCCGGGCTGCAGCAGAACTTGGTGTGAAGTCAGTGCCTAAGCTGCATCGACTAAATGGTTAATTCATCTCATATCAACAGCACTATGATTCATAATGTAAACTTGAGGAATCCTTGATGTTTCAGTCACACATTCCTCTTAATTTGGCCATGCATTCTTTTAAAGCTACAGTGTGCTAACTTAATAAAATGCAGCATGCAAATGCACAAGTTTTTGCCTTCAGGCATTTTAGCCATGGATGTTTCAATGGGTGTCTTCTTTCAAGTATATATTCTTTCTTAAATTATTTACCCTGTAAACATGCTTTGCATTTTCAAAGAAGAATCTGGGCTTCCTCATTCACCAGATTTTGTTGAATTTAAGGTGTAATAGAGATAAAATACTATCGTCTTCTTGCGAGCATGTTAGCCTTTGGGATTTTTTTTGTAGCGAATGTTAGGCCCCATTTTCTTCTTCTTTGGTATTATCGCTCCCTCCCCCACTTAAATTCCTTGATACTTTGCCTAGAGCAATACCCACTGGCAGTGTCTGGCTGTGACAGTACTATAGGCTTCCCTACAGATGGGTCCTGCCAATGCCAACCATTGTTCTACCACTGTGAGCTGGCTTGACTGTCTTGGATCACTCAAACTCCCTTTTCCTCTTGGTTTTTTTTCTTTACTCTGAAGGGTCACCCTTGCCTGTTGACTTTGAGATCTGAAATGTGCTGACACCCAGAACTCATGTTCTCTGTCTGGGCGGCAGCTCCCGGACTCAGGCTTCAGCACACACCCCGCTTGCTGAGCCCGACTCAAGACTGTCCTGCTGCTACCGAACGGCTCTGTCATTCTCCTCCTAGCCCCATCCTTCTGGCAGTTTGCAGTGAGGTTAATTTTACTTGCTCACTTGAAAGTGAAACAGTAAAACTCAATGTTATTCTTTTTTTAAAGATATAAAATTAATCTTTAACTGTGGGCTTGAATATTAAAAGTATATAATGCTTCAGTGTAGGAGTCTGTTGATAACATCCATCCTATTTCATGATTAATTTGTTCCTTTTAATATGATATTCTTTTGCTGCACTGTGCAGACTAATTCAGATTCCTAGAAATTGAACTTTGATATGTATTTCCTAGATTCACACCGTAAGTGAACCTTCAATTAGCAGATACAGGTGGCAGCATGCCTCGCTCAATGTACTCTTGACAAGGATTTTAGAGACGTGGACACTGATTAAATAATCTTGCAATCGGGTGTATACTGCCAGAGTATGAAAAATAAAGCATTTGGAGGATTTGGTGCTTTTTTTTTTTTTAAATTATTTTTTTCTTTAATTTTAAGTCTCAGACAATGAAATGCTTTTTCAGTGGGCCAGAGATAGGAGGAGTTGATTTAAACACTCAGTATGTTATGTATGCCTTTGCCTAACTATGTGTTAGATTAAGCGAGTTTCACTCACAGTTAATCCTTTGTAAATTAGCATTATGGATGCCTTGGGGCCCACATCCCACAAATAAAATGGTTGTCAAGCCAGCTGCACTGTGTATTACTTAAGGCTGAATGTTTTAAGAGTTTTCATGCTTTTAATCTATTTCACTGCTGAGTTTCAATTTTGCTGAGTGTCTTTTCAGGAGTGATGAGGGTGAGTGAGTAAATATATATTCTGGTTTTCATGCGTTTGCCTGGGCAAATCGTTTGTTGTCAGGTGTTTGGCAGAGAATGTCACACCCCGCCACAGAAGAGAAGCTTGTAAGTTCAGGTGTTAAATTGAAGTGCAAACCAACAAGAACCAAAAGCCCTTAATTAGCTTTATTTTGTTAGCCTGCTACACTTTTTTTTTTAGGGAAGAAAAAAAAAAAAAGAAAAAGAAGAGTGAGAAACATCCCTCCCTCCTCCTCATCCTTTTGGCAGAGTAAATATTGCCTGTTAAGTTTGAATTAGCTGTCATCGCGAAAGAATTAATGCTGTGGTTGAGCCTTTCTAGTGAGGAAGGGAAAAATAAACGAGACAGATCTTAGTTCAGCTTTAAGTGATAAATGAGGACAAAGCAGCCCATTCATCTCCTGCTAGGAAAGTGGACACAAACACTAAAGCAGTTTTGCGGAAGACGTGTCAGCAAATGTGATCATTTTGTAACCTGTCAGGAGGATAGAGAGCTAGTCCTTTTAGAGTGTCACAGGGGAGGGTGTCTGTCCGATGTGACAGTTTTCATCCATCCATTTACTGCCTTTTCTTTAGGTGGGGGGTAAGCAAGGAGAGAGCTGGAGTTGGTTAAAACTGCATTTTTCTTTACACTTTCCAATATAATTTATATGTATATCCACCCGCATCCAAACGAAAAACATTTACCAAGGAAAACTCCCCTCTGCTCCTCTAGAGTTTCTCCTCTCTTTCCCTGCGTGAAATATGCTCATTTTAACACATTACATTCCCTGTCTTCAAGTTGGAGCCTTGCACTTGGTTTGATGTTTCACAAAACACAGTTTTACCTCTTCTTCCCAGTGTTTGGTTAGTGAAAGCTTTGTTTTGTTTTGCAGAAGCGAGAGAAAAAAATAAAATAAGAATAAATACAACTTAGGGTGCTTTTGTTGCATTTGGTTATTGAGAGGTTTTTTGCTATAACTCTCAAATTTCGACAATATGCCTCATATACAAATGTTTTACAAAAGTTCCTGTTTCGGGAAGAGCCTATGAAAATATTCTTCCTTCTCTGTGAGAATGGAATAAAAATGCTGAATTCTTACAGTCCAGAATCCTCCTGTAAAATGCTTCAAATACTACTGTTTTCAGGCAAAATCTGAAGTAATGTGGTGAACAATATTAGGACTTTCTACTTCTGGCTTATTTTTATTATTACTAATTTCCTTTTTTTTTTTTAATGCTACATAGAAAATGTAACATTTGCCTATTACCATAAGTAAAGGTATGCTACAGAGACAGGAGATGCTTTTACAACGTAAGCTTCACAGTTTGACACTTGCTTCTCTATATCATCCTTTTCTTCAAAACTATCTTTTGTACTTTTCCCTTGGTATTTTAGTACAAGTAAGTAGCTCATTGACATGTGTTTCCTTGAAATCTTGTACCTTAATAGCAAAATCCCTTGAAAATTAATAAATTGTTTCTCTTCAGATTGAAAAAGCTGTGAAGATTTCAGAATGGCTTTAAAAAATAAAACGGTATTTACTGTTACAGACCACCCTGCTTGGATTGCATCAGCTGAGGACTAATTATTTCATTTGTTCTTAGAAGGTTCATAAATTGTAACACTATGTATTTCAGTTATTCTAATATGTGTTTAAGTGTATGCATAGTTAAGTCTAATTCTTTCCTGAATGCAAAAGTTGCGTTTAATAGCTACTTAAAGAAATGTTTGGAAGCACTGGAAATTGAAAGAAGTAAAAAAACAATCAAGATAAGCAGAATGGTATAGGAAATCTTAAATTTGTGGGCACATGTCTTCAAGATATTTATCTGTGTGGTTCTTTTTATGAATTGTTTATGTATTCTGCTATTTTGCTTTATTTTCTTTTATTCACTGGTTTGTTTGTTTGTTTTTTTGTCTCTTCTGCTTTTTTTTTTTCAGGATCATCCAGAACCGGATTTTGATCGTTGTTCTGGCAGTCATCATCATCTTCACCACCGTGATGGCTATTTATTTTTCTGTCAGGGGACGCTGATATCTTTGTTCTTCACTAAACAGCAACAAACTGCTTGTTCTGAGTAATTAAGACAAAGTGGTCACATGAATCATTCTCTTGCACTGACAGGGTCTCCCTCTCTTTTCCACTATTCAACTCAGGTGCAAGTGGTGTAAAATATTCTGTATTATTGATGGCGTAGTTGATGGCATGTGGGGTCGATTATTTTTTTTCTTAAATTTTTTGGTCTTTATCTGAGTGTTTTCAGAATCTTAATATTTGTTGAGGTGAGGGCTTGTTCCACTGTAATAAGATTTAATGTGTGTCAAATTCTACCCCAGACAATTAGCCTGTGAGTTTCCAGACTTTAGCGCAGGAAGAGGGGTCTTTGCACTTTTCTTGTGCTATGCGGGGAGTATGAATATCAAGCAGTATCTGACCTTCTGTGATATAGAATATAAGTAAAGCAGAGACCAAATGATGTAGAAGGTGAACCTGTCTCCTGTGACTAACTCCCGAACATGAATTAGCCTAATAGACGTAACCTGGTTAAGAACAGTAGTTAGTTTAAAAAAGAGAGCAACCTTAGGATGATGTTTAATATCTGATGTGAATCCAACACTCTATTTAACTTTTTTTGAGGCGGAAAAAAAAGAAAAAAAAGACAGGCTTTCTTTTCTGCTTATTCGAAACAATTTCACTTTCATCAAGATCGTGATAATGCATCACTTGCCCAAAATGTAGTTGTGACCACAGCTCATTTGTTGGAACTGGTTTAAATCTTCCAATATTGTTATAAGTACTGATAAGTATACGCGCTGGGCCCTTACTGAAGATGTATAAAGATACTTATCTATTCGTTGCTGATTGAAAAGACACCCTAAGTAATAGTGACAAATGCGTGATTACGGTGCATTAAACAGAAATCTGGATTTTTAATATTGGCTTGACTATGTTGAGACTGCATGTTGGGAACCTTTTTAGTGTATTAAATTCTGATGTGATGTTCCCCTTTTTAAACAGAAACTAAAAAATGCTAATTTATACATGCTTTGAACTAATATAATATATCATAGTTTCATCTACCTGTGTCTAAATGAGCTGTGTTTTGTTTTTTCTATTGGCCGTGGCCCCCCTATGGACAGGTCTAGGTCATGTGGCTTATAATTAAGCTTACAACTCCAGCAAAGGTCTATTTCTGGTGATGTGGTAAAGTAATTTGCATGATAACTTCAATTCATTGTATGCAATCCCTTACAAATATTACAAATTGAGAGGGATTTTAAGCCCTTGAACTTGAGCCACAAAACCTTTTCAGAAAGCTGATGGCTTTCAAACTCCCCCCAAATTAGGGAAGAACTGAGCACCTAATTCTCACATGTGCCTTTTGGGGTTTTGGCATCCCTGTGGTCTCTGCCGACCTGCTGTGCTGTCCCTGGGAGCTGGTTTTGGGATACACATCCGGGAGGTGATTTTGGCCCTAAATGTGCTCCCTGTTTTCTGTATGTGGAAACAAATAACTCGACCAGAAGGGTGTTGATACTGATGCCACAGCTCAGACTTTGAAACGTGGTGATAAATGCAGGATAAAAGGATCCACAAAAATCTGATGCCCACTGAAACAAATTGAAGCGTGTATGGTCAGCCGTGGTTCTGAGTTACACGCAGCTCGCAGATAAGTTCAAAAGTGGTTTCTGCGCCAGGTTTCTCTACCAGCTCATGTCACCGGCTGCAGGGTTGTGCTGATACAGCAGTCCCTGGGGCATGCAAACCCACGTTTTCAGGAGGTGTTGCTCTGTTCAGCTACTTACGTCTGTGGCTCTGCAAGGCCACGGGGCCGTGGGACCCCCCTCGCTGCCTCCTGGTACACCCTCTCCTTTCATCCTTGCGAGGTGTGTGGCGTTTATCGCACACTACTGGACACGGAAAGACTGGGGTGTTCAGCCTGCAGCGTGGAGGCTGGCTGGCCTTCAGTCACAACGCGCGCTCAAATTAAGCGCTTCGGGTTGTGTCAGCAGAGCTCTGGCCATTAGCTTCAAGTGATGGCACTGAGCTGAGTTCGGGCAAATTAGGACGAAGCCTGGCAGCGTTAGAAGGTATTTATCCTCTCCTAAGCAAATTAGGAGATGCATATTTTGTAAAGCAGAAAACTGTCAAGAAGGAAATCTTAAGCTCC
>VWZZ01005593.1:729942-785606 GCA_013399095.1 Psophia crepitans
AGCCACCCGGGGAGCATCCCCGTGTCCAGCTGCACCGCGCTCGGGTGGCAGACATGCTGGGGAGGTCATGGCCACAAGCTCCCGCATCGCCCAGTCTCCGGCTTGTTTTCCTGGTTTTAAATCCTGCTTGACTTAGCGATACTGGTGAAGGCCATGGGATGGGGAGACTAAAACAGGGAATGGTACCATAACCGAGGAAATCAGCCCTCAGTTAAAATGCTAAGGGAGGTAGGGGGTAGCTTTCAAAGCTTGTCTCAGCAACTAGCCCAATTCTGTTTTCAAAAGCCACTGTTGAGTGCTTTTGAAAATTCTATCCTAGATGCTTGGCTCAAAGACCTTAACCAAAGATTTTTTTTTCTCTGCTATACGAAAGCTAAATATAAACCAACGTTATTGAACAAAACCCTAACAAAACCCCTGTTGCAGGTCTAGAAAAATCTTTAGTTAGAAAATCAAATTATTGGAGACCAGCATCTGAAGTGTCCTTCAGTTTTGGATGCTTCTTTGTTTTGCGTACGCAATTTGGCACACAAAAAAATGTTATTCCTAGCAGCAAATATTTGCCTTCCGTTCTTTTTATCTGGTCCTATTTGCCTTTTGTTCTCCTGCCCTCCGAAAACCAGGGCCTAAGTAGCTAAAGTTGCTTTTGAAAAATGTGGATTAGTCTATTTTACCCATACAAGTATGTGCATATGTGTGTCTGCTGTTTGAAGAGCGTCTTAATGACTTTTCCACTGATTGACTGTGGGACCACAGGCAAGTCATAAAGCTGGCCTGTGCCTCAGTTTACCCACTGCAACTTCATTAACGCTAACCTACCTCACGAGGTGTTGTAATGTTTAATATATTATGCGCTCTGTAATCCTTGGATTAAATGTGTTATGTAAGTGAAAGGCACCCATTTGATGTGTATGTAAATGCTGCAGGATAATAGGTAGGAGGGTCATTTGGGTGTAAGTGTAATACAAGTGCTGGCAAAAGGCAAAAGAGATTCCATTCTATTGACTTATTTTTAAAGAGCTTTTTATTTACTGAAATGCTCTGGACACACAGAAAGAGAGACATTCCTCACTAAGCATCTCTGCTGTTTCATCTGTCTTGAAGTGCTTTGATAAATGGATTGAAACTTGTCGGCTTTTCCTGTAGTTTCTGAGACTCCCTCTGGAAACTCTGTTGAAATGTTATTATAGCAACTTCTTAGAGCACTGCTTAATGAATTGTAACAGATATCCCTGCGAGTCCTGCAGACACGATGAGGACCATGCTTCCTCTCCTTCCTGCAGCAGAAGCAAACCAGTGCCACACACACACGGCAGCAGAGCTCGCATCCGCCTTCACCAAGAGCAGATGGTCTCTTGCCGGGAAAATACTTCTCACCTTTGTAAGGCTTCAGCCCACTCTTGGTGTCCTGGCTGGGTGATCAGTGGGGCTTTAGGGACGTTGAACATAGCCAGATGTTGTCCCTTGGGTGAGAAATTAATTTTATTTTTAAGAAGAGACCTTATGAAGGATGACAAATTAGGTTTAAGTCTACAATAGTTGATTTCCTCTGTCTCTAGGATGAGATACTTTGGCTTGCATGCCAAAAGCTCAGACTGGTGACTTGGGTGCCCAAGCACAGTCTGAACTTGCGCTGCCTACAGGTCCCTCTTTCCCTCGGAGCAGTTACATGATGTTACTGTATGAGCAGATGAGATGGATGGAGTGGTAAGCATAGCACCTCTTCTGAATCACAGAAATGACCCAGCAGGGTCATTTGATCTGCCTGAGGAAATTTGCTGAGGGGGTGGTCAGAGGTGTCTGACAGGTACATGTAGCGTGGAGTTGCAGTGGAGCTAGGAGTGGAAAGAATTCAACCATCATGGCGTCACCTTGGACCCCAATAATGTCCTACCCTGTTGCATCCCCCAGTGAAGCAATGAGATGCCACTGTGACTTCTTATTTCCCACCCCCAACCTATTAAAAGGGATCTCGCTCCTCCTCTGCTCTCTCTGAAGCAGAGGATGTGTGACCAGCGATATACTTGGTTGGGTAACTTGGCTGTGCTGGGCAGGCTCAAAGATCCTTGTACTGATGCAACAGTTACTTGGGAGTTTAAGGGGTTTGGGGTTGTTTTGGTTTGGGTTTTTTTGATCTTCTCAATGCATTTCAGTTGTCCTTGGTTTTGTAAGACTGTGAAACTGGTCGTCATGAAGTGTGAAATGGCTAAGTGCACCACCCCGGCAGCATTGACAGCTGTGC
This sequence comes from Psophia crepitans, assembly GCA_013399095.1. Lineage (NCBI taxonomy): Eukaryota > Metazoa > Chordata > Aves > Gruiformes > Psophiidae > Psophia > Psophia crepitans. The sequence continues at coordinate 732,185 of VWZZ01005593.1, forward strand.
TCTTGCCCGGTGTGGTACGGCTGACAGTGCGCACCATAGGTAGCACTGACCATCCCCAGCTTAAAAAATTAAGAATGCGCCTTCCCCTTGCCTCCAACTAGGAACTTGGGCCATTCTGAGTGAGGGACGCAGGAAGACCAGAGGGGAATTTTGGAGGAGCTCCTGGTCAGTGTTGTATTGGAGCAGAACTACAAAGCGACTGGGTATGGGTCACCTCTCCATGGTGAGGCCTCGGGGGTGGCTCCATTACGCTTGGCACATTGAGGCCATGTTTGATTTTCACAACCTTTTATTTCACTTTTTATTAACATTTTGCATATTAAAATTTGTGTAGGCAGCCAGAAGAGAGCAGCATCTACACAATACTCGACACAATGGAGAGGATTAGGAATCAGTAGCTTGGTTCTTTGGGACCTGGACTGGGGGGTAAACTGTCCTTTCTTTACAGTTTGTTTTAAAAGTACTTTTAATTTCTTTCTGCGTGTCCTCACTAAGATACAATCTGTGTCCAATACTGATTTGCGGTCTCAGCTGACAGTTTCAAAACATTAAATGAAACCAGGGTTACCTTGGTCTTTTTGCTGAGCTGTTCACATTTGTTTATAAAGTGTCTTCTCTCTTCTCACCCAGCCCAAACATATTAATGTCAGTACCTAAATATGAAATTATTTTCAAATTAATGACTAGTGATTTGGGATTTTTCTGGTATTTCAACTGCCCTGGCATGAAATTCCTCCAAAATTTTCCTTCACAATAAGATTGTTCTGGAAATCAAACCTACTACAGTTGCTTGTGTTTATCCCTCCCCAAGTGAAATTATCCATGTCTTCTTGTCCCTCGTGAGATCCTGGAGGAAACTGCACACACACATTGACACATCTTTGGTGCATTCCACACGAGCCAGTGAAATTACACCAGAAATATGAACGTAGCCCACACAGCGTGTGCGCGCTGTGCTGTCTGTACAGGGGACACACACGCATGCCCCAGAAATGCTCCCATTTAAATTTCGGAATAAGCCATTCAGGACGTTGCTGTGTGATTCACTTCGTGGCCGTGTGCTGTATACATTCCTCGAAAACGAATGGGTATTCTGCGGATGTTACCACTTTGCAAAAATATTTGACGTGGGTTTAGTTGTTTTTAATACTGAGGCTTTTGAAATCTCAGTAATTGTCATGATTGCTGTGTGTAATAGAAATTAGACGGAAGCCTGGGTTTTGGCTTTGAAGCTACCTACTTCTAAGAGTACATCTTTTTTAAGTTTTCTTTTTAAGGTGCTTCTTCATGCCCCAGCTAAACTTTCCCCAGATTACGTGTTAGCTATGATAACTGTTCTATAGTTAGATTTTAATCAGCCTCAGTACACAGAAATGTTAAACACTGAAAGAGCTACTAATTAATCGCCTTTCTGTATGTAACAGAGAGATAAATATCCATCCCGGAGGAATTGTAATTTCATGGTTTCTAATGATGGTTAGATTACATTATCTGGATCACTTAGGCTGTGGGTGTCATAAAAAATGCTCAAAGTCATTTATATTCAGTTTAATTTTTTTTTTTAACTTTGTAAGCCTGAGAAAATAATGCGGTGTTAGCAAGTCTGTTTCATATTTTCGTTGAATATACCTTTGTTGCACTGACTGAATGGATTCAGATGACAGTGACAAAGTCAGTTCTTTTCTATTTAACATGCACCCTCTGCAATCAAATTAACAACGTACAAATCTTTGTCGGGCTTCTGCAGAAGAGTCTGTTGAGTTCCTCGGTGTGGATGAGCTTCGGGGAAAGGTTTTCTTTTTGGATGTCCGTTTGCAACGAGTGTTGTCTGCTAAATCTTGTATGTTCTGTAAAGTCTCAGTCGTCTGTCTTGAACTGAGAATTAACTGGACTTTTGGGTTGTGCAAGGCTGTGGCTCAAATAAAACAGTACAATCTGACAGCAGTGTGAACCTCTCATTTTCCCCTCCCCACTTCTGATTGGAGTCCACGTGCGACTTGCGCGCCTGCACATCTGCGTCCAAGACAAACTTAAATTTTGTAGCTACAAGAATACCCCACCCCAAAAAAAATATCCTGCTCCATGTGTATATTGCAATAGCTAATAGTTTCGTATTTTGAAGTTATACTCATTCATATTTAAAAGGCTGAGGCTTCTTTGAACTGCTGTGTTGGAGGGGGAAGTTAATTGTTTCTGAATGAGGATGATACTCCCTTTCCATATCAATTATGTGTACTGCTCCGAATTATCAATAATGCTCATTTCCAATCTCCATCGGCTGCAGTTTCGCAGCAGGCAAGTGTGCTTGCAGCAAGTTGCCTGGGCTGGAGGACTGCAGCCCCTCTCCACATCCACCAGGGGCGAGAGGCGGGGGGGAACCCCAGAGGAGCAAGGTGAGATAAAGAAATGTGATATATTTCCAAGAGAGGGTTTGTCATCAGTTAGCTAAAATTGCTTCTGAAGTTTTGCTGGCAACTGTTTTACATGTCTGACTTAGTGACGAAGGAACTATACTATCTTAATAGAGAACTCCAGAACTTCAGAAGGGTTTCTCCTTGTTTGAATGCACAGCACAATGAATTTGTACCCACAGAGCATTCACCACTTACATTTCAAAACCTACAGCACACTAAACGTGAAACTTTTGTTCAAATTTCAAGGATTTTGATAGCCCAAGTGAATAGACACTGCCTATTGATTTTTCCCTTACAATGACTCTTGGATAACCTATTTTCTCATTTATTTTTAACGACAGCTCATGAGATTTTACAGCAATTCTGCCCAACCTCCTAATATCAAAATCCCTCCTTGACCCTGAAAATTGTAATTCTGCTATAGATCACAGCTGCTGAATATTACCTTTTACTAAGCTGGTTAAATAAAATATGTCCAAATCACTAGATCCCACAGGCCATGACTGCAATTCTAATTACACAGGGTCTGTATTTCTGCTCTACTGTACAGAAAAGCACAGCTCTCTCTCTGAGTCCACACCAAAGTGTGGGAATCCAGAATATTGGTTCTAGTTTTGAATTTTTAAAAAAAAAAAAAAAGTTACACTGCTCTTCAATGATTTTCCTGTAAAACTTTTACAAGGGAACCAAACCCTTTTGATGTGTTCCATACAATAAAATGCTGTGTAAGTCTGGAGGACAGAAGCATGTGGCGAGAATTTTCTTGTGACTGGGGGATGGGTGTATTTGATGTGTACCCATTTCAAAATCAAAAAAAAAAAAAAAAAGAAAAGAAAAGAAAGAAAAAGTCTCACACTACTCTTAGGCTGCATATTCTGCACAATGGCTCGGGAAACCAATGTAAGGAAACTAATTCTGGCCATTAAATGTATCCTTTCCCCTCCCACTGCTTATTCAAAGAGTGATCACATGCTCCCTGCTGCAAGTTACACCATTATAGGATTTAGATATGGAAGAAACCTATTAGATTAGCCGTTCCACCTACTGATGTGGAATTGTTCCCTGGAGAACCTTATTCATTAGTGGATCACAGCCTAACCTGATGGGCACACTGTGCCAAGACCATCTTGGTTCTGTTCTGCTTTTTTTTCAGAGAGCGGCTGAGTGGGTGGTTTGGTGAGGAGCACGATGGAGAAGATGGGATCCTTTAGTTTCACGGTTGGACTGGAGGTTTGGATACTTGAATGTGTATGTACTTATGTGGATCATTAATTTGTGTATGTTTTTTTTAATTAGTATACAGGTACGGAGGACTAGAAGGGGATGGGAGGTGGTCTTGCTTGACGGAATTCACTGTGAGATCTTCTGGAGCCCAATGGTCTCCTAAAGCAAATTACCATGGTGGCTTGCCCTGATTCTGTAGTCTCCTCAGATCTAGTCCCCATTTTGCTTTCTGCTTTCACTCTTCTGTGAGCAGATGGAGCCAAACTTTTAATTGCTTGTCTGCCAGGGAAAGCAGCTTGGCATTTTGCTGCTTTTCCAGGACAGAAAGTTTTTATTTTGGTTATTCTATCGTTCAATTCCATAAAGCTGAACTTTCCGTGGCTGCTGTGGGTGCTTGGCATGCCTCGTGGTTGTGCCTGGTACCAGGGCACTTTCAGCTGGGTTTCTTACTCAAACTTTTCCTCTCAGAGCTTTGCTTGCACCTTCTGTCCTGGTAACTTTTCTTAGCGTATGACTTACCCACTCCAGGCCTCTGCAAGGTCCCCAGAGGCGAAACCAAGGTCCAGAGAGGTCTGTCTGCAAGCAGACATCTCCTGACCCCAAGATGGACGAACATGTGTCCTGCAGAGCCCAGACCAGGTACAAGGAGCCATCACCACTCCGGAGACCCTGCATCCTTTGGAGATGCACTCCCCTTGCGTTTGAGGACCTGGTCCTCAGAGCTTCCCTTCTGTTGATTGAGACTGGGAAAAGTGTGAGAAAGGGAGGGGAACAAAAGTGACTGCTTCCATCCTGCAGTTTCAAAGTTCTGGTTTCCGCCCTCAGAATATAATAAATGGCTGCTGAGTTACTTGACATGGAGCTAAAGTCTGTAGGGTGAATTTTCAGAGCAACGCACAGGAAATTATATGCACAATTACTGTTGTTAACAGAGCCTGGGCATGTAACTCCCTGCACAGCAGGCTGGAAATCTTCCCCATGCATGTTTAATGGGGTTTGGGTTGCTACATTCCTAGGGCTGTGTCCCTTTTCTAATGCCTAGTGTCCTGGATGAAACAAAGGAAGTACTGAATGTAAAAGAGATTTTATTTTGCTATTAAAATAATATTTTCTTGATCTCCAGTCTTCTTCTAATGCCAAAGAACTTCTTGCCTCACTCAGTGATCCCTTAACCTTTCTGTTCTGTGAGAAAAAAAAAAAATCACAGCTTTATTTATTTAATTTATCTTCTTCTAAATGTGTTCCGCATAACCTGCTCATCGATGTTCATACAAATGAGTATATACGTGTTCGTACAGGCAGCACAGTTATTCTAGTGATGGATGTTGTTGAAGTAAGTGTAAGTCGTAACACAGAAAATATTTGTCTAAATCTTAATGCGTAAATGCTTCTGAGTAAGTAATATATTTGCACATCTTCATAGGAAAATGAATTGTATGTGCCATTTCACTAATCAGGCATACATTTAAAATGTCTCTGAGCTCAGGAGGTTATTAATGTGGTATTGAAACTTCAGCACATTGTACATTAGGAAGGATCTGTAAATTTGGGATTGCCTTTTGCTTTCACGCTATTTAGTTTTATGTACTGTAATTGTTTTCCTTTCCTCCAAAGGAGGTTATCGTCTCCTGCACCTAAATCAATTTAAATGGACTTTAATTATCTTCAATAAAAATTAAATTACTCCTCTAAACTAACAGTTTTGCAGCTAAAAGGAACTTATATTTACAGCTGTGCCGTCGTGTTGATTGACTTTTTCTTCTACACATGTTGTGCTTGACTCTCCAGCTTTCGGCGAGCTCTGAAGGCAGAAAGCAAGGTGCTGTAAACTGAGACTAGAAACACCAAAGTAAAAACACACGCACAGCAAATATATATATATATATGTATGTATATAAATACATCAATACATAGACAAGTTTCTAAAAGGTTTCAATCATTCTAAAGTTGCCATGATTGCTCTTCGGTTCCTCAAAACGCTTTCATCTACGAGCAGAAAAAAGTGTAGCTGTCTCAAGTTTTAAAAGCATTGTTGGGGCATGCCTAATAGATTTGTCTAACTCTGGACGTCTTGATATATGCAACATGGTTGATTGTGTTCTCCTTAGCATAGCTCTTGAAACTGTAAATAAATTTTTGAAGTAAATAGTCACTTGATAATTGCTTAATGAAGTATCACACACCAGCAGTTTTGAATACAAAAAAAGAAGTTCAAAACTACCGTGTGGTGTCTGTTTTTACTGGAAATGGGCTTTTACTTTTAAACTTCTGTTATATTTGGAGAGAAGTAATCCCACGGAAAATGATACCAGTACTAATAGGGAACATATTATCTTTCATGTGGGTATTTTTTTTCATGTTTAAGGTTTCTTTGTTATTATCTCAGTAGCAAGACTCTCCACACAGTCTTAGGCAGAAAATCAAAATATGCCTTAAAGCAATAATCTTTTAATAAGTATCAAATGTCTTTCAAAGAGATAAAAGAATTCTATAGCATGCTTATACACACACACACGCACACACTTACTTCACCGTTAATCTTATTTTATACCTTTTCAACAATATTTCAGTGATTATTTTTTAATTTTTTTTTTAACCAAGACTAAACCCTCCTCACAAATTTTAGATTATTTAGATGATTAAATTTCTAAATGCTAGTAAAAATTCTGTTATAATTTCTCTCTCCACTTCTTGGGGCTGCATGTTCAGAGGACTTTGGGAGACAGGAACATCTCCAGTGGCCTCAGACACTTCCATCAGGCTAAACAGTGGTGTTGCTCTCAATTTCTTTAAGACATCAACTTGGGCAATTAAATCTTTTTGTATTGATTTTTCAGGAGTGCAGGATGGAGTGTATTTACACAGCCAGGTTTCAGGTGAGTAAAGCTGAGATCCTTCAGAGGAGGTGCAAGGAGCCTGCATAACTCTGCTGATGGACACAAAGGGACACTGGACTTCACCATCCAGGTCCAGACTTGTCCCATGCAACTTTTGGTTCTCACCCAGGGAAACTAAGTTAGCAGGTTAGTGATCTGAGCTACCTTCCACAGGCAGCAAGGATACACAGGCAAGATCCCTAAAATTAGATTGGGGAAATGCCCCACCAGTCTCCTGCCAAGGAGGATAGGGACAAATGCAGCGGGCATGGCTACTCTGCAGTTGAAGGCAGAGGAAGTCTGGACTGCCACTGATGGGGGAACAGGTTCGACCTTCTCCTTTGCTAATCAGGGGAGAGAATATTTCATGCTTTTAACTCTCATCCAGCTTTAGACTTCAACCCACTTCTTGAGAGTAGAACAATATTTATGTGTCCGACATCGGAACACGATGCATGCTCCTCAGCCCCACTGCTTATCTGTGGCTGTGCCATGCAAAGTGCAGTGCTCCTTGGTGGTGTTGGAGTCCACGGGCTTTGTGCTCAGAGTCTCTCCTGATCCTGCTGAGAAGCTGGAGTATTTCTGCCCAACAGAAAGTGAGTGTGAAGGAGAAGAGGTGCTGCACTGCAGAGTGAAGAGCACAGAGCTGCTGTATTCTTCAGTGACTTAAATGGGATCTTGAGCGAGTGAACTGGGAAAAAGTCTGGGTTTTTTGTAAAACGGTGCCTCCTGCACCTTGGCTTCAGTGACAACAAGCTGCAAGTTGCCTACGTGCCACAGGTTAGGCTGTCAAAGTTGTTCTCTTCCCTAATGCACCTTATGACAAGTACTACTAATTGCTCCTTACTTTCATACTTCTCCGTGCCTCGTGGCTGAGACATCCGTCTGTAGCCTTTACGGTTTGCCTCAGTTGTGTCTATCTGCGTTTTCTGTTTTTTACTAACTCGAGCATCCCCTGCCTCTCTCCCCATCCCTCTGTGCCTGCAGAGCAACACGCGGGCACCCGCCAGCTGCTTCGGAGACCGAGCTCTCCACGCCTTTCCCGACAGCTGAGCGGCACGTTGCCCCGTGTTTGCTACACCTCGTGCATAAAGATGCACAACTTTCCTCTCTTCGAATAACCCAAAGCATGCATGCCACGTTCCATCTGAAAACAGAAATGCTATCGAGGAAAATGCAGTGAAGGGAAAAAGAAAATGAAACCAAATGTGGGTTGTCTCTTTTATGGAGATGGGTCCGATTTTCATACCTCCCGAGCCAGAACTCCCGTAACATGTACGGTGGTGCTAATTTGAGTTGCGAACTCATGCTTACTTTTTTAAGAAATCTACATATTAGTGTTGCAAGAAGGAGACTTTGAAAGCCTTTTAAGTATCTTTCTCATTAATTTACTTAATCCTCTGATCTTGCCTTCTTTTAAGTTGTTTATTTTTAAAAGAAAGACAAAAGTGAGCCAGAAAGCTTTGTTACTAAAAGAAAGGGTTTTTATAACTGTATGTGATACAAAGTAATTAAGAGAATATAAATATAGGTGTAAATAGTACACAAACACACAGAGTCAATGTGCTGGGAGATCCTCCTCCACCGGCTTTAAAGGGAAGCGGTGGACAGGGCAGCAGAGTGCAGGTAGCAGACCTCTACCTCAGAAATAGTAAAATTTTGCTTTCTACACATTTATTGTCTTTCTTCAATATTTTAAGTGCTGAAAGACACAAAAATAAAAGTGGTTTTGTAGTGGAAAAGGTGGAATCAAGTTCCCTATCTGATGGGAACTTCAAAATGTTCACATTATTTTTTTGTTGTGTGGTGTGTTATGAAAATTTTCAGAAGCGACCTGAGGTTTCGGATCGCTGCACTTCAGGGTGCTCAGCTTGGGGTGTGTATAGAGATTTGTTTTTCAGAAAATAAGTTGCTTGGCCTTCTCTGGAAATCAGGTTCCCTCCACGGTGCTCAGCACTGAAAAAAAAAACCAAAAACCACCAGAGGCAGCCAAAACCATTCTTTACTTTTAAAGATTTTATTCAGCTAACCGGGACAGGGCAGGCCTGAATTTTGGATGAAAGAAAACTTAGATGAGCAGGGAAGTTATTCCCCAAGGACTATATCCTCAGTGATACTATGAGCCAGCAACCCCCGTAGCTTTCAGCATCTCTCATGATCAGACTGGATGTCTTTCGCCCGAGGCTGAAAATCTCTTCCTCTCTAAAACCAAAGAGATGTTGGCTGTGAGTTATGATTAGTAATAGAGTCCATTTGTGGTGAGGTGGGGGGAAGGGGAGATGATGGACCCAGAATCATAAGATTTTATGTGCTCGGCTTATTTCCAAACAATCACGGAGGACTGCCCTGGTCTGGGTAGTTCGCTGCGTGAGGATAAAAACTAAGACGCAGCAAAGGGAGAACAAACAAGCAAATTACGTGTAAGTAGTCTGCATTCTTTATAAGTGGCATAGTTGGAATATAGCAGGTTGAAGGATGAACTCAGGGAGTTACACCACCTAAAAGGCCACCTGGAAGAAAGATCAAGATTGCGATGGTGAAGTGCTGTCAGGAAACAAACCCAAACAAGCATATTGGCAAAATGGAGTGGGAAGATATCCAGGTGCCTGCTCGGAGCATCAGCACCCAACTCCTGTCACCCACGGAGCAAGAGGATGGCAGCACGGCAATGCTGATAAAGGTGTCAGAGGCTCATCCACGGTCAACTCCCACCAGTGTGTCTGGGTGAACTGCTGAGTGAAAATGTTCCAAATTTGGAGGCCCAGAGAGGGGGTAAGTTGTGTTTGGCCGGACTCTAATTGCATCCTTGCATTACTATGCAATTAATTGCTGCCATAGTCTGCTCGAGAGGAGGGAGCATGCCAGCTCCATTCCTGGGCAACCCCGGAGGCTGGAGGAGCTCATGGCTCTCGCTCCAGGGGGTGACCTGCTCAGATGGCTCTGCGGCTCTGCTGCCAGCCCTGCTGGCAATACTGGTCTTCCCAGGATGATGTGCTTTCCTCCTGTGGCGTGGCTCTCTTAGCAGGCTTTAAAAGTTTGAGAAATCGCATAGAAACTGTAGGGCATTGATTTTCACTCATTTCGTGTATCTTAGGAAAGAGGTGAGTAGAGTAAAATATGAGCACAGTTTTCCATAGCATTTTGTGTGGCTGCATTCAGGGGATACCTCAGGAGGAGGCAGTCTTGTGGAAAATAAGTAATTCTGTCAAGCTACAGAGGGGAAAAGGAGAATAATTTTGCTCTCACTTTACAGATCGCTATAGTTCTGATGTCAAGAATAGCAAAGTAGCACAAGTTCCTGAATGAAAGGAAAAGCAGTGTTTAACCCCCAAATTGGGATATGCTCCTCATTTCTAATATGTCACTTACTAAATCCTTTCCTGTAGGGAAAAGATGGGAAGGAGGAGAACAGATTTATAACTCCCAGTGTCTGGGATAGGCAGTGTCAGCCTCAGCTTCATCAGCTGATATCACAGGGGTCTGGAGTACAAAGAATGGGTGCAGAAGAAGGAGGCAGAAGTTCCCTGTGGGCCCCAGCACCGAGTAACAAGTCAGTCCTTCACAAACTTGCCTCATTTACCCCTAAATGTGGCCCAGGCAAGAGCAGCACAGGATGCTGGCGCAGCGAGGGCAGCAAAGCGCAGTGCTGGCCAGCCTGCGGGGGATGTTTTTCTGGGCTTTCCTGGGGTCTCAGGTGTGGGCTGGCTCCTGGATTCCTGCAGGAGATTCCTTTTATTTCTGGCCATCCTTTCAGTCTCCCGGGGAACAGCTGCGGCATACAACAGTTTTTCCAAAGCGTATGAGTGGCAGACAGCCCTTGGCCAGTCCAGAGGAGCATGCAGACTCTGCCAGAGCACATGTGGGTAAAAACTGGGTAAAAAAGAGAATGCGCCTGCTTTGGATGTCTGAGTTTCATCTGGAAACCCCACTAAGAGGAAGTGGAGCTCAAGGTCCCTGTGTTTTGGAGCTCCTCTGTTCTGGCCACCTGGAAGCTGGTGCCACTTTGTGCTGCAGGAAAGTGGTCTGTGAATCATAGAATCACAGAATCGTAGAATCACAGAACCATTTAGGTTGGAAAAGACCTTCGAGACCATCGAGTCCAACCATCAATGTGTGTGGCCTGACTGCAGTTGTTCATTGCTTCCTCTGTCTAGCAGATTCCACTTTAGGTTTATGGGCAATGAGGAGCTATGGGGGGAGGAGAAGCAGATGGGTGGGGGGGTACATCTGTTTCCAGGAGGTGTTTTGCACTTCATTGGTTTTTTATTTTTGTTATAAATATAGATATTTGCATAAACGTAATGCTGTGCTGAAAAGAACTGTGTGTATATCACCTTGGTGTACATGACTGAACACAGAAAAAAACAAGGTTCCCTAGTTGCACTGGGTGGTAACGGCTGGCACACAACCTCCTCATGTGAACCTAAAAATACTCATAGGTCAAGGCTCTGAAATAAAAGAACCTTTTTCTCAGCCAGGTCTTTTTGTCAAGAAGTAGAGGAAAATACTTTCTTTATTCTAGCAGTTAAATTACTGCGCACAGAAAGTCACCACAGTGCAGCATCTTCCTCATCGTTACAGCCCGAGGCACAGAGAGGATCCAGTCCAGCCCTTAGGGAAGCTGCTGGTGGCAGTGGGTGTTTACCAGGGATTTATGTTGCCTGGAATGAGTAAACTGAGGCCTGCTAGTTGAGCAGCTCAGCGAGGTATCACCCACAACCTGCCCGAGAACTGAAGCGTCTTGCTATGACTTGGCAAAGTTAACACCAGTTTGAAATGATGAGGAAAAGTGTGTCTGGCCAATTTTAACTTTTTCCTTTTGGGATGTTTTTGTTAGCTATTTTTCCTGCTGCATTTTCTCCCAGTGCCATAAATGAGCCAGGCACACATTTAGATTTGATCCATTCATCCATCTTATGATATCTAAGTCCCTTCCACATATGATGAATAGCCAGGGCTGGCCTGATGTTCTGCCTCGTCGCCCCTTTTGGAGCGCAACCTTTGCAAGGGATTTGTGGTGGGGTGGCGTCTGGTTTGTCAGGGAAGTGATTGCCTTAGGGTTTGCTTTATGGAAAAGAAAACAGGCTAATGAGAAGGGACTGGGTGCTATCACCCCCCTCTTCACCCCACCCGCTGCTGGTGAGCTTTGCACCTCCTTACAAATCGCATATGACTCAGTCCCAGCAAACTCCAGAAGCTGGAGTCCTTCGATCGATGTGATCCTTCCCCTTTTGTACCTTCTCCAGAAGACGCACACACACATCGCAGCCTGAGATTGTGTATCCAGAAGGGCTGAGCTGGGCATCTCTCCAGAGGCAAGGCCAAGTTACGCTTTAGGGACGGAAGGCAATAAAGACTAAATGGTGTTTACCTTATGTTTCTCATTCACAGCCTGCCTTAAATCATTTGTAACAGGGGCGAGGAAGGGGGGGTGGGGGGTGGCCAGGAGGACGATGTTGGGATTGTGTGCAGCCTGCATGCCAAGAAGTGCTTTCGCCTTCCCTGGAGATGAGCTCTGTGGAGCCCTGAAGGGTGTGATCTCTTATTTGGTAATGTGAACACAAGGAGCAGAAGCACAAGCAGCCAGCACAGCAATAGCATTAGATCAGGGGATTTGGACTTCGCTGTGGTCCCACACCCAAGTCAGGCACAAAAATACACGAGCATACGTTTGCAGATGTGCACACGCGTGTGCTTACAAAGGCTATTTTGACTGGGAAAAAAAAAAAAGAGAGGAATTGCCGTTTCTATCAAATGATCCACTTTTCAGGAAAGCAGCAGCGTGCTGCAAGCAGCAGGGCCACAGAACCAGGCTTTCTGCTGCGGGCCTGCGTGAGGCCTCTCGTTTGGACTCTCTTTGATTGCAGCGGTGAGATTAAAGTAGGTGTCCCACTCCCAAGCAGGGCAACGAAGTACTCCTCTTGTATAAAGAATTGTTCAAAAATAGCCACAGGCTAAGACCCAAACTGTATTACTTTGCACAATCAGGTTTGCCAGCGTTGCGCTGACGCTGGTTCTCGGACAGCTTTTGCGTGTGGTGCACGTGTGCTCATGAGACCAAACAGGCACCACCTTCTCTACTGCAGTTTTGAACTGCTTTATTTGAAGGCTAATGTGTAAACCTCAGCAACAGATGACAAATTTAACCAAAAAAACAACGTGAAAGCACCTTCAGGAACTTGCCAGTTTGACCATTTAGGAGCCTGAATGGATATTGATTTGAGGCGAATATTCTAAAGTTTGCATTACCCTTTGAAAAGTGCTAATGTAGTTCTTGTCACTTTGAATTAACTTTAGATAAGAGGGACTGACAGAAACATGAAGATGTGCGAACTATATTTGACTGATATTCTGTCAAATATTGCATGGGGTTATGATCCACAACTTTTCCCATCTGCTGCTCAAACCTGAATCCTTGAATGCACAATGGATTAATTACCATATTTTGTTCTGATTTTGCTTAGTAGTATAAAAGACTGTGAATGCTAAATGTACCCTTACCTGCCTTCTTTTTCTAAGGGTAAGGTGTATGAGGTGGGAAGGAGGGGGGGGATTCTTTAGCAATTTTTCACACCCACATATAATGATTTGCTAAGTGCACCTCTTCTCAAATAATTAGATTCCCAGAAGTTAACCAGAGTAACACAGCACTCAAAATTTCATTCACTCCATTCCTTGTGAGATTTTTTTTCCCCTTCAGTAATAAAAGGAATGAGTGCGGATGTAGCATGTTCCATCAGCTGCACTTCACAAGCAGCAGTATAATTACGTGGGGCTTTGTCGTTCGGTGTCGTTGCAGAAGGATGCAGCGTGGAGCAGTGGAGGTCAACACTTTCTACTGATGTTATGTTTCCCAGAAGGCCTGACATTGATTCCCCGGTACCACCTGCCCATCCCAGAAACTCACACTGACACTTGGTAAACTAGCCTGCCCCGTTCTGCAGCTGGACACCCAGAAAGCTGGATGTCTTAAATTAAAGGCCCCTTTGAAAATAGGGGCAGTATTAAGTTGCTAAAAATCCCCTAGTGTTTCTGTGAGAAAACTCGGAAGCCTTTAGTAAAGACTTCTTTTGCTTCTCATCTCCTCTTTCCCAGTACTATTTGGATGAGCTAAGTTATCTTGACTTCCAGCTGAAGGAAATAATGTCCACTTTAGTTGATATACTGGAGAAGCAAACCCTGGTAGTAGCCAGTTCCTTCACTTTGCAGTATCCTTAACCCATGTATCTCCCAAGTATTTTTTTCTTTAAGAGGACACTGAACGTCGCAGTGACATTCTGGGCTACATTCTGGCACCACAACACTTAGCGGGTCAGAAACATTTCTATGTGTGTCCTGTTGACTCTCATATTCTTGTGTCAGTGAGAGACTGTGGTTATCCAGAAATAAGCAAGGCCGATGACGGCATGAAAGGAGGACTGAATGCATGAGGTTAGACAGACTTGTAAGATGGAGTAACAAACCTGTCTCTTATTACAGCAAAGTACCTTCTGGAAGAACTTCATAATAATACACTTGGGAGTAGCTATGCACCCAGTCCTGTCTTTTATATCTTTTGTCAGGTTTTGGAGATTTAAGAATAATATTGCCTTCCTCCAGTACTAGAATATTATATAGATTCCCTCAGACGTATCCATAGCCATTCCTCTGCACATCTTTTTTCAGCATTTTTTATGCCATTATTCTTCTTTCAGTCCATTTCTTATGAAATCTCCAAGCCTTGATTTTGGCATTCTTTGCTCCTAGTTTCCTTCTGTGATTGCTGAGAGCAGAACAGAACAAGGGAAAGTCCTACATAGGAAATCTCTCTATTTTGTTTGGGAGAAGTGTCTGCTACAAAGGTGCAGACTTGTCCTTCATATCCAGTTGCCTTTAATTCTGAGAGGTGAAGAGGATGAAGAAGATAATATGTGAGTGTGAAGAAGGGAAGAAGAAAAAAAGGACTTGAGAATATATTAATAAGGTCTCACTCTTTGGGTGGAAGTTAGTCCTCAGACTACCTGCATTCTTATCCTCGTGCAATAGTAACTAGGTAAATGGCCACCAATATTAGCAAGCGCATAGCTGGTAGCTACAGGACAGCTAAAGGAATCAGTAATTTTTCAGACTGCTAAGAAGCACTCAGATTATGATGCTATCCAACACCAGCAAATGTTCAGGTGGGATTTTGGAAAACACTCATCATTAAACTCACTCCGCTTCTGTTAAGTCGATCCCAATGAAAGCTGATGCCTTAAACTCTCTGCCGGGGGGGTCAGAGGAGAAACCGCCTGCTTTAGCGCTGCTTTTCCTCTTCTCTTCATCTAACTAGCATCTGGCCCAGTTTAATAATCTTTGTTCTGAGTGGTGTAAGGTCATTAGCAAAACCTTAATGGGGACAAGGGTTGAAGCATTGACCCTCTATTTAGGGAATCTATTCCAAAACGAAAAGGTATGATGTTTCTTTAGACCATCTTGCAAGTGACATAAAGATTAATGAGAGACAGACAAATGCCCTTGCTCCAAAGTCAGCAAAAAATAGAAGGTTTTGTTTAAACTTTTCAGAATGAATTACAGTCAGGTGCTGACTATCATGAAAAGAACTGAAATCTGAGTTGAAGAGTCTGGAATAATTCTCTGGGTCTTTCCCCAAATCTGTCACTCTTTTCTATGGATATGAATATTAAGGGGTAACAGAATCTGCAAATCCCCGTGTCCTGAGCTTCTGAGGCAAGTTGGGGACTGAAAAAGGATTGCTTAGGAGCTGAAAAGGTAGTTGGATATTTAGAAAAATAGTGGTATTTCAACCTGATTAATGGATGGTGAAGGAGAAAAATATTTGGATTTTTATAACTTTTTAGAGAGTCCAGATTTACCTCTTAGAGCTGGTAGAAGAAAAATCTCTGCTGCAAACATCTTTATGCATATGGTGAACGCTAATTACTGGCTGTTACAAACACAGATTTTTATTTTAGCAAGCCAATTCAGTTCCATCTGAATTGTTTAGGCAAGATAATTTAATATCATATTCAGATGTTGTCTTGCAAAACTACAGATTGTGTATGGGTGGGTACTACAAATACGTTTACCACATGGTAAGAGGTCAGAACAGTTTCAGAAATGTTTAGTGGGGCAAATCAAAGGCAGATAAGAATGAAAACTGAGTAATGATCCATTATTACTGCTTATTTTCAAAGCAAACCATTGGAGCACTGTAGACCAGCTCCCTGCTGTGTTCCAGAATATGTTCTACGGGCTTCTCTTTTTTTTTTTTCAACCTTAGTTTTAACTAATTTTATAGTGATTTTAAATGTACAAAGCCCTGATGTTATCCAGGATATACACTGCCAGCAAGTTTCAAGTGATTATGTCTTGTCTTTACTGTGGAGTCAACCTGTATTCCTCTATCTGCCAAGAGATATGGTCAAGTGCTATACTGTTTGGAAAATTCATTTTTAGCTGTCCTTATGTTGTAAGATATTTTCTTAGTGTCATATTTTCAAGTGAACAATTGTTTTCTTTTTTCTTTTCTTTTTTTTTTTTTTTTAAAAAAAGCCAGTGTTGTTGAATTCCATTTTCAAAGTACAAGTTAACATGAGAAACAAAAGATTGTTCTCAGTTTAGTAAACTCTTTGGCAGCAACCGATGACCCAGCCTGCCCAAAACCATGCATGCAAGTTTATATACAGAGAGCGAAACCAATAAATGCTCCCATAAATTATTTTGGAGAGAATTCTGAATATTTCTTCCCTTCGCTTCCCCTCTTGCCTCACAAAAGCAGTGTGCATCCTGACAAAAGAGAAACCACAGAATGTGCAGAATGTCAACAAGATCCCGGGGTCTGATTCCTACTAGTTTTACTGGGCTGGGAGCTGGGTACTTACTGCCCAGAGGACTAGACAATAAGTTCATTCCTTCTCCCAAAGAAGCACAAAATGAGGCATTTCCTCTGCATGTTCCCCTGGCTCATGGCAGGACACACAAAACATTTAGAGTGCAATACTTGCTGCTCACCCGCAACGACACTCACGCTGAACCACTGTGTGCTGGCTGCTTGTGCTGGGTGCTCATTTAAACTTCACAGTCACGCGAACATTCATGAAACGGATTGAGTACAGGTGGGTTTTGCATTGGAAACATGTGAAAACATGTGTTTTCTATGTTGTTCTTTATATGGAGACTTGTGTCCAACAACCGAATTATTTTTATTTAAGTATTACATCACTCTTGCTAGCACAAGCAAAGTGCCAGCGCCTGCTCTTTACTGGGCTCTGTAATGTTTTTTCTGTCCTAACCTATCTTCCAAAACTAAGGGGGACCATTTTCACCCTGAAGGAATTTACTGCATGGTCTCCATCTGTGCCTCAACAGAGGAGACATGAGCCAGTGCAATCCTCAGTTCTTTGGCTATTGAAGTTGACTGTATTAACTCACGCTGCTGTGCTCGGAGCATCCATCTTAAGACCCCTAAAAACATCCAAGAAGGAGTTGTTGCACTTGTGCCACTACAAACTTTTTTATACCTTTCAGCAGGGCTCTCTCCAGATGAGCTAACAGTCTCTTCTCTTTTAAAAAATGTATGAAGTTAGGAATGATTATTTTTGTCAACGTCTTGTAGAGAGAGAAATCTTAGAAATAAAACAAAATGCTTTTCATTAGAAGTTCTCCTGGTTTTCTGTAGCCACATTATTATCTGGAAGATCTCTCATATGAGGTCAGAAGATGAGTAGGAAGACCCATCCCAGCCCTCAGTTTCCATTCTTCCTTTTCTGGATAGCACTGTGTCCACCATCATTCTGCTCTTCTCCCTGCAGTCACTCTGCAGTGTGCACCAGGATCCCTCCCATACCAACCCTCATTGCCTTGTCCCGTGCCCCATCCTTGTTCCCAGCCACTCTTGCATTCATGCTAGCAGCTTATCTGACCCTCAGCTTTCCTGCACTCATGTCTTCCTTCAGTTTTTCAGTCACGTCCCAAATCACCAAAAAATGAGTTGGCCATCTACCAAGATGATAATTTCTCATCAGCTGTCAGACTTCTCTCTTTGCTGGATGACCACTGAAAAGTCAACTGCACTGAGGCCACTGTTCATCTCGTTGCCAGTCTAACTTTCCCAACATTTGCACATTTCTCTGTAGCCATCTCTTGGCTCTGAACTGTAAACTCTTTTCTTCATTGCTATTCTCTGTTTGTGCAGAGCCTTTCACTGTGGGCTCCTAGTCCATGACTCCTGGAGGATATGTCAATGCACTCAAGTAATAGGGAACATGAATACTGCACCCAAGCCAAAGCTCTTGGAAATCTTTGTGAGTCAGGGCGTTTAGAATCTGAACCTAGCTCCAGCCACAGATTTTGTAATTGGCCTGCAACTCTGCAAAAGCTTTGTGTAAAACTCATATTGGAACATCCTTGAAATTAAGGGGTGGTGTTGGAATCCGCATCCAAATTTCACAGCTGTAGGTCACCTCTCAAACACGGATATTTGGAAGACGGTGAGGACTGTGCTGTAAGCAGCTACATCGGCGATGAGATATTGCCGCTGTTTTTTGCCGTCTATGTTTTTGAAATGCTTGCTACAAGGACAGCTGTGAGGCAGATGCCGTTCCGAGTTCAGATGTGGAATGTTACAGGGTCACTCTGCTTACCTTATCATAAAAGAGCACGCGTTTTTGTACTCTTCATGTACTGGAAAACAAATCCACGACAAATACTGTATTGTGTGCAAGCGCTGGGGGTGGGGGGAGAAGAAGGGAAGGGTATCTCGTCCTTAGGGGCTGCTCGTGCTAGGCACCGCAAAAGAAAGCCCTGTTTGTCTTAGAGATAGAGGCCCCAGAGTGAGGCACCTGCAGCAGCTAAAGGATGGCTCCGTGGGTGAGTAGTGTGCCAGGGGCTGGGGTTTCTTGCCTGCCACGCAGAGGCAGGAGGAATGGTGGAACTGGACTGTTGCAGCAGCTAAAGTATGGCTCCGTGGGTGAGTAGTGTGCCAGGGGCTGGGGTTTCTTGCCTGCCACGCAGAGGCAGGAGGAATGGTGGAACTGGACTGTTGCAGCAGCTAAAGTATGGCTCCGTGGGTGAGTAGTGTGCCAGGGGCTGGGGTTTCTTGCCTGCCACGCAGAGGCAGGAGGAATGGTGGAACTGGACTGTTGCAGCAGGGGAATCCAGGGGCAGCACAGCCTGACAACGTGGGCTGAGGAATTCTCAGATGCTTTTACAGGACTTCTGCAAGACACAGAAGTTAATGTGGTCCTAGAGTTTGGTCTGTATTGCTGTACACATACACAAAAAACGGACATATCCTGAAGTGATGATGGGGGATAATTGCATTACAGGATGTCCATGCTGGTGCTGTCAGCTGGGCAAAGTGAGGTTTTGTATCTGGAAACTGGAACTTGAGTACAGAGGGAGCAAAAGGTGCTCAGAGAGGCGGGTAAAGACCCTTGGAGAGGAGCTGATGCTTGGGGTGCATGACGGGAGACAGAATGGCAGTAAGCACGTGAGTTTGAAGTCTAATGGGATATGGCAGGAGGCAACAGAAGCAGGAAGCAGTGAGGGTTCCTGAGCAAGGAAATCTGGGCTGGAAGGAGGGAGCTCCTGCAGCACCGGGGGCAGCGGGCAGGGCAGCTGTGCTGTGCCACAGGGCTGCAAGTGGTGGTACGGACGGCATGGTGAGGAACGGCTGGTTCCAGGGCCAAAGTTAGGTCAGGGAGAAGGGAGAGAGCAGAAAAGAAGGAGGGCTGAAAAAGCCAGAAAGGAGAGCTGCAGCTAATTTTTCTCCACCTGGCTCTTTTCTACATCTAGAAGTTTTCAAGCCTGAAGAAAACCTTTGCATTTTGCTTCCCTGCTCTTTATTCCCAGTGTCCCTGCATCTTGGAAAATTGGGTTGAGCTTTGCGAGGGAGGATAAGAGAGAGAGGATGGAAGAAGTCTTACAGCATTGGAATCCCACCAACTTGTCTGGGCAGCTGTTACTGCTGATTATGTATGCTATAGTCATGCATGCTATATTTCCCATGTTAGCTGCATGGTCTGGAGCCTGCAGTTGCAGACAACGGTTTTGGGCTGTGTTCTTTCAACTTACTGGCCTGTGCAGTTTGTTACAGGAACAGCTACAGATTCCAAGGCACATCATAGACGAGAAACAACAAAAATGAACTCTCGTACTGCTTGCTGTCTGCCTAATCTATCTGTCTACCCTTTGTATTGATGTAGTTTCCTTCACGGTAGGGTCTCTGCACCTGTGTAAGTTGAATGCTGAACATACTTGGCACAGGCATGAATACGGAAACGTTGCCCACCGCCACATTTCTGCACACAGTTGCCAAGACAAATATGGGGCCGTACCCTGCTGCTATCCAACGCACAGAACTTCTCTTAGGAGGCCATGAGAGGTCCGCATAAAAAAAAAATCGATGGAAAGATTTGACCCCTTTCAAATGGAGCAGTCTGTGGCATAAATTGCACTACCTTTGTTGTGCGCAGAAGATAAACCCCACATTTTTTTCCTGACTATCCCTTTTTGCTACCATGCCCTCTGGAATGTGCTTTTTCACCCCACTGTATCTAACTAGCATCAGGAGATGGTTTTCAATAAAGACGCAGTAAAACCATTCAGGGTGGGGGTGTGTGGCTGGCTTTTTAAACACACTTATAAATATTATTGCTGATTATTCACATGTGAGGTCTCCACATGGTATATTTTAAACTATATTAGAAAAATTCGTAAATAAAGGTGTCATTAAACATGTGGGGATACCATCATTATACCTACAGGTTAAAATCACTGTCTGAAATCACCTCAGAGGGATGTGGACTGAAAGAAACTGCTAGTTTGGCTGGTGGTTTAGAGGATGTTCTATTGCTGAGCTACTAAATAAATCCCCTTTTGCCCTGCACTGCCTCCAGCAAGCCCTTAGCCTTCCCCACTCTGTCTTCCCCACACTGTTTCTCTATTTTTCCTCATAATCTCAGCCCTGATTCTCTTTTTCCCATTCTTCTGAATGTTGAAGTCATGACCTTTGTGGTTTATAGGCCACAAGAGACTGAGCTAAATGTGTTAGCACAGAGTCAAAACAAGTAATAGCTGGCCAATTAAATTAATAATCCATATTGTTACAATGTTTAACCACGGCTGTTTCCTCAGTGGTCTGTTTAAATCACAGCCAAGTCCTGACCTATTAAAATGAATAACTGGAATTATGAGAAACTCCATTTAATAAACACAGCAAGGAACGCAACACAATCGGTATGAAATATTTATTACCACTTTAAGCAGCAGCTAGTTGAGATTTAAGATTGGATTAATGAAGGGGTTTTAATTTCTGGCTAAGGGTAGAAAGCTTAAACCTGGAACATTTCCTCAATTTCCTGGTATGGCTTTGCGATGGGAAGATTCGAGATGGGAGCGTACGATTCGATTCATGCTTTCCCCTTGCAGAGCTCTCTCCAGACACGTTTGATGCAGGAGGAGATCAAAGCAAGCAGGCTCCAGACAAGTGGCTCAAGTGGCTTGAAAAAACTCAGGGGAATAAGGGCTGGAGCACTAGACATGAGCCTTTGGATTTTAAAATGAGCACTCCTGCCAACCGCCATCCTATGGAGAGCAATGTTAATGGAAGGCTGGTACATTCCCAGTGACAACGGCTCGTGTGCACGCATTTTTTTTGCAGTATGTCTCAGGGCTAGAGGAGGGGGAGAGAAAAATCTCTTCTCTCTGAATTTTGTCAGACAAAATCTCAAGCTGGGAGCAAACCCTTATTGTTTCAAATGGTCCAAGTATTGTTTTTCTTAAGTGCAGAATCACTAAGGTTTTGCTGTTTTTATTCACGCTGTATGTTCATCTTCAGGGTTTCTCCACTCAACAGAAAAGCAACTGTTCTTCGATAGAAATTAGAACTTTGCCAGGGTTGAAAAATACTCTACCGTGCCCAAGCACAAACGGGGATATTATTTTTCTTGTCTTTTCTACTCCTTCTAATACAGAAATGAGGAGCAGGTTAATAACATGCAAATCCTGGCACAGTGGAGCTGTTTGGAGGCACCATGTCAAGGGGCCATGTAATAATTGCTCCAGGCTACACAGACACCTGGAGCATCATCTCTGCAATGATGGGTCCTTCCCATCATTTCTACCATAATGGTTCCACACCATAAACTGTCATGATCCATCAGAAAGGCTCCGATGCATTAAACCACTGCCCTAATTTGAGCAAATACAGGCTGCTGCCATCGCCTCCAAGGATCTCATTTTCAGCATGTGCTGTGATGATATCAAGAATCATACGCATTTTCTCCTCCCCTTCCTCTTTTGATTCTTAATGAATACCCTCTGTCTGAGAGCGGGAGAGGCAGAAGGATTTTGCACGGCTGTGGGCAGCAAGGCCACAGAAGAAGCAGGCTCCTCCATGCTCTTCCTATAACATATATTGAGCCCGAAGCTGGCAGGACCCATGACTCGGGGTAATACAGTTTCAAGCACTGGACTTCAGAAACTAAGCAAAGTCTGACCACTGGGCTTACTCAGCCTCTGCAATGCACAGCAGCCAAGAGGAAAAGCTAGCAGATGATACCTTGGTGGTCACTAGAGAGACAACAGCGAAGACGGGATGGAACTCCAAATTTCTGGGTGCTCAGATTTCTGTTGGAAAATATGTTCACATAAATGCTTAACTTGGGATATTCCCAGTGCTTTAAATTAGAAATGAACTGGATCTTTGGTTCTTTAGCTGGCTTCTAGTGTTGTAGATATCTTCACTTCTCTGCGTTGTTAATGGAAGTAGTTTTGTTTCCCCACGTGTTTGGTTTTTTTGTGTAAGAACATCACCTAAACTGTAAGAAATTAAAACACATTTTTGTGGGCCTAAGGGAATGAACTCCCTCCTTCGTGAGAAAATTACACCTCAGGCGCTTCCCTGATGTCTTCTGTAAACATCCTTGTGCACGCGAGTGCTACCCTGCTCGCGTACAGGATATGCAATGCACACGGCGTGCAGCAGTGGTGTGTCTCCAAAAATACAGAGCAAGTTATTCATTTCCTGAACTGTATGCAAAAACTAGTGTGAATGGATGTGACGTGGCTTGGCTAGGTCTTCGGTGTCCCGGGCTCGTGCCTGGTGCGAATGGGGCCAGCCCTGCCACCAGGAGTGAACTTTGGCTCAGGAAGTTGCTCCACAGTGCATCTGGGCCAGCTGCCTGTTGGAGAAGGAAACCACAGCAAGCTTTTAGCCAGAGGCTGGCATGGGCAAGCCCTGCTGCCCTGATAGCCCATGGGCTCAGCTTGCGGGAATCCCAGGAAAACCTGCCAGCCATTCTGCCTTCCAGGATCAGGAAGCAAAACTACAGTTCTTTGTGTTATCTTGCTGCACTTTTACTGCTTTATTCTGTGTTTTTCTTTCTGAGCCTGTAGGCTCCATTTCACATTGTTGTTTCTTGCTGTTCTTTCTACGGTTTCCTTCAAGGCTCCCTCCAGAAAGAAGAAGAGCACAACCATCCGAGAGGTTAAAACACCGCATTGCTTTGACATCGCATTGCCTCATCTCATTTTCCCAGTTTCCCTCCTCTCGTAGCAAACCCAGGCCCTCAGAGAGCCCTTTATGTTGCTTACGTACCCAGTACGTAAATTTTAATCTGGGCTTATGTACGTGCTCCCAGCTGCAGCTCAGCCTTCCCCAGGCAGGCCGTCATCTCTCCTTGCGTTCGCCTACCTGCATGTCTCATGTGAGTGCCCCCTCCACAGTTTCAGACCAAATGAGACATGGCAAACTAAGCAGTTTAAATGTTATGACCTTGTCTGGTGGCCTTGATCCAGCTGGCATGGGCTCTGGGGGGGCTCCCACTAGCGTTTGAGATTCTGTGGGTGTCTGTCCTGTACCCTACAGTGGTACCCAGGTGGTCCCTGTGACCCCTCACTAGTATGATGAACATCCCAGGCAGATGATGGGACTTTCCCAAGAGCTTGCACTGGACATGGCAGTCTGGGACCTCCCTCATCCTCTTCCACAGTCCTGCAAACCATGATTTCTCCCAGCGTGCTTGAAAATCGCAGATCTCTAGGGAATGGGCAGGCTATATATAAGGCAGATTGCCTGGAAGCCAGAAATAGATAGTTTTATTTAGGCTTTTAGCAGAATTACCATGGGGAATGAGAATTTACTGGGCTTCCCAGTGTGTGAATTTTCCCTGAGCACAACCCCTGCCCGAGCTAGGTAGTTTTCCTCAGTTTCCCTTTGCCGCTCACACCCAGTATCTTCCTCTCCAGCCCGTTGCTCTGTGCAGCACCACCAGCTCCTGTGCAGAAGCTGTTGGTGCCCTGAACACATGATTTAAGAAGTATCCCAGCTGAGTAAGGTTGTGGGACACGATGCTTAAACTATCTGTGGTGGTTGGAATGAGGTCTCCTAACGTTGGCCAGACCAGGGGAGACGAGTGGGTGTCAGCAGCAGGAAGGATGCCCTG
Source organism: Psophia crepitans (assembly GCA_013399095.1). Lineage (NCBI taxonomy): Eukaryota > Metazoa > Chordata > Aves > Gruiformes > Psophiidae > Psophia > Psophia crepitans. Next base: position 756,128 of record VWZZ01005593.1, read on the forward strand.
CAGAATTGCTCCGGAGCAGGGAGGGAGCCTGGGAACTCTCTGCCTGACCCCTGGCACTGGGCAAGTCGACCTGGGGAAGAGCTGCTCTGAAGTTTAATGAAGACAATGATGAGACTTTCGTGGTGATCGGTGAACATCAGCAGCAAGGCCAAAGCAGGTCCCATGCTTGAATGTGGAACCGTTTTTCTAAGGTGACAGAAAAATGCCTGGGCTTGACAGTGACGCTGCTTCCCAAGCCAGCACGGTGCTACACAGCATCCTGGTGGAGGACCAGTCATCTGGCGACCTGAATTTATTCTGTGACTATTTCTCCCTATCACCCTTCAGCGATTTTTTCCCTCTCCTTCCTCCCCTTCAGTGTGAAATTTCTAGGAAAGCAAAGTTTGCCTGGTTCAATTTGGATGTGAAGTGTTTCAGAGCCCTCGCTAGCAGCTCGCTGTTCTCGTTTGCTTTTTGCCAGTGAGCTTAATGGAAACATAAAAGGCAGGTCAGAGAAAAAAAAAAAAGAAAACTGTAAAAAGTAGTGAAAAAAATTAATCAGCCCCACATAATTTAAAGACAAATACTGTTATTTAATTCCACTGTTCTCTTTTGGAGTGTGATAACATAGATGTTGTTATTTTTAAAAGGAAGTAATATGACATCCCATTTAATTTCCTCTGAAACAAGACAATCTGGCTTACCAAATATAGCCTGACAAAGAAAAATAGAAATTTCCTCATCAAAGATCCAAGAGTGCAGTGCTCCACCTTAAATCCCTCCCACCTATTAGGCCCCCCTTTAGACAAGACAGAGAAACAAATTTCTCACACATCAATGATGCCTCCATAATCAATTTCAAATAGCCCCTTGCATAGGGATGCAAATCTTAGCTTTCTCTTAATAAAGCATTTTAGAAGATGGATGTACTGATCTGATATTATTAAACGAAAAGTGGTCTCTTTTTAATCTAGAGATGCAGGGGCGTTAGTAACAGAGTGAATCAAAGGCCTGGTCTCTTTCTCTTCCTAATTATCAATAGTGTTTTATAATCTTATTAATATTGATACACAGTATACTGAAGATCTGTTAACGTATAATGTATGTGGAGGATAATTAACGAGATCCGAGTCAGATCAATCGCCTATTTGACAGCAAACGGTGTGTGGCTTATAAATTATACATATGCTAGGTATGGCTAGAAATGTTTAAAGTTTCAGTCCAATCCTTCCAGTACAGCACTGGGAAAACTGATGAACTTAAAGGCACAGTCCCTTGCCTGTTAGGTTTATACTGTACACTCAGAGGAATAACTCTTATTTAAAAATCAAAGAGTTCCATTAACTGCCAAGATCTCAAAGCAGCACAGAAAACACACCTTCTCCTTGTGAAGTGCAGCTAAACAAAAGGCAAAATCTTGTACGAAAAAGGATGATTAATAAAAGTGAGGTAATTTTCCTTTTGATTTCTGAGAGGAGGTAGCATGCAGGATGTTCCAAATGACAGAAATGATCCCACATCTTCACACTGGCCTTTAACAAGGTTAGACTTGCTAGTGCAGTAAATACAATTAATAATCCCAATTAATATTGCATGTTTTGGTAGGTTTGAGAGCATGAAAGCTTTCCACAGATTACTCTTCACTCCCCAAAGCAGACGCGGCGTGATGAGACGAAGGGATGGAAATGTGGAAATAAAACTTTCCTTTTTTGTTCTTGCAGAGCTCCTGATAAGCATGGGGCTGAGATGAAAGCAGATGTCAGGTTTAACAAAAATAACATATTATTATTATTAATAATTTACCTCAGGGGTACGACCCAGTGCAATAATGACTGCTCGAGGCTGTGAAACTTCATCAATGTTGTGAAAACGGCTCAGACTTGCTCAGCTTTTTCACAGTAGACCTTGGGGCAAGTTCAGCCATGGTGTGAGGAGATGCAATTCCCGAGGTGGAGAGACTGCATCAGTCCTTTGTGTTTCATATTGGAAGGCTTGGATCAGATTAACTGGCTAGAAATTGAGCTTTCTCGGGAATCAAACTGCTACTGATGTCAGTGAGAGTTTTGCTTGAGGGAAAAAGTAGACAGTGCCATGCCAGATCATGCCTGAGATAGGACATACTTCATTCAGTGTCCTCTCTGACAGGAATCGGCACCCAATGCTGTGGAGAAAGACCCAAGCTGGGGCTGCACTCAGCCATGGCGTGGATAAATTCCCTCCATAGCACGCCCCAGACAGTGCTCATCACTGCACAATGCGGGGAGGACAGAGTTGGCTGCAGTCGTCTTGGTTGCTCTCAACAACACATACCTCACAAACCTGCCTCACAAGAAACTTTTCAGTAGGTGTCTTTGGGGCAGAATCCAACAAGATCTCATTTCACCCCTAAAACCAAATAGTTTATCCACAAAGACAGACTTGGGTTTGGGGCTGTTTGTTTGTTTTCCTTTCCTTGTTTTCCCCCATGAACCACTATATAAGCTGGAAACCTGTATGAATCCCCCTCTTTTTTTTGAGGCAAGCCAAGTGCCCTTAGTGGCACCCATGACATGACAAGCCCCAAAACTTGTCCCTTTACACAGCCTCTTTTGAAGCTAGAGATTCAAATCCACCAACTTACCCCTGGAAATCCAATGATCATCACCAGCATTACCCAAAAACCAGTTTGCACAAGCTGGCTGTAATTAAGGCTGTAACATATGACTCTGTGTGAGCTTGTGCTTGTTGCAACAGAAGCCTTGATGGACAGACAGGAGCCCCAAGCTGGCTACGGATAGCAATACCTGCATACCGCAGAAGTATTACCTGATGGAGGCTCACAGGATTAGCAAAGCTTTTCTTGAGTCATCTTTTGTACAGCCCTCGTAGGGCCATCTCCATCAAAGTGGCCGGCCCGGTCTGTGGTGTGGCGAGTAAAAGATTTGCCTTGTCAAGGTAAGTGGGGGAAAATTGTTCCACACTTTGCCAGGTGAAGTGTTAAATACAAGGAAGGACAGGAAAGGCTTGCTAGATTACAAAGGCCATTACTTTATGGCTTGCCGTCCCTTGAGCCAAGGTATAAAGTAAATTATTTAAATTAGAATATTATGCCCTTTCCCCTGAGAGGTTCATAGGGCTACATTAGCATGAATGAGTGAATGCTCGCAGCCTCCAGATGGGGCAGCCGCGGCACATGGGACCTCGGGTCTGAGTGCTCAAAATGGCCGTAACTTCAGAAAAATGGACCCCAAGCTGAACGCAGCAACAGTTTTGATACAAGTGAATTCCTTACAGTCTCTCAAGATGAGTCAGTAGATAAATCAGGTAAAACTGCTCTGGTCTCCTGACTCTCCAGCACTGTGTTTCAACCATTAGACTCATGCTTCCTTTTGTCCATTAGTGGCTTCATTTCTGTCTCATAGCATTAATTCAGGTTATGCTGCTTGCAGTGCTCCATATAAATGAGTTTAAGACCACACAGGTTCACAGGAATCGGTGTGGTCAGGAAATGCTATTCTCTCTCACTCACACCTTCCCATCAAGGATCCACTGGAAGATTTTTAATTGTGTTCTGTTCCCTTGATCAAGGTACTGGGGTGGTCACTGCCTGGACAGAGTCTGGGCTTACCTGTCCGCTCAACCTACTTCCCTGTCATGCTCCCCGGGTTGCCTTTGTTCCCGTTTTACACTTACCTTTTTCATTCCGTTTTCTTGACACAGTTTAGCCTTGGTTAAGTATATTGAAATATATGTCAAAAATATTCTTAACTGTAGGTCAAAACGTCTTCTCCAGTTAAGTGCTCTAATCATGCGTCTTTGCCCAGTCTTTCTTAGCGGAAAGTCAAGATCAGAAGTCTTCTCCCTCTTTGCCCCTCTTTTCCCCCAGACAGGATATCCATCCACGAGTTCTGTGACTGTACTGCATTATCCTCTACGATTTCCAAATGAAAAAAACCCTATAATAACGAGCTAATTTTTCAAACCCAGACCCTTGAAGGAAAAACCGAAGTATCCTATTTGGATATCCACTGGCTAATGCCAGTCCAGGAACCGATCTTTAAGCACCATTCTGTAACACAAAACTCAATGAATTAACGTTAAAGATAGCAGGAAAGTTGAGGTACAAATCAGCTACAGGAAGGAACAAATTAACAGTAGGAAGGAAGCAGCAAGTTCAGATAGCGGGGAGCTGTGCCGGTTTGCAATGCCTGGAATGAAGACATCCCCCTCCTCCCCAAAGCAAGCTCCAGCTTGCCCATGTGTTAGGCTGCTCTCATACAGAAAGGCTGTGAGATATTTATGGCCCAGCCAGCATCAGCCTGAGGCCATGCAAACGGAGCTATTGGATTGTATTTTGGAGAGACAATTTCGCAACACTGAGGTTTTTTCCATGCAAAATTGAGGATGCATATGCATTTTATAGTGCTTTGGGCTACATGGTCAGCCCTGGAGCAGGGAGGACTGGATGCTGAGAGAGGACAGCAGAGTAGTGACCATCTTTCATCCCCACCCACACAGGAAACCAGCCCAATGGCCGAGAGACCTGGTAGGTCAACACTGGAGGTGATGGGGGCAGACTCTGCTCCTCATCTCCAAGGGTGAGGTTTGGAGCAGCAGCCATCCTCCCTCCCTGGTCTGGGAGCTGCTTGGAAAGCTCTGAGTGCCATCTCAAACTCACAGCCATCAGCTGGCCAGGAGAAGCTTTTGAGACAAAAGAGGCCAGCTGAACAATGCGTTTTCTTCCCTGTCCCGCTCCTCCCACTCTCCCTTTACACTCTTCATTGTCTGCTCTAAATTGCAGTTTAATGCTCATTACCAAGTCTGTGAGCCTTAATGAGCAAGGAAAAGGAGGCCGCTGGAGGCAAAGAGGGGAGGCAAGGGCTGCAAGGAGATGGCACCACTGCACCAACTTCGAGAGGTGGGTGCTGGAGGCCAAGCCTCCACCTCTGCTCGCCTTTCTCTGTGTAGTCCCAAACACACAAAGGCAAACAGAGAGGAGAAAGTGTGGAGCCTGGGTGCAAGGGGTGGGGGCGCAGGGGCTGTAGCCACCCCAAAGCCCCCACTCTGCTAGAGGTGGATTCGTCACTCACGAAGCGTGGCTGCCTGTAGGGATGCTCTTTTCTCAGCCAAACCACACTGAAATGTCTCCCTGTCTCGTGGCCTGCAGAGGTTTTGTCAGAGACTGTCAAAGTGCCGGCACGACAGCGTGTGTCCTACCTCTAGGCACCCCAATTTATATTCCAGTGCCTTTCTCAGCGGTTTGTGATAACGTGCCAGGTTGCACGCCCGAGCGGCTGAGGCCCTGGCATATCTCCCTTACTGCCAACTGTCGCGAGTGGAGGTGGGAATGGTGAAGCCTCATCAGCCAACGCTTTGCCAGCGAGAGCGGGATGCGCCAAACCCCCGGGGCTGCCACACCTGCTTTCACGTTACTGGTTTGTCTAGGTCAAACTGGTGCAACTTCATCCCAGTGTGTATAAATCTTCAGGGATTTTGATTTAAATCATTTAAGGTTGTAACTGTTTCCCCTCCCTAAAGAAACACCGTTTTACAATGAGATAAGTTTAATGGGGAGTCCATAAAGCAGAGTTAAGCACCTTGGCAATATTCAAGGGTAAAACACACAGGTAGTAAATGGTTTGCAGATTGCATCATTTCCTGGAGTCCTTGGGCAGAATGTCTTTACATCTTCTTGGGTTCAAGTGTGCTTACAATTTTATCCAAAGTCAGGCTATGTTTTTAAGGAGCTCTGCCTAGCCTGGAGCACCGATGTTTGAACAGAGAAAGAAATGGTTTTCAGAGAAGAAGTGCGTGTCCTGGCTGCGGTCTGGAGGCTGACCCATCATCTCATGGTATTTCGTGCTCCGCGCTCTGCATTGCCTTTGGAGAAAATTACAGGCACTGGCCTCCTTCATGCAGAGGCGCTATGGAATCAACCTGGACTGCTCTAGCAAACACTAGCAGAGTGTGTTAAAGATCCGTGCCTTTCCCTCAGCTAGTGCAGTTAACTAAGAAGCTTTACTTATTGAGTAAAGGTGGGATTTTACAAAAAGCTCATTTCCCAAGTAGGCAGCAGAGGAAGAGAGCAGAAATTTTAAAGGTCTCAGCACCCTGGGTGCTCACTGAAAACTAAGTCCTTTTGAGAATCTGACTGTTAAGGTGTCACCATGGGAGTTAGCAGAAGTATTGAGCACTTGAGAAAAACAGACCTGAGTTTCACTGCCTGCAGGTATACTTACCTAGAGTTTCTTTCTTAGGATAAGACTTCAAGAGAAAGTGGCTCTAACATAGTGGCTTGCTGCTCTCTCCTTTCCTCCCCCTCCCCTCTCACTCCTCAGTCAGGCAGTTCAGCTCTCTCAACCACTGGAAAAATATCACATTTTTTTGCCCATGGAGTTTTCTACCCTGCGGTGGGCTGTTTCAAAGAAGCGCTGAGCCTGATGTGAGGGATGTGGTGCACAGGAAGGAGAGGTGGTGTCAGGAGAACCCTCTAAGGTCAGTTCAGTCATCCACTGCAAGTCCATGGTCCTCCGCCGTGCTGTGTGATCCCACCAAAACGTTGTGAACCAGCAGTGCTGCTGAGACGGGTGGCCATGGTGGCTCTGGTAGCAGCTGGACTGCTCTGAAAAGATGCCATAGATTATGAGTGCTTGAAATCTTTTGAAAAGCTGGCACTAGCAGAGAAAGAAGGAAGGTGTCAAGTCAAGTTGGCCTAATTCCTCTTTAAAATCATATTGTACCCACTTATGTACAATACAGACATTATTTTGTTTCCCTTCTTTAGGTAGCTGTGGACTTGAGGGCAGATCAATTGTTTTCTGTCTTTAAATTTGCACAGAACCAAAAGAATGGTTTCTCCATTCACTTTCTAGATGCCTTATTTTAGCGAAAGATGCAAATACCCCACAGCGGCTCCATCCTTACTAAACAAAAGCAATTCCTCTCTTACTAGCAAGACCGGCAAATGAGAAGTTGAGAGTTCTCCTTTTCTATCCATTTACCACTCTTTTAATCCTCCTCCCCATCTTTTCAAATCCTTGAGGGAAGCAGATGAGCTTTAAGCATGTCCCGGAGGTCGCTGTAGACGTATGTTTGTACATACACATTCACTGGAACCTTTGCACTTCGCTAATCCACGCAGGTCATGATGAGCATACAAACCCCAGCCACTTCGCCCCTCAGCAAAGATTTACTAGTCTATGCAGAGTGGAGACACTATTGTTAAGACTACATTGACCTCTTGAAAGGTATTATAGAATATTCACTCATCTCCTGTTAAGTATTATTGTAAATAAACGGAAGCACATCAATGAATGAAGTAAATTTCATGTCATAATACATAAATTGATTAGCTTCACAAATTGCAGGGCTCACAGTAACCAGCTGGCTCATTGAAAAATGCAATAGAGTTTTGGGAGATAAACTTCTAGGTAAAAAAATATGTATTACACACACAGACACCGAGTTACTAAATATACTGCACGTATCAAAATGCTATCTGTGTAATAATTGCAAAGCCACAGATAAATCATTTTATCATGTACCTTTGCCTTCATGTGTTTTGCTGTTCGCCAAGGGTTCAGTCTTATCCCTGTACAATTCATCAGCACTGGAGCTTTGTACTTTTGAAAAGAAAGAGTGAAATTATGGCTGTCATGAAAATCAGTGAGAAAATGCACTTAAATTTAAGAGGGCCAGGATGCGAGTGAGTCCTTGAAAGCTCTCAAGTGCCACAGCTAAAAATGGAGATTTTTTTTTTCAAACCTGACAGAGGATTAAAAACCAAGAGGAAAAATGTACCCATGTATTGTGATATCTCTGTAATGAATTTGTGAGTCCTACAGTAAAACATTGCTTGAATTTTTTTCCATTTGTACTAGAACTTTGACCAGCTTACTTAGACTTACCAGCTCAAGTCCCGAAAGCACTTAGGCTTGTGTCTATTTTTCCCTTTTGTGGCTAATCTTTTTGAAGTCCTAGGATCTAGTTGCTGTAAAGCAGAGCATGTGCATGGGAAGAAGGTCGAACCATTTGTGAGACTACTGACAAGAGCTTCGTACCACGGGAAAGGGAAGATGCTGAGATCTTTGTGAGGGTGGTCAGACACTGGGAAAAGTGATCAAGAGAGATGGTGGCATCTCCATTCCTGGAAATATCCATTCCCCTGGGCAACCTGCTGTAGCTGACCCTGCTCTGAGCCAGGGGATTGGAGTGGATGATCTCCAGAGGTGCCCATTCAGTGATGGTGTGGTCTGTATGTACTTCAGAACCAGAATGAGATTAACATTTTGTGTGCTAAAAATTGCTGCGGCATTACACATAGCAAAATAATATAATAAGAATGGTGTAACATACGTTGCAATGCTTCTCTCCTTTGAAAGTCGGTGTTTGATATACGGCTGTTAGAAAGTGATTTTTATTTTTTTTTAAAGTCAACACATTCCTCAACTACAATTCTTGGTCTTTTTAGATCTCTTTTCCTAATGCGCTCAAATGCTAAGCACCGTTCCAAATTCATGTCAATATATCTATTGACATCTTTCTTGCTGTTTTCCTCTTCTTCTATTCTCTGTGGTATCAGCCTTGCCAACTGCTCCCGAGATCTTTGGTTATGATCTAGCAAAGCCCTTAAGCACATGCTTAACTTTAAGAATGCAAACAGTCTTTGTGAATTCAGCAGGACATTTCCTTTAACTGCTTTGCTGGGCTGGGGCCAAAGTGCTCAGTGCTCTATATACAGATCGAAATATAACAATTCACACACAGTTAGTTAGAAAATCACTGCGGAGTGTAAAATAAATTGGAACAGATTTTTCCCAGTCCTTTCACAGAATTTGGCCATGAAACACTAAAAAATTCTACCAGCTCTGAATATAGTTTATAAATTAACGGAATTCAATTCATCAACTTATGTCATGGAAAATATCTGGTTTATACACAAAGTTACTTTCACATGCACATTTTTTTCCTCTCCTTCTCTCTCTCTCTCTCACACACACACATGACGTAGGCCTGCTTGACTCTGTTTCTTATGAACTGTGTTCCTCAGCAAATGTCATAACTTATAACTTCTTTTAAAGTTCAGAAAATCTGCACAAATTGCTAGGTAAAAGTTCATGATACTTTAAAGCTGTTAAAAGACATTTTGGGGAAGCTGTACAGAAGTTTACCAGCGGACTGCAGATAAGTACGAACAGGGCAGCGACGCAAACACGAGACCAGCCTAGCACGGTCAGGCCAAAGGTCTGAGCTCTTGCTATACCAGGTGCCCAGATAAGGGCACAAGAACAGGGCAAATGTATTGTGGCATTTATATATCCCAAGTTTATTCTCTCAGCTTCCAACAACTGGCAGAAGTGGTATATTGATACTTACTAGTATATGATTTTTAAAAGATTTTTAATTTCATTATTTTGTCTAGTCTTTTTCTAAATATGTGTAAACTTCTGGCACTCACAAAGTCCTGTGGCAAGGAGTTTCACAGCTTAATCCAGTTCGTGAAGGAGCACCACCAAACACGTGCTGCTGCTTGTTGTGAACAGGCTACTGGCTCATTGTCTCTCATGCGAAAACTAGGGGCAGCAAATGAAACAGCAGCTCATTACTCACCTTCCCTGTGCCAGTCACGATTTCATTTTCTGCAGTAACATCCCCACTCTGCCAATTCTTTTGTTAGCTGAAAAATCCTCCTCCGTCTAATCACTCCCCTATAACATTCTTTGTACAAAGGAAGAGCTGGTGTGCTGGAAGAGGCAAGCTGACTGCTTCAGGGTGCTTCTAGGGGAATTTGAACTCCCAGGGTAATGAAACCTGGACCAAGGGATTTTGCCAGATTGGGACTGCTTAAACTTTTGCGTTGTGGTAAGGAACAGCTCCTCGTGCATCTACTAGAGTCCGCACACAACTAGTTGTGAGCTGTAAAATAATGTCATTCATGAATGGCAAAAGCAAACCACCCTTTCTTTTTACTGCTAAAATAAGAAAACCTTTAAGTGAGCAAAAATTTCCCAAAATTATTTGTGTGAAGCATTCTGCTCATTCTAAGAACCAGAGTTTGTGTATCTCTTTTTGTGTCATCAGAGACATGGCAGAGGAAGATTGAATGGTGGAGGTGAGGCCGGTTTCTTCCTTGATGTATTTACTTCAAACTTCATTTGTGAGTTTTTGTGTGGTTTGTGGGTGCACGTGTGAGTGCATGTTAGTTCATTGTACACTACTCTAAGGTTTAGGCAGAAGAACTGGCCAACAAACAGCATGACTACTAAAAACTGGATTATGCTGTTCAAATGGGTAGCTGAAAACAGCAGAATAAACGAACAACAGTTCCACCTTTTTTATATCACGCTAAAATTCCTCTTAGCAGAGTATTGTACATATCCAAGACTGCAAGATTACCAACTCCAATAGCTGACACATCCTTCCAGATGGGTCTTGTTTTCTGATAAAGGCAGTTATTGTTAAACTTTTTTGCATTTCTCATAAGCTGTTCTTATTGCTGCATTTGTTCTCACCGCATTTGTTTAAATCTGCAAGTCCTAAATCTTGTATTCCTGCTATTACACTTTGAGACCATGAGATGTGTTGCTAAAACACCTAGAAAAGCAAAGGCTAATGCATTACCTTTATTTGCAAGTGTGTTACCTTATGAACCTCAGTTAATCCAGTACTAAAATGGAATGAAATCTTGGCTCCATGAATGCAGCAGCAAAACTCACACTGACATCAAGAAGTTCAGGAACCTACTGACTACTTCTGCCCTGTCAAGTGTTGCAAATCCGTGTGTGCTGATGTCTGTAGAACAAGAAGTGAGATAGAAACACAAGGATTCAACCTCAAAACTTAGTGCTGCTCTATGGGAATCTAACTCTTACATTGTGTCTCCTAACAGGCATTCTTTCTCCTTTTCTTTCTTGGCTGCTTTTGAGTGTTTCTGGTGTGCCCAAGCGGGGTGAGCACTGGCTGTGCATCCAAATGTACCAGGTACAGTGCGTCTGCGCTGGGATGTTAATGAATGTGGGCATCAGGAAATTGGCAACGGAAGAGCCCCGTAAGAAAAGCCTTTTCTTTAGAAAAGTTCTGTGCCTCACGGCTGAGGGATAGAGTTTACAATGGGTTGCTGACTTTTTAATCTTTGTGCCTGAGAATTTGTGCCCTGCTCTCCAAAGCGCTGGCCTAAACTTTGCATGATGGTCTGAAAGCTCCAGCTCTTCAAAGCATGATCTTGGAGGTGTGCCTGGTACCTGTTCTTCCTTCTCCAACAGCCTGGAATCCAGCTTAATGCACTTGACTCAATGTGAGTCTCTGGAATAAGTCTCTGCTGTCCCACATGAATAACAAAATCCCACCAGCTTTTTCATAAGGTTCACCTTAATGTCCTTAGTACTGTCGCTGCCCTCTGTTCTAGCTGTGGCTCTGTTTCCTTTGTGCAATGTATAAATATCAATACATTCCTCCTGCACTACGAAGGTGTACTACAAATATTACATATTGAGAGCCAGGACAGAACGACTCAAAGGTAACAGTGGGTAGCACGCATACAGTTCCTACAAGACTCCAGGCCAGGCCAGACGTGGTGTGATTAAGTATCATTAGCACTTGGAGCCTAGACAATGGCATATTTGAAGCACACGGGTGGCTTCAATCCATTTCCTAGTGGGCAAGTGTCCACTGGACAAAAGCACCGCTAGAACTGGCAATAAGTGGTGTGCTGGCAGCTCACCCAGAGCAACCGGCAGAAAGGAACCCAAGATAGGGACGCTCTCATGTTTCTAGGATGTTTCCTCGATGGGTTTGTGACAAACCAACGGGTAAGCCGACTGCCCTGCCCCTTGGCCTGTGTTGCTAAGGTGTTAGCATGGCACCGTTCCCATTCCCTAAAGACATGTTTAATCTTTGCTCTGATAGCAACGTTGTTTACACAAGTATATGCTCAGTTGAGCTGAGGTGTGCTGCACTGTTAATGCCATATCACTCCCTGAATGGTCTTCTGAACTCTTTTTCTGCTAGCCTTTTATTGCTGAACGGAGAGGAAAATGGCCACATTTTAATCACTAAGCCCCATTTTCTTAGAGGTAGCTCTTTCCACAAAGATACAGTCTATGAAATCCTTTAGTCACAAGAAATAAAGCCAATGATTGATTTGTATTCTGCAATGCACTCTCTGGCTAAAACCAAGTTATAAGTACCAAATGGTTGAGACGGGGCTTGTGAAAGGGCAGTTATTTGAGTGGCACTAGAAGAAAAATGTTAATAAAGGGCAGTCCATTGAACTGAGGTTAAATACTTTCATACTTCTCAACCAACCCAGAAATGTCCCTGAATTCTCATTAAAAAATGTTCTTCATAATCTGATGTTTTACCTCATTAAGGAAGGGGGATCTTGAGGATCAAGAAATATCACTTCGCTGAGGAGAAATAAAGGTAACAGGGATATAGCTTTTAAAAAATCCTTTATTCCTTTCATTTTCTTTAAGCATTTGTCTTGCCTTTTTTTTTTTTTTTTAATTCTTCTGGGCTTTATTTTATTTTTAAAGTTTGGAGTTTTTTAAATGAGTGACCTTAAAAAAGTTTAGAGGCTTGTCCCTAACGGTGTGCAGGCTCCTTTGTGCTCCTGGGGCATAGCCGAGTCAGGAGGGCAGCCACATCGGGCACCAGCCCTGCAACCAGTGCTGCTCACCTTCCCTCTCCTGTCCCAGTACCCTCCCCAACGACCCTGGGGAACAGGCAGTCTAGTCCCAAATAGTAGTTGAGTCTTTGGGATTTTTGAGACTGAAGCCTCAGAGAAACAAAACCCTACCAGGTATATTCCAGCCCAGTCTTGCTTCCAGGTTAAGAATGGGCAAAAATCTCAATATACCGGGAAAGGACTTAACAAAACTTAGCAAAAACCTGTGGGTGTTTGAGTCCTGGTTTGGGATGTCATCGAGTCTGGCCAACCAAGAGTCAGCTTGCAGGATTTTAGACTAGGCACACAGCACAAAGCTTGGGTTTAATCCAGATCATCGTGTGTCTCACCGGTGGGATTTTGGATCTGGTGCTTCGGTTTATTCTGCAGTTGTGATAGTTTTTAGCTATGCCACTCAGTACAACCTGGGCTTTGGGATGCTATGAGAATGCTAACACCTCATCTCTAATTTAAGCACATAGAAAGTCCCAGGGAACTTCGCTTTGTATTATCATTCACCAAGGGAAGCGACTGATAAAAATGGTGTGAATTGACAAGCTGAGTCCAGCACAAGGATGTGCTTCTGTTATGGTGAAGCCTTGCAATGGACAGAGGGACGTGCTTGAATGGAGATTCCCACCAAGTGGCCAGCAGAGTGCTGCCCTGGTACAGCAAATGGACTGACCTCCAGGAAATTCTTGCAAGGATGGTGTCTCCCTCCTCAGGAAGGGGTGTGACATCTGTGAAGAGCTAGGGAACAGCACGTTCCTCGATTTCAAATCATATACATAAGCCAACATTTGCTGCAAATTTAAAATTAGGATAAAATAGCATTTTCATAAGTGCATGAGCTTAATACCCATTTAGTTACCCTACAGTTGGCAGGTTTGCAAGCCAGGGCACATTCAGTTTTGGACTTTTCTTTATAAAAAGGTGACTTTTTTGTTTAGCAAATGCTAGATTTCAAACAAGTCACTCTGTATTGACTGAGCAGTGTTTTTTCTGCTACAGAAGTGTTTAATCCTGAAAAAACTCAGATCTGAAAACCTCTTCGTTGGCTGAAATGTTCAAAGATTTAACAAATTCAGCAAGTGGGAAAATTAATCTTTGAATAGAAGAAACAATCTGACACAATAAGCCATAAAAGTAGGTGCCAGGTGTCGTAAGGAAGTTCTTCATGCAGCACTTGCTTAATCTATACTCAAAATGCATCCACTTTTGTTCGAAGATCCAACAAAACATATGAAATTGGGTTACACCAATTCTCTTGATCTACGAATCTTCCACTGTGTCAAAGATAATACACCAAACAAACTTACATGTAAATGGTGTGATAAAATGATCTACTGTATACATTATCATCCATTAATATTGCTGGGGCTAATGCATTTCATCTGTCACACACTTTGTTTTATATTATCCCCACCTTACTAAAAAAATACCATAAAAACTGCTAGGTTGACAGTCACGCAGGCTACCTGCTGGAAAGCAAAAGTCCAAGGACACGTTTCCCATGGCTGCGATACCGGTGGCTGCCAGCGAAGAAGGAAGCAGTGCGGTCTGGCGGTGAGGAAAGGCGGGCTCTGCTCTGGGCATTGCTGCTGTCCTCTGGGCGAGTCACTTCATTTCTCTGTGCTCGTCTCCCACTCGTTGCCTGCCCTATCTCTTGTTGGTAAATAAGTGGAGCGGCGTGTGTTTTCACAGCAACTAGTGCGAGGGGCCCCAGGGTTGGCCGAAGTCTCCAGGCTCTATAGTATAGCGTAGTCAGTCAAAAATAGCAATTCGTAATAAGATGAGAGACTCCGAGATCACTCTGACCTTGAATTCTCTGCTGTCTTTTAACAGGGAGAGGGTGAAATTGGACTGAAACGGCCCCCTCGTTTTGTGTGGAGCCACCAATGACCCAGGCTGCATTTGAACCACAGCCCTGGAGGCGAAAGGCTTTGCGTCTCATTGCCAATTCACAGCAAGAACATCGCTTGAGCCCACACACTAACGCTAAGCAAGGGCCGAGTGTTACTAATCTTTATTCACATATCTACACCTATTAAAATCACACGTGTGAAGGTTTGCAGGACTTGTTCCTTTATTGTAATGATTGGACCTTTCATAACATGTTCTTAAATCAAATATAAAATGGAATTATCTGCCAAAAAGCAGGGGGAAAAAAAAAAAGAAAAGACAAATGCAAGAAGAATATATGGCTGTCTTCCTCAGACATACTGTGCTGGATGGCATTGTTTGGCTTAAACTGAAATGTTATGTTTTTAGAAGGCTGAGAAGAATGTTTAGACATAATGGTTTAAAAGACTCATTATCACAGGTGCTGCACTTTATTCTCTGATTCATTCCTATTACCAAAAAAGCCACCTCCGCAAAGGCCGGCTGGCAGCGTCCCTCCCGCTGGAACGCTTGCCCTTCTCACTGGCTGCATAATGTGTGGAGGGCAGGATTATCCGACTCACTAACCATCCCTCCCGGCCCACACGCCTCCAGGATGCTGGGGAAAATCTACTCGGATAAGATCTTTCAGATTCTGACTTTCAGTGACCCCGTGACAGAACAAGATAGAAAACTGCTGCTTTTTAAAATGCCAGGTAGTTACTTTCAGCTGCTAACAGATTTCCTCATTCCCGACAGAATATATAAGCATCCATCATAGTTCTTTTTCTTCTTCATGTAAATTATGGGTATTAGTCCTGAAAACCTTAAAAAAATTCTCATGAAAGACCATTGTGTCCCTCCTGATGGTCCATCTCCATGGTCCATGTGTTTCAGAAGGGTGGAGTGACAGAAGACGAGAGACTGCTTAAAAAGAAACGTTCTCTGATTTTTCAGCCAACAGTGGCAGCTAGGAGTGAGTGATGGAAGTTGCTTGGCCAGTGTTTTTGTGAGCCCAGCCACAGTGCTCATGGACTGTGCGATATAGCTGCGATTGGTCGTGATATCATTTTGAGCCTTTTATTGAGATATGTGCAAGCATGCGGAATAAATCTCTTAATTAGTGTCTTCCACATCATACTGTTTTCTCCCTGATGCTGATGGGAAGTTATCACAGGTAAGTCATCCAATCATGCTCAAGCTGAGCAGCCTCAAATGTAAAACATCAAGATTTCTTCTTGCTGTATCCGTAATTCCAGTCCCACTTCTTTCCCTCCAAAAAATTACCATTGCTGGAACCATTGCTTTTCCAGTAGAAGCTCCTACCATCACTTCAATATCTTCACTTATATTCTCCAGGATCTCAGTCACCTCTTCTTATAAGTAATCTGTAAAGATAGCGGTTTTGGCTATTGCTATAAAAACACAGCTTCTGAAACCCTGCGGTCTGTGGGACATGGATGGATGTTCTGTTTGGGAGATGTCCTGTCATGTCATGCCAACTCCAAACCTTCACTTCCCAATGCTCCTACAGGCAGCCTGGTTCTTTGTTAGAGGAAAAGGTTTAAGTTTGAAATACAGCGCTATTTTACTAATGCTACTTTGGAACATAAACAGTGTATTTTTCATATATTATGCAACTATGACTAAGAGAGAGTCTGCGTGGGATGAAAGGAGAAATAAGTCAGGGATAGAAGGTAAAGTATCCACAGAGCAGTATAAAGAAGTTGTACCCATTGTACACAGCATGTGGAGCCTGTAATCCTTATTCATTCTATTTTCTTTATCTGTTGTTGAAATTGTTTTCTACAAAAGATACTATAGAAAGTAATGTAGCCTTCCATTGCCTTGTGCATATCACACTCAGAACAAAAGCACTTTGGTTTTACAAGGAAATAAAGATGTAATGTCCTCTACGAACACACGTGATCAAACTCAAGGAATCAAACCCAAGCCCTGCCATCAAGAAAGTAATTGTGATACTAAAAACCAATAGGGGCAGGAAAACCTCGATGTCTTCCCTCACCCAGCTGCCAGCACCTGCCTTCAGCATCAGTACCCAGCCAATGTCAGATATTAAAGAAACAACATCGGTGTTGCATACACCTGTATTTTTCAGCTGAATTCCAGGAAAACCACCCCAAAGTCAGTCAGAGCAGATCCAATCAAGCAGTTTGCTCCTTGTGAATCTCTAATGAGCTCTTGGGTGCTGGGTGGCTGGGAGTCTGAATGGCCCCCTCAGTGCAGTGGTGAGCTCCCAGCTGATTTTCTGGTTTTAGTGAATACATATTTTCATTTGCAGCCACTGCAAGAATTATTCCATGATGAAAACAAGCATTCCCCCATCTTTTAAAAAAACAGTACAAATAAAGAAGCCAGGCCTTCAAGTGTGACTTTGTTCTAGAGGAACATTAAATGCAGTGCATTACACGCGCACACTCACTCGTGGTCACTCTCCCCACCCTCTTTTTAATTTATATTTTCTTTTATTTGCAGGCCTTTAAAAAAGAATTAGACAGCACAGCACAATAGGCCATCAAACTGAGAGAGGAAAAAAGTAACCCAACGCTTTACTCAGAGGTTGGAAATGCTGCAGACAGAAATTGTTAAGTCCTTAACATATCAATCCAGAGTTGTATAATTCACATCCAGAGCTGCTACCAAGTCACGGGGGGGTGACTTAATATGTTCCCCAAAGTCCATTATGTTATCCATATCCAGGAAGATATCTGTGCCAGGGCTTTCTTGAATCAAAGCGATGTCCACCATTCTTCAACTGTGAGCCTGCTGAGATTCTTTTTTTTTTTTTTTTTTCCCAGTTCCTGGCAAATAGATATCTGGCTCTAGTACATGCCAGATTGATGCACTTTGTGACTGATCCCTTAATAATATTCAAGTCTCCTAGCCCCAGAACACAAAAGCTCAGCAACTGCACAGATATCTACCTCCAATATTTTTTGCTGATATAAAAAAATCTTATTATCTCCCTCCCTGAAAACGCACTCAGTCTCTTGTGTTAGACCTCACAATTTTAAATTTTTTTTTGCTTTCATATAGACCTAGCAACAAGCAGATTTTTTTTTTGGTTTTAGCAAATGTGGGGAGAGACTATGAGCGATAGCGAGAGAGGAGGAGAGAGTGTGTGTGAGTTTTACACTTGGGGGCTCCATTACGTCTATGCAATATTTTCTAATACATGTATTCATATTCAGGTGCCCAACATGACTTCAGCGCTTCCTCCGTCATACACAGCTATTACTTTTAAGTCTGTGTATGGCGGAGCAGTTTTCCAAATCTGATTAAAAATTCCAAGGATATAATTGTTAAAAATACTAACAACCACCTACTGCAAAGCAAGCATTTTTCAGAACTCGAGAGCTAAAAGTAAACAGCTCACTCTGGCTTGATTTCTTATCGCTCTACCCCTACGAGACTGAATGGATAGAACTATTTTATAACATTGTGCTGCTGTATAATGCTCTTTAGTGGCAATATCATGACATGTTAATACATACCTACACTTCAGTCTTCAGCAGGTCCTTTCATCTGAACAGACGAGATCTAAGCCACTTCTTTTCAGTCTTTTTTGATTTGTGGACCCCTGCAAATTTCCTATGAAAAGTGTGGCCCCCTTTAGCATTTCCATACGCAGAGACTGCTACATAGCATCTGCGAAAGCAGTTTTCCTTAAGCTTTTATTGGTAAACGTAGCAGGACTCTCTAGGTCACAGACTGAAAACATTTTCTAAGACCTTACAAGTTAATTAAACTGCAAACCCCTCACCCATTAGTCTAGCAATACCTCCACTTTTTGAAGGTGCTAGCCACGGGACAGAGGATCATTGTCTTCCCAAGAACACCCCCATAGGCAGAAACTTCGCCTGGGACACTGTATTTCCAGACGTGCTGTTGACCTTCACTCTTCTCGAGCAGCAATAAATCTGTCAGTGTGAACAGTGGGCACAGAGATCTACAGAGATTTGAAGGCTCCTTGCAAATGAAGTCACTGAGCCTGTGCCTACAGCGTGGCATAACGAGGAACCTTCTGTACCAAGTACCAAGTACCATTTTCAGTAGTACCAAGACTTTTTAAACTGTAATCAGGCTTTTCCCCTGTTTTTTTGGATGATACAAAACCCAGCATTTGAGATGTTGTGGGGATTTGGTGGGTTTTTTTTGTTTGTTTTGTTTTGTGGGGTTTTTTGTGGTGCTTGTTTGTGATATAGGAAGAAGACTTAAAAATTGTAGTCAAAGCTATTTCTTAGCTGCTTGTTTGCGTTGCTAGTATAGGTCTTATCTTTCGCAGCAGACTACATTGCCACTGGAGTGCTGGGGGAAAAAAAAAAAAAAGCAGGACAGCCCGTTAAGTGAAGATCAGAAGTTGAACAAATTGGGAAGCTACTTTTCATGGAACTGTTAAAATCATCTGGTTTTGCTTATTTGCTCTTAAACTATAACCTTGGGAAATGTGTAGCTGAGATTAAATCATTGTCAAAGTTTCGGCCCCTGTGCCCTTCCATTACAATGCGTGAGAGTTTCCCCTGCGCATTCTGAGATAAGTCTGGACTATTTTTGTTAGAATAGTTAGTGCATTCAGAGCAACTTGTTCCAGCACAGATAAGGCAAGTGGTGCTTTAAGATGTACTTGCTGAAGTGTGTGTTACAACAGGCTAAGTATCACTTCCACATCTACACCGGCAATTTGGAGTAAATTGGAACATTCTAGTTAGGCTTTTGTAAAAAAAACCCCATCTTTTACAATCCTCAGGTCAAACTGCTACAGACTCCAAGACAAACTCCAGCACAGATTCCCAAACTCTGCGTAGTAGATATCTGGCAGTTTGTGGGAGAATGGTGAGTTTAAATGTGTTTATTCCCATTTTTGAGGAATGCAGCTGATTAGAATAAGACAGAATTAAGAGTAAAAGAAAAGTTAAAGGCAGTCAACAATATGTGGGGTTTTTTTCCTAACATAATTCTTCCAGTAGCTGTAACTGCAAGAGATATGATGTGAGCTCAGCTGGAAAAGGAAAAGGATTTAATATTTGTGAGTAGGAGAAGGGGCTCACAGTATCATCTCTGTGCAGTGATGGCATTAATAACACCGAACAAGCAGCGTAGTGAGCAGTGGGACTCGGGCAGTCTGCTCTCCGTGCACCTTTCCCGCATGGGCTCTCTGCTCTCTGACACCCCGCTGCCCTCTCCCTGCGGACCTTCCCTCCGCTGGGTGCTAATTTGGAACTCTCTTAGAGTCATTACGTTGGAGGATGTAAATATTGGTGATCTCTCAATCTCCTGTCATATTCAGCCGAAGTTGATCTATGGTTACAAATTTTACAGCGTGATGAGGTGAGCCACTTTTCTCCAAGAAGCCAAGATAAAAGAGGTGAGATTGTCAGCCAACAAAACTAGGGAAAGTTAAACTTCACGTATCTCTCTGATGAAAAGCAAGCATAATAAGTCTTTTAGAAAGTAAAACAAAACAAGGGCGCTCTGTGTTGGTAAGAGAAACAAATCCAGAAGGATTTTACAGAAACTTTTAAGAGTTCTGGTTAAAGTTATATCAGAATATCACATCTTCTCTTGAGGTAGTGTTGAGACTGTATCCCCAATGTCCCAATCTTGGCATTTCCATTAAAACCACAGTTCCTGGAAGTCTGTCTCTCAGAGTCTCTGTGCTTTCTTTATTTAAAACCAGCAATATCTATCCTTTATGGTCTTTATGGTCAAGATTTCAACTAGGGAATGCATGCAGAAGTGTACTGTAAACTAACTTAATACTCCAGACAATAAGTTTAGGGCATACAAAGACATCTTCTGTTGTCAGCTGGTAGGTTTTTTTCCATCTAGAAAGTATCTTCATTAAAAGCAGAATTCAACTTTTAGGTATGTAAAGCTTCAGTGTGTAGTCTATGCCAGCCCTTTAGGGACTGATTGCAGTCAATGGAGCAAGACAGGTACGGTAGGAGGTGAGTCATTGCACAGTGGAGATGTTTTAGCGAGCTGGGATGAGTCACTGTTTGGGCCTCTTCATTACCAATACAGGACACTCAGACGGCCACCTTAAAGCTGGGCGAGACAGGAGACAAAATGCTCTCCGACATGTTACTGCTGCAGATGATCTTCAAACTGGCCTGTTTTCACTGCCTCATCCAGCAATCCGCAAGGTACAAGCAGAGCCCTCTGCCTGTTGTGTCCTGCTGATGCCACAGAGGTGAACCTGAAGACATGAGGACCTGTTCGGTCATGGACAACAGGATTGCAGCAAAAGAAATGAAAGCTACTGGTGATGAAAAGGCAATACAAGATGATACTCTTATAATATTATTTGGTTGGAACTGAAGGAAGATGAGTTTGAAATAGAAGTGTGGTGGGGTTTTTTGTTTGTTTTGGTTTTGGGTTTTTTTCTTTCTCCACACACCTCCCCACACACACCCCCTCCCCCACCCCGAGATGGTAACAAACTACGGCTGGGACAAAATTTGCCTACAGTCGAAGAGGGTTTCTGACTTGAACTCTTTAAAACCAGGCCAGATGTCTTTCTAAATGAAATATTGTAGCTCAGCTAGAAATGTCAGACTTGAGGCAGGAACCACTTGTTGAAATTCAATGACCTCTGTAATACAGGGCCTCAGAGCTGAAGATCATAATAGTCTACTAAAAATACTACTTCTATTTATTTGTATTAAAGTAGTGCTTAGATCCAAATAACATCTGCTTGCAGAAAAATACCCACATTCGTAAAAAAAATTTGTGTTAAATCAAAACTAACATTGCTATTTTCTGCTAAACATTGTACACACGCTTAGTAAAAATACAGTCCTTGCCAAAAGAGCTTATTATCTGCATTTTCAAATATAAACATCTAGCTTTGTGCACAGAAAGAACCTCATGGATTTTGGTAACAGATTCACACACACATGACCTAATTGGTGCAATTGGTGGAGCAGCTGAGGCACAGCAGAAGCTCCCTACATGTCCCAGGTTGACTATAGCTGGTCACTGACGACAGCACTTATTTGTCCAGACGGGAACATCTTAAGGACTGATTCTGCGAGCTTTTGGTTATCTTCCCAAAGGGAGCGGTGGGAGTTCACAGCTTTTCAGGTCTGAAATCGGGAGGAAGGAAGGAATTTCATATTCCTACAAGATGGTACACTGCTGCGTTACCTACTTTCCTGTAATTGTCCCTTACTGCAACAGCCAGTGTTTCGGTCATAAATCATGCAGCTCCAGTGCCACAGAAAAGTATGCAAAATGGGCTGCATGTACTATTTTAGCTATGCTCTCCACTCCTGCCTGGACACAGATTGCTTTAGGTCAGAGGGACAAAGAAAATGAGCCAGAGGACATGTGTATATTGATAACAATGTGCACAGTTCTCCCAGGTCTTCTGTCCGCGGACTTCTTCAGTCTGGGCCCTCAAATGAATCTAGTGCCCAGTGTTATTCTGATTTATGTCATCTCTGCTTTCTTCTGCAGCCCTCTTTAGCAAAATTACTGCCTCAGCTCCCTGTCTTTGGGAAGGAGGCTAAGCTCAGAAGACTGGCAAGGTGGAGAAAGAAGATGGTGCCTCAGGCAAGCAGTGGAGATACCAATTCTACCACAATGCCTTGAATGCCAGATTATGTCTTCCCACAGATGCAGGAGATGTCCTAAGGGTGCTGTTGCCTGGAGAATTACAGTGGTTCTCTTACACCCATGAATTGTTGTAAAAAGGGTGATTGGAGCCAGTGTGTATGATAGACCTGTGCCCCAGGTAAAATAGCAGACAAAATACAAAGGTTAATGCAGGACCCACCCTTACCCATTGTGTCTTCCTAATTAGAAAGAAAAGTCTCCAATGGAGTTTTACCAAATGCCTTGAAATCCAAACAGGGTGCATTTTCTGTGAGGCAGGTACTGATCGTGATTTGATATTTGTCTTTTGGTTTGAAATTGCAACCTCTTTTCTGATCAGAGCCAGGAAGTCTCACCTGCAAAACAAGAGTTCTGTAGGATTAGGGTTCTTGAAAGGAGCTAATAGATCCAGAGGGACGAGATGGAAGAGGAGGAGAACAGCTCCCTGGCTTCTCTTTTGCAGAGTTATGCTTTCTGAAGGAGAAAGTAATTCAAGAAAGACTGGTTTGAAGAACCACGGTAGAAATGTCCTGAGACCTATTGCCTCTTCTCTTCCCACTCTAAGTAGATGAACAATGTTTGGAATTACTCCTGTAAATTATCCCTCCCCATAGTGCTTGCAGGTCCAGCTCTTCTGTTTCATGTTTCTAGGGATTCTGAATTAAGTAAGGACGGGGAGCTCACACATCAGCTCTGCTGGAGCTAATTGCAATACTTCAGGCTGCAATAAGTTTCCCAGAAAGGACCCTGTTCCCATGCGCCTGCCAACTGAGCCTCTCCAGAGACACTATCTAGAGGCACCAGCAGCAGACAGAGCCTGTGATGCAATAAACCTTTGGGAGCACTCCTGAGACACAGGGAGAGCACTTGATGTTGCTGCTATCCTGATTGTTTTGGATAGCTCATTGTCACCTAATTGTACTGTAGGAAGGTCTGTCCATTCCCTCCTGTCTGCTTATTTATGCCCTCAGGCTATGTAAAGGCTGCACGTGCCTGAAACAACAGCCAACCACAAAGTCTCCAGTGCCACTCTTGGTATGCACTAGCTCAGGTTCCTTGTTGCAAGAAAAACCTCTGTCTGTGGATAAATGGCAGCATATTCTACAAAAAGAGAGAGAGACTGCTCTGCTCCTTCAGCAGGACTCTGTCTGTCTCCTTGGCTGACTTGACACTGCTTGATGTAGTTGGGAGGCCTTTGCCACATGAGAAGGAGAAAAAGGAAGACATAAGCTCCAGGAGCTGGAAGAGGAAAAGGAAAGACCAAAACAATCTTTAAAGCATAATTATTAATCAGAAAATTATTTGCAAGGAAATAGTGAAATACAGTAAATGTCTCTATTATAAATGGCCTGGTCAAGCTATTAAAATTATTTCAAGGAGAAGTTAAGAAGGGTTTTCCTGAGAACACCTTATGCTTTAATAGATCAGCTATCAATTAATATGATTGTAAACTTCCCGTGGCAAGAGCCTGCTTGCACGTGCAGTGGCATAGTGGTGGCTCAGTACAAAGTACTGGTAACAAGTGCTCCCACGGAGAAAAGAAACCATGCGGTCCTGCAGCTTTCTGTAAGATGAAAATCTGCATTTGAGCCTCCGGTTGCTCCGGGAAGGAGTGTGCTTCTTGTGGAAGTGCGGCTGCCAGCCTGCAGGCCTGGCTGAGGTCTGAGCGGGATGTTTCACTCTGGCCTTGCAGGAAACGCAGTACTCATTTACTTCCTAGACTAAATTAAAACTTCCTGTCTTAGCCCCAAATGGCGTTCTTTTGGTCAGCCTCCATTGCCGCCCTTACTGACTGCCGAGTGATGGTGGCCACAGGCTGCTCTGAAGATCTGAAGTATTCCGGACAGAAAAACATGGGTCAAGGAAAAGTGGTGCACTGAAGAGCAGGAAGCCTAATAGATTTGGAGAAAAACTGAGTCGCAGGGGAATGCATTGACTTGCTTGTGGTGTGAGGATAGCTCATCTGGGTCATCGTGGGATCACTGCTGTGACTGGAGCTCTGCCATGGACAGATAGAGGCTCTCTTGGAAAGACAGGCAGAGAATAAAAGCAGAGGGTGTATCTTCTACACGAAGGAGCAGTATGAATGTATGGGAACAAGAGACAGGCTGTTTGGGAGCTTGTGGGTCAAGATTAGTGGACAAGCCAGTAAGGGTTACACTGTGATGGCTTTGTTACAGATCACCAGATCAGGGTGACAATGTCAATCAAGTCTTTAAACATTTAGGAGTCTCAGATCACAGTCTATGGTGCTATTGGGAGACTTTAACCTCCCTGACTTCCGCTGGAAGGACAAGACAGTGAGATGCAGCAGGTTCAGAAGGTCTCTGGAGTGTGTTGAGGAAAACCTAATGCAGATGGTGTATGGCCAAAGAGTGGGTGACGGTCTCCTGGACTTGCTACTCACAAACAACGAGGAACTGGATGGGAATGTGGTAATTACAGCCTTGGCTGTAGTGACTATGAAATAGTGGAGCTTGTGATCCTGATGGGAGTGATGAAGACAAGCAGTGGAGCACAAACCTGGTGCTTCAGGAGAGCAGACTTTAGCATCCAAGTTAGGGCATTTCAGTCTGAATGGATTGACAACTAGATGTGTAAAGGACTGTTCGGATGACCAAGCTCAATGGATAGTGGGTAATGGGTTGAACCTCTAGTTGCCAGTGGCAGGTGGAGTACTCAAGGGGCCTATCCTGGGAACTGTCCTCTTTCACATTTGCATCAGTGACCTGAAGGAGATCTCATCACTTTCGCAGATGACACCAAATTAGAGGGACCAGTTGACAAAGGCAGGGCTGCCATACACAGGGACCTAGAGGGGCTGGAGGAATGGGCCAACAAGATCATTATGAAATTCAACAAGAACAAATGCAAACTCTAACTTCTAGCTGTCCTCAGAGGTTTTTGAAACCTGACTGGACAAAATCCTAAACAAACGGGTCTGAATTCAGAGCTAAACCTGCTTTGAGCAGAAGCCTGGACTAGAGACTTCTTCCCACCCATTCCAACACGAGTGGTTCTGTGATTATGGTATGATCAGATAATCCTACATTGTTAAACCTGATTGTTTTAAGAAGTTACTACCCCTGTGCTGATGATTGCCATCCATCAGCCAGAACCCCTACAGCTGGAATGCAGCTGACGCATGTTCATGTTCCTAGACCATTGCAGCACTAATCCCTTTTACCTCATATTGCAACAGACTACAAATGCAAACGCAGCTAATTATTGTGTGTCGGTTGAAAGGGCAGCCACTTCTGGCTGAGGGCACGCTTGTGGCTTAAAGCTTGCTAGGTTCATTGCTTACCACCATGTGTTCTCAGCCACAGCTCACCTACAAGACCACCTTCACTGCTGCTGCATCAATGCAAGCCAAATTACTATCATTTTATGATCTATATTACCATACTGTCCATACACTCTGTTTAGGGACCAGTATCCCAGCACAACCACCGAGCAAAAAGAGAGCTCGTGCTCCAAAGCACTGACTGCCCAAGTAGGTGCCAAAGGCAGCAGGTAGAAGAGCACTGGGAACCAGCCAGCCAGTGCTCTGCAGTCTCAGCCAGCGACCTCCGTGCTCCAGCTCCTTAAATGCCATCCTGTATTTTTTAGATAGCGGAAGCATACTGCGTCTGGCTAGTGTTTGATGTCTGCCTGCGAGCATATACACATAGACACCTACACTCAAGTCCCTTCCTGTGAAATGAGAGTATTTTGTAAATGTAATGGACTAGCGTTTTGGTTCGTTGGGGAAACAGAGCCATAGAAATACCCATCTAAGCATGATTAGTTTAACAGTGTCTATTTATATATAAACATGGCTAAACTTGCTGGGTTTGTTTCTGTTTGGAATATTAGATCCAGTCTGAAGCAATGGCTGGCTATGGAGGTGCACATATATCTCTGTTGCACAAATAAATCAAACTAAACCAGCCCAGTTCTTGTAGGCTGGCATTAGGATAAGTATATCTTAAGAAAGTTCTTATTCAGACTTGGCTTCAGGCAATAAAACGTCATAGATGTATAACTCTAGTGAGTGAAATTTCTAGGGAGCAAATTAGGCTAAAAACATCTTCTAGAGACAGCTAGAAAGGAATCAGACACCACCCGAAAATAAGGCAAGTTATGCAGTAAATGTTTCATTTATTGGATTTCTTCCATTACTATTAGGGTTAAAAGACATGTTGTCAATAAAAGTGGTATATTTATGGAGCGCTCTGTATTTCAGAAGCTTATTTCTTGTCATTCACTCCTATAATGCTTGATATCACCTCATGATAAAGTGTGAATAATCCCTGCATGAATGCATATTTCTACCCATTAACCATTTTATTATTAGACAGAATTATCTCTAACAAAAGCAAGAGGTACAGCTGTGGTTTAGGTGCTAAAAGGGAGGTTTCTTCCCACTGAGCCATGGCCATGACTTGGGAAGCAGAGCACAGATTGAAAGACATTAGGCTCTGTTACGAGGTTGAAAACAAACAATGCACGAGTCTCTTTGGTACCTGTTTTTCCAATGTTTCTCCATCAAGTGCGGACAGAAAGCCCACACCTATTGCTCAAACAACACCCCGTGATGCGGTCAGTATGTGTGAACTCTAAAGCCACAAAGAAATTTAGCAGTAGCACCACGACCTGGTTGTTTGTTGATATTTTTCCCATTTGATAGCTTTCTTGAATTTTCACGTGTACTTGTTTTGGTCAATGCAAATGACTGCAGAAAGGTTGCTGTGTTTTCACGCTGTCATCTTGTCTGCCCTAGAAAAAATTTCCCTCTTTGCTACGTCTGGAAGAGCCAGTACTGGTAAGGCACTGGGCAGATGCGTTTGCTTCATGCTATTGGAACCTTTTCAATATTGAAATCTTTTTTGACATTCAGAGCAGATTTAATGATCCAAGATTATTTGTAAACATACGGACTCCTTTGAGCTGTAGACTCAAATCCCAGCCTGGTCAACCAAAGTCCTTTTATCTTTCCAAAATAAATAACTTGCATTTTACACATTGCAACCTACATTGGGACCTTTTGGAGAAGACCGTGAAAATGCATGACTCACCCCAGATATGTAAACATTAACTGGGAGATCCAGCTGGCAGTTAGCAGACCATATTTCTCCAATATAGACTTGGGCCTCTGCTGAGACATTAAAGATTCCAAAGCATTTTTCATAAAACAATACATTTCCTTGGCTGCCCCTGGTCAACCTCTTCCCTCTCCAGTTCATTGCAATGTGAACTGGCAAGCGAACCTCACATGCTTTTTCGCCGTTGCTGCTCGTGAGACTCTGCAAGACTCTTGGGACCAAAATGTTGTGCCGAAGCGTAAAACGGTGACACCACTGTCGGTAACCAAAACCCACTGCTCAGTATTTGGTAAATTGTACCAAGTTGTGAGAATTACAAAAGCCTGGAGAGAGGCACTTCCACTTCTTCATCTGTGCTAGAGGTCAGCTTTGGCACGAAAGCCGCTATCTCTTGAAGACTGAACTTGGAGCACCTGGCTCTGCCACACCAGATGTTACTTAAAATTGGGTATCCAAACAATAAATCATGTTTCATGCAGTGGATTAGCTTGGCATTTCTTTTTAATATTGTGTTTCTTTCATTGTTGAACACTATACTTTCTTTTTTAATCTAAGGTACCACCTGAGAACCTACAACTCAACAGGTGCTATTGACCCCCGGAGAGCTCTCACTTCCCTGAGCATGCAACAAAGGCAGTTACATGAAGGAAAATGATATAAATAAGATGCATAAGCTATCCTAAGTGACTTGTACTACCTTAATTAAACCACGTTGGTTTAGTAGTCGTCAGCAATACCTGGACTTCAAAACCAGCTATAAGCTGTAGTCTGAAAACAAAACCCTAGGAGCTTGCAGCAGGAAGAAGTTGATGTTGCTGTGAAAGCTAGAAAGCAGTTTCCCAGCCCTCCGTGGGGCTCCTCTGAGTCCACTGTGGTGGCAAAACTCCAGCTGTGCAAACGTGCACGAACAGCGCCTTCCACAGCTGGGGCACAGCGCCTCCGCCTTCCAGCCAGAAGCCACCAGAGCCAACCTAGGACCACCACGTGGCACTGGAGTAAACAACGCCAAGCTCCCATTTATCAACATTTACTAATGTGAGTAACGTTACTTGCGTGAGTAGTCCAGGTGTACCATCATCTTCATGAATAGTCTGTCAGATGTTACTCGCACGTATGAGGCTCTACATAATCAGGCCCTTCTTCTGCAACCAGCTTTGGGCGAGGACTAGGCCTGCCTTGAACGCCAACTTTTGATGATGCTTAATAAGGAGTTAGTAACTACGTTGGGACTGAAGCAAAAGTGTGCTTATTTAAAAAAAAAACAAAAACAAAAAACCAACCACAAAACACACCACCACAGCAGATTGTAAAAGGATCTTTGAAAAACAAAACAAAACTGTGCAACTGTTTTTGTTCAATTGGATCAAATTATAACACATGGCCCCGCAAAGTAAATAGGAGTCTGTCACATTTGTATTTCTAATCTCATATTGTTCTGGGATATGAAGGCATTTTGAAAATCAAAAGGCAAACAAAACCGGAGCATGTTTGTTAAGGTGTCACTCTGCAAGGCACTAGTTAGCAAAGACAATAAGTACGGAATCGGGGCAAACGGGGAGCGCGCGTGCCCGCAGCCAGTTGTGTGGTAAAATCTCAGAAAGTGAAAAACAAGTTAGTCAAAAGACCAGTGGAAAAAGAAACTGTTCAATGCATTTGTACATTGAGTTAACAGTGAAGTATTTCATTCTTCGTGTTTTTGCTTGGTGTCTTGAAATAATCCCTTTTCTGTCTCCATATTCCCACTTAGACATTGTTCACAGACTTATTTATTTATGAAGTCTGAAGGTTAGTCCCTACCTGCTGAGACTAATTAGCCCTGTTCTTTGTGTCCTATGCAATCCTGTCTGATTAAATGTACACATTTGTTTTACTTCTTTTCATGCTTCCTTTCACTCTACTTCTGCTTTACTGATTAATATTAAAGTTGTAAGTTGCAGTGATTTTTTTTATTTCTATTTTGTCTGCATCTTTCCCTTTAGTATGCAAATTTCTATGTGAACTTTTTAATGCCTGAGAATTCGTGTTAGCCTTGTCGATCTCTGTATTATTATTTTTATTATTCTTTTTATAGAAGACAGTTTAGCTGAAACCCCCAAACTCTCTAAATATTGCATGACAAATTGGCTTTGTTTTGGAAACCCTATGTGCTGAATGGCCCTTAGCACGAGCAGCAGGTTAGATTTCTGGAGGAATGTTTGGATTATTTAGCACAGCCCGTCCCTTGCTTTCTAACACCATTTCCATTAGGCAATTTACTAATTCCCATTGA
>VWZZ01005594.1:0-17339 GCA_013399095.1 Psophia crepitans
GTGCTCTAGGTGGTCCTGCCCTGCTAGGGGTGTTGGAGTAGATGATCTTTCAAGGTCCCTTCAAACCTCTAATATTCTGTGTGATTCTGTGTCATGATTCGGATGCAGCAATGCATCTCTGTATCATGCACTTTGGATGAAGAGATTTCAGGAGACTTCGGGAAAAGATGATTCCTAGCAGAAGACCTGTGCTACTGCTCTGACCTCCACCGTAGGCAGAGCCTGGGCTCCGCGGCTCGCTGCGTGCCAGCAGACCTCCTGCGGGGCTGCAGCCTGCCTCTGAGTCACTGCCTGCTGCTCGTCCACACCAAGAGAAGCAACTGCATCTCCAGCAATCTCCCCACTTCCCTCCTTGCTCTTGTCATCATTTACTAGGGACCGATGCCAGGAGCAAATTGCCATCTGCTCAGCTGCACTGCTGAGTGGGTGCTGGATGGGAGAGCAGCCCAGCCCTGCCACCCACTCCTTGCCCCTCTGCATGGGGAGGATGCTCCCTGCCCTCTCCAAAAGGCCATTTCTGCTCCACAGGGCTTCTCCAGAGTTTTGGAGGAGGAAGGGGCTCCCACTGCAGTCTGGGCCCAGGGGAAATGTGAGAGAAGGCTAAAAAAAAACGGGAAGGAGGAGGAATGAAAAGAGGGCTCAGAGCCACTAAACAAACAGACCTGTGGCATCCAGGCGTGCTGCACTTGTGTAGTTTCAAACCCGTGGCCAAATAGCATTGGCTCTCCCAGGCCTTGGCCGTGGTGGGGTTGGCGGAGAGAGGGAGGGGACAGAGGTAATAGTTTCACAAGGACATACTGTTCTTGAGCAATTTCTGTGCAGGTATAAACATGATTTCCCGCGGCACCCATTGGTACGTAAGTCTCCTCACTCAAACAGGGCTGAATGCATTTGTTTACTGTGTCTGATGCAAGGAAAATTTCTGACATACGTTTTATTTATGAGGTGTCCTCTAACATAGTGATACTTTTTGTGTGCATGAGGTAGGGATGGAATTGGTTGCCTCTCCAGGGCTCCTGTATTGAATGGCTGAGGACTGGGTTTACAGACGTGTGTGGAAGGATGACTTGCAAGCCATACAGACCTTGCCTGTGCCAGATAAACAGTAAAAGTGAAGTCCTTAATAGTGGATATGTTCACAGATCCTGCAGCTTTCCCTAGGGCTTAGCTGCTTCTTTAGAGATGCCTAAAAGACAGTAAAGGTGGTCCCAAAACCAGGAGGAGCAGGACCGACAGATCTCAGTCTTTCTGACTGCTGCTGCAGGAATGTGCAGCAGATGTAAAGACCAGCAGGCGGTGAAATGCCAGTGACCTCCAAAACCAGGAGGGCACGAGGACAGGAACAGCAGCACAGACTGGACAAGCCCCAGAACTGCATTGGTGCTTGGGACAGGAGAGCATGCAGTCTGGGCAAGCTGGTGTCCAGACCTTTGGCAGATCCAACCTTTCCAAGTGGTTGAACTTCGTCAGCCTGTCCCCTCCCTTATCAGCTGTAGATGGGTGGCATGAAGGAGGTGGCCATCTGACTTGAGTGCTGGGGGTTGAGTACTGGCTCCAGAGGGGAAGATTTGGAAGGGAAGTTCATCAAAACATAAGAAGGGTTGTACCAATTCAGTCACCAGGTCTATCTTGCCCAGAAACATCTTTCTTGGCCATGACCTATTGGTTATAGTGCTTTTAAAAAGATAAAAATGAGGCAGTTGTGTAAGTTGGTGGAATATTGCTAGTCTCTGGGGCTATATGGCACTCTTCTTTCCTGGGCCAGGGCTTGTACCCATGTAGCCCTCAATAATTTCTTGTGATCTGGCATTGACTCCATGAAATTATCTGACCTGTCCAACACCCTGCAGAAATGTTTTCCAGGAAGAGGGTGAGGAGGGGACTGACATTGTGTTGGTAGAGAGGCAGGTAGCCCTTGGCAGAGGGGGTTGGAGGGCATTTGTCCTGTCTGGGCAAAGATGGTCTTTCTAGAAGTAAAGGATGTGGCAGCTACTTGGACAAGGAGGCTGGAACAGGCAGCAAAATGGCAGCAGGAGGTGAAGAGGCAAAGCAGATCTGAGGAACAGCTCTGGTACAACGTAGAAACCAGTGAGACTGACACTGGCCACAAAGAAGGAGAAATATGGAGCCTGGGTAAAGACTCCAAGAAGAATGAAATTTGGAGCCATTGTGGACTGGGTAAGGAAATAATGGAAAAGATGAGGAAAAGAGAAACCATCCTGATGGGGAGCTGGGAGAAGAGGAGCTAGGACAGTTTAAGCCAGAGTACAGGCAAGGAACTGGAGACAGTGGGATGAGCTTTGAAAAACAGCGTGCACTGAGCAATGCGCAGCTCCAAAGTGAGTCATTTAAAGGCAGTTTGGGTGCATCTGCCCTGCAGTTACTTCTGTGAATGCAGTGAATGATTATATTTGCTGGCATGGACCGTTCTGCACAGGGCAGGTTACTATAGCAGTGTTTACTTTTATGGCAAACAAACTTATCCAGTGTGAGTTACCTTGGGGACAAGCCTCCCCACTGAGCAATAGCAGTGTTACAGCTCAGCCCATATTTGAGCCTTTCCTTAGGCTCTAGTCCCAGGAGGATTTGACGGAAAAAGGCTTTAATAATCACCTATAGCTTCCTGCTGAATTAAGTGTTAGAGCTGGATGGGGTTTCTGTGCAAACCAGTCCATTCAACAAACCCACAAAGAGAGTTTTGGAGAGGTGGATGCTATTCAGGAAGACAGGTGGAAACTACCAAAAGTTTTGGCTAAGGCAAACACGTGCCATGAAAGGGTGGGGTGCAGGGAGTGATGCAAGTGGTTGAGAAAGATGATGGAAAGGTCAAAAAATATTTCTAAATACTGAGATTTTCTTTGTGTAGGATTTTGTTTGGAAACACCATTTTTTCGTTCCAATCTCATCCTCTTTTCATAGTCCCCTCCTTCCGAGATTTTCTTAAGGGTTTAAGTAACTTGCAAAGAAATTAAGTACTTTCTTTTCAGTAGGTCTGTGGTTTCCAAAGTTATTTTCTCTTCCATCTCATTAAAAAAAAAAAAAAAAGTAGTAACAAGGAATACTCTGTTTAATGTAAGTGGTGGAAATTCAGCCTGGTTCACGGTAGTCACCCTGGAGCTAAGCCCTTGGGGAGCACTGCCCAGAGTTAGACATGGTCGTGCTCTTCAGGAAAGGGAAGAAGCAGTGTATGTGCATGGCACTGCTGGGGCGGGGGGGGAGGGCAGGTTCCAAGGACTGGGTCCCTCTGTCACACACAGGCCCGCTGTATTACAACTCTTGGCCTGTTTGTGTGCAATATCCACCTTGACCTGGCCATACATGTAAAGAGTGACGTGCTGGTTGGTCTATATATGCTTGCCTGCAGGAAATATCAAACACTTCCCCTGCAGTGTTTCTTCACCAGCTGAACTGGGGAAATGTCTGCGATGACATGGTGAGAAGGAGAAGTGTCTGGCTGCCACCGCAGCCAAGCGCAGGCTACCCAGGCTCCCTAACAGCATGGGCTAATTGCATCAGCTTCCTCATTGCAAAGACTTTCCTTCTCCCAGTAAGCACACAGGCCACTCGCTTTTCCCCCTGAAATATCCCAATCTCTGAGTCATCCTGTCCGCAGAATACAGGGCAAAATTCAGCCCGTCATATCCTGCTTTTTATTTGAAGAAAACAATAAGCGACAGTTCTGCCAACAGGGTCCTAATGCACCGGGCGCTACTGTGGGCCCTGAATGAAGTGCAAGGGCATGTGGCTAACATCTGTCCAAAAGTCACAACAGCTTCTTTGGTCCACATATCTGGATGCATTAGAGGACACAGAGATGAGCTTGAGTTGCCAGACAGGCCTCTTGCTTGTAACTGATGTACTGGTGGTGGTGGGAGTTTGCAAGGCCATTGCAATCAGCTTAGGGTATGATGGTTCCTCTGGACTTCAGCAAGGTGCGCTGCAGCTTGCTTTTGATGTCCACCTCATGCACTTTGGCTTCCAAATCACTTCTAACAGCTGCGTTTAATTTATTTGGAAGATGCTCTTTGTCCCTCAGGTTAGTTTCGCAGTTTTTAGGTAGGTCATTGACTGACACAAAATCCCCATTCCCTTCAATTGTTTTAGGCTAGCACTAGTAGGAAGAGTGTGGTAGGTGATGGGTACCATGAAGCTGACAGGAAAAGAACTGCTGTGCAAAATGCTTCTATCCTTGAACTCACTTGAAGGTTTTGAGACATTTTAGCATCCAGGTACAAACGTGACAAGATCCGTGTTGGACACAGCACTGTTCATCCACTTTGTTCCAGCTGCAGGGATAAAAAAGAAATTTGCTTCCCATCTGTACCAAAATGTTCTGCAAATTCTATCGACACTCTATATCATTCAAAAAGAAGAAATGTCTCTTCTTTAGAATGAGCCACAAGAAAATGTGCTTTGGAGTTATAACCCAAAGCAATTCCTTTTACAGGCTGACTGCTCAAGTCACACGTAGAAAGTCCAAGGGAAGGCTGGTTTTCTGTGGGTTTCATTGGTTGGTTTGTTGTTTTTTTTTTCCGAAGCCCAGTTTGACTCTCTGGAGGGTATATGAGCCATAGCTAAAATCCCTTTGAGTTGGGTAGTGGAGGCTGTGGCTCCAGTAGCTGCTCAGGGATTTTGCAGCTGTTCTCCAGCAGAGATGTGCAATAACTATGTGCAGTAACGCACACGTATTTTCTTTCATAGTGGCTGTTAATTTATGAGCTCGCTTAGAACTTTAACACTTGGTTGGTTTACGGTGCACCTTTTTTTGTTACACATAGACAGCATTTCCTGAACCAGCATGGCAACTGGATACGGGGTTGCCTCAAATCCTCAGCGAGGTCTGCTGCTCAGAAACCCTAAACCCAGCCAGGTCTTTTGTCACAGAATGTTATTAGTTCCCTCTAAAAGGCCCTGAGAGTAACAAAGTGCTTTTTTAAAAAAAAAAACA
The DNA here is from genome assembly GCA_013399095.1 of Psophia crepitans. Classification (NCBI taxonomy): domain Eukaryota; kingdom Metazoa; phylum Chordata; class Aves; order Gruiformes; family Psophiidae; genus Psophia; species Psophia crepitans. The sequence continues at coordinate 4,949 of VWZZ01005594.1, forward strand.
AAACCAAAAAACAAAACCAAAAAACTTATCTCAAGTGGGAGGGAGAAAAGGTGATGGGAGGCTTATTTCTGGTGAGAAGATGCAGCCTGAGAATAGGATGCTTTTCTCTGGTGCTCTCTTAGTATGTGACACATCTGCAGGTCTTAAAAGAAGCCCTCCTCCCATTATATATGGCTCAGCATTGCTAACTTAAGAAACCACTTATTTTCTTCAGGGTGGAGGTGACATTGCATGGATTTTTGACAGCCCCCCTGCAAGCTACAACCTTCTGAGAGGGACCCTAAAAAATAGGTTCCATGCAACCAGTACTTGGGAAAATAGGTGCTTGGAGCACTCACACGGAGGAAGGGAGGGAGGGAGGAAGGAAGAGCTGAGGTTTATGTGGCTCTCCCAGTGCAGTCAAAGGGGATTCTCATGCAGCGGGTGGGCATCCTACTCGCTGGGCTGCAGCGTACAGGTAGCATCCAGTCCCTGCTTCCCTACCCTATACACATTTCCAAAAACCTCTGCAAATCTGGTCCCTTTCCCTCCAAATAATCCTTTTGCTTTCCTGTGAAAGAAGCCTTCCAGTAGTCCCAGATGAAACAGATTATAAGGGCTGAAAATATGCTTTATCTGATACGCTTTTTAAAAGCTTTATTAGTTTCCTGAAACTGCCAGTAAACCAAAAAGAAATCAGGTTATTTCAAGCATGGTTTAAGCATGTGGTTAACTTCTGGTTTCTACAGGGACTTTCTACAATACTTGTAGGTAAACACGTGCCCAAGTGCTTCACCGAATGAATTCCCTCTGTTCTTCAAACACAGGGAACAGACAACCACGACAGCACAGTATTGCAGAGACGTGCGAAAGGACCTCTTCTTGGGCTTCAGGTGAGAGCAGCCCTTCAGAGCTTCGTTACTAAACCCAGACACATCTCTGGAAGTTGTTCTGACATGTATTATAACAATAAATAAATAATCACATGGCATTTTATTACACTGTCAGAACTCTCTTTGCATGGGATACCAGTGGATCTGGATAAAGCCAATTCTAATTACAGATAAAAGGGTTGATGCATGAAAAGAAGCTGGTATTTACACCCAATTATCTGAGGGAGGAGAGATAGGGATGTGCTTCCTTTTATCATTTTCATTAAATTTCTTTTGAAATTAAAAGACTCCTTCAATCTTTTCAACTTGCCGTCAGTGACATACAGGTTGTTTTCCATGATGTGTTGCGTATGTTCAGACACTGGGATTTCTCCCCCCTCCCTCAACTCCAGTAGAGCATTGCACGGTGCTTGTTCACTCAGTAGCTTCTTTCATGTCCCTCTTCTGAATTTTAATCTCCTGGATTTGCATTTCATGTATTTCAGGTCTGAGGCCAGGCAAACTGTATTTGTAAATTGCCTCTGCCTTCACATCACCTGAAGGAAATCACTTTGAGTGAATGAAACCTCCATGCCTTTGGACCTAGTCTCAAGGGGTGCAGAAGCCTGGGGATTGCTAGGGAGGGGTAACGCCAGCCCACTGCACACTAACAGCAGGCAGCTGGACCTACAAATGCCATTTTACCCCAAAGAACCCTCTGACGGAACAGAGAGAGGGGATGGAAAGCAGCCAGGTGGATGTGTTATCCCAAAGAAAGCAGCTCTCAGGGATGGGGAAGAGCGGGACCTTATCAGCTCCACGTGCTGCTTGCAGTTCAGAAGACCTGGTCTTTGCCACTCTCCTCCTCCCTCGCTCCTGGGTGCTCTGAGCCCAGCCTCCTTTTTTGATCTCAGAATAGGTTGCTTACTTCTCCTTTTTTTTTCTCCACCTGTAAATTGGGGCTAATGTACGTAAAGCCCCCTGAAATCCTCTGCAGGGAGGTGCCACAGAAGTGGAAAGTATTAGCTATCAGTATCCTTGTTAATATTCTGCTTGACTCTGAGTGAAGTCACGTAATCCTGTGTTTGGGTCATCACTGTTTGTTGCTATGGAAATGTGTGTTATCAGATATTACAAATTCAGTGTCTGAGTACATCTGAGGAGGGGGAAAATCCTTTGTTTGAAGAGACACTTGTGTCGGTGGCAGGAAACTTTGCCAGAGAGAAGAGAATTCACCTATTTGTCTTTCATTTCTGAAATTTGCTGGACTGAGTCAAAGCGAGCTCCCCCCTCTCACCCCCCGAAAGCTGGTATCTCTTACTCGATGCAGTATTCCAAAATGACTGCACATGCTGAGTGAATTTCCTCCAGTCATATACGAATGCATCTGGTAGGATCATTAACACTAGAGCAGAAGACAAATGCAAAGTATGTGCTTGACCATATGGGTGAACGTGAGCTGCTTAAGAGTGTGCACCGTAATGGAGATGGAAAGTCTTACGAGAGAAGATCAGTATTCCCCCATCTCTTTGGTAAGGGATTAAGGCAGTTGGTCTTGCAGGAGTATTCATAGAGTCTAAGGCCAAAGGGGGCAGTTAGGTCACCTAGGCTGACCTCCTGCCTCTTACGGGTCATGGTATTTCATCCAGTGACCCCTGAGCTGAGCCCCACAACTTGTGTTGAGGCTACAGCAAAGCTTCCAGCCAGACCAGAGAGGCAGATGCTAACAAGTCCCTGCCCGGTTAGTTCCAGTGAATAAGTGCTCTCACTGGTAAGGCACAACTGGTAAGGGTGGGTGAAGATCAAACCAAGCTTGCTGCAATGGGGTCACACCCAGAAATGGATGTGCTGGCCCAGTGCAGCTTCCAGATCCAAACTGGTGGGGTTACAACTGGTGTGCCTCTGTCTCTCTTGGCTCCAAACCTCTGCATGGCTCTCTGTTTCATACTCACATGTGAATATACTTTTTCCCTGGGAATGTGCTTACTCACCAAGCGACCACACAGTTTTCCTTGAGCGAAACAGAATAGACTTTTAGGAATATTGCTGCTCATTTCTACATTTCTCTGTTGCACGTGCACAAAATTTGATATTTTTAAAAATCTACAGACGCCCAACACTTGTAGATACTCACTCTTATTCTTGTGTAGTGACTGCAGGTATAAAAATCCCCTTCTGATATATTTTCATAGTCACTCTGGTTTCTAGACCTTACGGTCAGATTCCCTGAACAAAGGCTGCTGTAAGAGAAAACACAGTTCAGGTTTTGATAATGTCTCTATTTGAGGTATTTCATGGCCACACTCTTATCTCATGCTTGAAGATGAAACACAAGCCACACCTTTATTTCCCTTTGGATCCCTGTATCGAGTGCATTCCTCGTCCTTTACCACTTTCTCATCGGGATTTTTTTCCTCCCTGCTTCACAGAAAGATGATTTCAGACTGAAAGCAGGGAGAAAAGTGCCTGCGACCAAGCTGACCAGCTTGAGTTTTCTTAATTAAGGTCTTTAGTTTCAGCTATTCAGGCAGGTTGTAAAAGCTCAATGATACTTGGGGGGATGCAGCCGTTGGCAGGCAAGGCTGATAAGAAGTGCTGCCTGAACATCATGCATATACTATTTTTAGCAGGCAAACACCTGCACCCAGCACTAACAGAAGGTTCTTGCAGTGAGAAATGGCCAACTCATGAAAATACGTATGTGTGTTTTTATGTATGTATATATATGTGCATGTATATATGTATATACACACATGTATGTGTACGTATACATATATGCATATATATTTGTCAAGATTTTTTTCCTGTGCCAAATATTTAATCTGTTTAAACTGAATTTTCCATTTTTAATTGAAAGTTTTAATGAAAGACTTTACTCTTCCTAACGGAAGGAATATATGTTGTAGGGTAATTGTATATCGTGCTCTGTCAATTCCCTGTCTGCTAAGAAAGATGATGCAGCTTTTATGTTGTACAAGTTTCAGGTTTACATCTCAGACAATGAAGATCGGGCTGGAAATCTGAACAGCAGCTTACTATTCCTGCATCTCTACTACCATGGTGATTTTGCCATCAGAAATGAAATCACCAATTACAGGGCTGAATCATGAAACTAGACAGACATACTTTGCTTTTCCATTACCTCTTGGTACTTGTAATTAACAGCAACACTCTCCAAGTCACATTTAAAAATCAAGAAGACATCCAGAATTACCTAAGGTGCTGCTCGTCAGGAGCAGAGATGGTGAATTTAGATCTTGTTTGTAGGAAGGTATTTTTGGACACTTTCCGTTGCTGGCTCCATGCTATTACGAATTACTCCAGCGCCTGGGACATTGTCACCCCCTCTCACAGACCGCCAATATTCGGAAGGGACATTGCAGACACACAGAAAAATGACGCTGTGAAAAAACACTGTTCTCCTGCGTGTCGTGGGTGAATGCGGGTGCTCCGTGTTTTCCAGCCTGACAAGCTGATCTTCATGCACCTCAGCTCTTCTCTTCGCTGAAGCACTGACCACAATTCTGACCTTGCAGGGTGGTTTAGCAAGAATTGTACACACTTAATTGTTGGGGCTGTTGCAGGCAAAACCCCCGAATAGACATATAATAACACACAACAGAGTGCCATATAATTTTAGAAATATTTAATACATACAAATTCTGTATGTGATAGCCACAATACACGCCACTCCTTAGTAAAATTCTACTTAATTAAAAAGAAAGTTACAATTTTGTAGCTTTGTTTCATGCAGTTTCTCTAGGCAGGATGTGCAAGCCTGTTGGTATCATTCTTTTTCCCTCCAGCTCAACTTTTGATCATTTTAGCCACTTGCAACAAACGTTTGGCACAAAGGGAGGGCTCTCAGGTATGCTACACCCCTAGTATTTTTGTGAATACTTGTCTCTGCTCTAAGAGGAGAGAAACCTCATTAGCTTGCAGGGAAAAGCTGCAAAATTAGCTCAGCCACAGCAGGCACAGAGGGTGTTTACAGAAGATGTAGTGGCCCAGCCACAGCCGCATGTTTTATTAGATATCGGAGTCTCCAGTCGCAGGACACGCAGCCCTGGGTAGCTCGGCTCTGCCTCTTGGGCTGCTTTTGGAGCTGCTTGTTTTAAAACCTCCTTGGATACACATCAGATGCCAGCATGAGAAACTCGGTCTGCAGGCCATGATTTACAAACCACATCAGCGAGACACGCTTCTCCACTTACACATTCCCTTCGCTGAATTCCAGCCAGTTTGAGCCAAACGCAGCGTTTCTGCAGGTCTGTCCTCAACGCTGCTGAACTTTGGCAACTGTCATCTCCCACCTCGATTTCTGCAAGCCCCTCGACGGCAGCAAGCACCAGGGACTGAGCAGAATAAACCGCAGGATTGCTGTGCACTGGAGAGCAAAGACCCTGGATGCTGCCAGCTGCATTGCAGGCTGTTGCTAAACGCTGCGCTGCCCTCGGGTAAGGAGTTTACTCAATCAGGAGATGATTAGGACATCTCTAGGGTGCATTCAAGGCATATAAGTGTTAGGACCCAACAAGAGACATGGGTTTTAGTCCTGGGCTGAGCAGGACAAGAAGCATTTGGATCTGATTTATCAGAACTGACTAGTAAAACCCATACCAAGAAAGCACCATTCTCTGATCCCTTTTTTGGGAGCTGTCCTATGTGGCTGCAACGTAGCAGACGTCTTCTCCTGCCCCAGTTCCCTGGAAATCCTGCCCTGGCATTGCTCCATGGCTAGTTGTCACAGGCCTGGGGTCTGCATACCCCAGTATTTGCTGGCTTGGCTTTTCCCTGCACTGGCAGAGGTGCCCATGGCACATGCTGGTGACCTACCCCACACACTGCTGGATGTTTCTAGCCTGCTCCTGACTGCGTGACTTTGGTCTGTTCTCAGCTTGTGTACAGGCACGTGGGGATTTTCCAGCAAAAAATATATGCCCCTTCACTGCTGTTGTGTTCCCTTTCATTGGATTTAAATGATGCCAGGTAAAGCTTAAGGGTTTTAACTAAGCAAAACAAAAACAATGGTGAAATGAAGCCATGGGTATAGGAGGCAAGACTGATTGCCTGTTTGCTACAGATACCCGAGAGCAAAGTTTTGGGTTTTGTTCACCTTGGTTGCTCCAGTATGCCTCTCAGCTCACATGCATTTCAGCCTGGACCTTCATGGCAGCGCTGAATGATGACTCGTAGTCACTAGGGACAGTTTCCCTCTCTCCTAGTCCACTTGCTTTTTACCATCCAGTTCCAGCCACCATTTCTTGGCTTATTTTCCACTTGCAAGCAATTCTCCACCTCCTCCAGCCACGTCTGCCCGACATGTCCCTGCTCCTTCCACTCCCTCCAGCTCAAAACCTCAGCCCTTTCTCCCCCGTCTCACAAAAGCTGCATGCTCCTTTCTGCAGGGACAAGCTGTAGGGACAAACTCCTTTCCCAGCTCTCTCCTCTGCGTCTGCATCAGCAGCGTGCTCTGCGAGCCTCTTCCTTCCGTGCCCTTTTCTTAGACTGGGCTCCCTTCTCTGGCTCCCCCCCACCACCTCCCTTCTTCTCCGGGAAAAACTAGCGCTCGCCCTGCCTCCAGCCTTGGGACGCCGACTTCCTCCTCTGCGAGCAGCCGCAGCGGCTTCCTCTGACCGCGGCTGTCCCAGACACTCTGGCTCCGCGGCACACCCTCCACGTGCACAAAAACACTCCACCAGAGCTTTGCTTTCCTCAAAAATTCAGCTCAGCCCGAGAAGCTGTGCTGTTGAGGAAACACCTGTGATGTATGTTGCCCACCGTGCCACCACCAGAACGGACACCCCAGCCGGCTCCGCCAGCCATCATGACCCACTGCCCTGGATGCCACTGGGGACTGCAGCATTCACTCATGTCCTTATGCATACACGTGTCCTGTAGGACCATCCCAGTGGTCCAAAGGAGAAAGATTGTTTGCAAACCAGATCTGTTGTTTTGTTACAATGCAAATGCCCTGTGGTCTGCAGAAGGCACCAAAATGTTAAACGGATTAGTAGAAAAGCGCCCTTCTTGGGTGGAAGTTTGTATAAGAGGTGAGGAATATTCAGCTGGAGTTAGTGCCCATGGACAGGTTTGGCCCAAGTGGCCAAGGAGGCACACCTCTCCTGGGGGAGCCCTGGTTGCTCAGCTGCCCTCCCAGGCGCCATGACTCACCTTCCTGCACCGCCAGCTTGTGCAACAGAGGGCAAAGCCCTCCCTGTGAGCGGCTCCTGTTGGAGCTTGCTTGAAGGTTGGCTGCTCTGCATGTGCAGCCATCCTGGGCAAAGCTGTCAGGGATGGAGATGGGACCTGGCCATCCCTGTGCAACCTTGCCACACGACGGCAGGGCTGCTAATGCAAGTCAAGTCTGGACCATCCCCGGCAGAAGGGGGTGCCTGCTCTGTGCCAATGCCCATGTGATTGCTGGCAAATAGATAACCAGGCTTTTCACAGGGTTCTTGCCTTTGATGCTGCCAGTTCTCAGACAGCTGTCTGTTTTCAGGTCTCATGAACTCAGTAGGCTTGGAACGAGCTGCAACTTGGCAGACACATCCAAAGAAAATCCAGATGTTGCAGGAAGTACTGTCAGGCTGGGTCAGCCTAGGACTGATTCAGTGCTGGTAGGGGCCATGGCACTGCTAGCCTGCAGCCTCCCAAAGAGAAAGCTACTTTTAATTTCCCGGTGGCTTGTGGCCATTAGAACCACCATGTTCTCCCATTCCCAGATGTTGGAATCTGAGTGTTACTGGCCAAGCCCAGTTTTAACTTACTTAATTTTCTGCTGTGATTTAAACCAGAGACGTTTTGTTGATTTCCCCCTTTCTAGGCAAAGGTTGTGTAACGCTCTTGGCTTGGGATGGCTGCTGTGTTCTAGTCCAAAGCAGCTGTGTTGTAGCAGCGGATTTTGGGGATCCATATTACTTAGACATAGCGTTTGCCATCTGTCCGGACACCCTTCAGTCTGGGGAGAACTCTATGATGATAATGAGTTAAATGCCTTGACCTCATTTGGGAATTTTACGGGGGAACATGTGCAGAACTTGGCTAGCGAGGAGTAGGGATAATCAGCGTGATCTTTTCATTTCTGTTCACTTAAACTACATATGCTCTGACAAATGCTATCTGGAAAGTCTGGCACAGCTGCAAGCTCTCCGTCTCAAGCAAACCCCAGGTCTACCTACAGGACAGAAGACTGCTTTGGGAAGTGATGCCAATGATGTCCAGAGATGCTCTCTATGCAGTGGGGTGACAAGAAAAGTCTAGTTCTTTCACAGAGGAATGGAAGGTGGAGTGATGTGCAATCAGGAAAGCAATCTTGCATCTGTTACAAGAATAGCGTGTGCTAGGGCACCAAGAAGACATGAAGATAGTGGAGGGTGTAAAGGAGGATCAGTGAAGCGATGCTGCAGCTGGAAAATAAGCTTTGTGGATTGAGAACCAGGATGCTTTTTACTTGTCAGACAGCAAACTGAGAAGTGACTTAATCACTGTGGGTGGGTGACTCCACCTGGAAGAGATCTGGCAGAGGGGAACTGAAGAGGCTTTTCAGTCTTGCTAGTAAAGGTGTAACACAATCAAACAACAGGAATCCTGGCAAACCCAGCCTTACAGTAAGGAGTACACTGACTTCTCACCTTCCCACTTTGTTGTAGGCAGAAAGGATGTTTTTCCACATGATGTGCTTTGATCCAGCTACTGGGAAGTGGGTACGTTCGGTAGGGCAAGACTGAATGATGCGGGTGGTACTCTTCTCTCTGAATCCAACTCCTTCTGTCCTTCTTCCTGGATGTTATGGAGAAGGTGGCCAGCCGCAGTTGTCCTCAATGTGGCTATCACATACGTGGCTCTGTCTTCAGAATATGACAGTAATACAAGCTTGGGCTTCCTACAGGGGTAGATGCGTTCTAAGAGTATATTTTTTATTCATTTATCACCTCCCTCTGAAGGCTCAGGATGCTTCCATTTCCCAATATGACAGCAAAAGGGACAGACCTGCAAATATAAGGGTTCCTGAAAATACTCTTCTGCCTGGCTGATACCTGGCTGACTGGCCTTGCCGGCATACCTCACATGCTCTGAGAGGGTGCACACAGATTGGGTTCTCCAGAGGCAGAGAGAAACAGTAGGAAACACGCGTACGTCTGCAGAGGGTCGGGTGATTCAGCTGGGAGCTCCCAGAGGCAGCCAGTGAAAGGATGCAGCACTTACTGGACAGGCTCAGGGGTCATTTCCCTAGGACAGAGCGTTAGCCCAGGCAGTCGAGCTGGCAGGCCGCACTCGGTCACACTAACCAAACCAGGGCGCAGCGAGAGAGGATTGCAGTGTAGCAGTTCTCTCTTGTCGGACTTCGTGGCATGTGTGGAAGGCAAAGAAGGGCCTTGCCAGCAGCTGAGGGCTAAGAGGGAAGGTCTCAGATGAAGAAAATGAATAGGACAAGACAGGACAGGACAGGACAGACCAGACTAGGCTAGGCTAGGCTAGACTAGACTAGACTAGGCCAGACTGGAATAGACTGGAATAGACTAGAATAGACTAGATTAGACTAGACTAGACTAGACTAGACTAGACTAGAATACTTCAATTGGAAGTGACATGCAATGATCATCTAGTCCAACTGCCTGACCAATTCAGGGATGACCCAAAGTCAAAGCATGTTATTAAGGGCACTGTCCAAATGCCTTTTAAATACCAACAGGCTTGGGGCATCGACCACCTCTCTAGGAAGGCAGTTCCAGTGTTTGAACGCCCTCTTGATAAGGCAACGTTTCCTAATGTCAAGTCCGAACCTCCCCTGGTGCAGCTTTGAATTGTTCCCATGCATTCTATCACTGAATACCAGAAGGAACAGCTCAGCACCTCCCTCTCCACTTCCCCTCCTCAGGAAGCTGTAGACAGCAATGAGGTCACCCCTCAGCCTCCTTCTCTCCAAACAAGTCCAAAGTCCTCAGACACTCCGAACAGGACATGCCTTCCAGCCCTTTCACCAGCTTTGTTGCCCTCCTCTGGGTACATTTGAGTACCTTCACATCCTTCTTAGATTGTGGAGCCCAGAACAGCGCACAGTACTCAAAGGAAGGCCACACCAATGCTGAACACAGTGGGATAACCACCTCCATTGATAGATGGATTGCTTGGGGAGAGGCTAAGGTGCTGCCATTCCCTCACTCTTGGAAGATAAGGACACTACAAAGGGGCATCATCTCTGAAACATCTGGTGGGAATGTGTGCTTACATACGTACATACATGACAGCAAATCCCCTTCTGAGACTGTATAGTATGCCACAGCAAGAAAAGGCCATATAAATGAGGAATGCAAAATAATTTATTGTGAAGGGCTCCTAAATTTACTGCCTGGTAATTGATTTTCTTATAAGCTATTTATAGTATTCAAATGGCGCACACAGTTTTTTGTGTGCATCCAGTCTTTCATTATTTATGTTCCTTTGCACATTGTCTGGGAGCTATTAACAGTTACTAACGAGGATGTTCTACACTATCACTCTGACCTTTTATTCAGTATAACACTGGAAAAATCTGCCCAGAAGGGTTGTGAACCATGCTTGAGCAATAAGTGGAAGTGCAACAAGAAAAGTGGTGCAACGGCTGTGCATGGCAGCATTGCCACATCCCCTTTTGGCTCTTGACTCTTACTTGCTGAGGGTCAAAGTGATTACTGTATTTGAGGTTCAAAACTGTTTTTTCCTCAGATCAGAAAGCAAGGACCTGGATTCTTTTATGCGTTCCTCTATAGTAGTGGGTTGCTGGTTTCCTGCTGGTATCATGGAGGTATAGCTCACCCAAGCCCTTCTCTGCCACTGACGAAGCATCAGACAACAGCAGGATCGGTCTATCCCATTCCCAGAATTTTGACTGATACCCTGTAGCCTTGAGAGGATCAAGATTTTGCCTAACCAAGTTGTTGGACCCAGTACTCAGGTGGAATCCGATGGTCTGTGATTGCCACGCCAGGTAAGACAAACTGATGGCCCCTTCTGACTTCCAGCTTCATCATGCGTTGGGTACATGTTGGGGGGCGGGGGGTGTTTGGTGCCCTGCAGGGCCTGGAGCATGGTCACTTCTGGGGAGCTCAGAGGAGGATCCAGGGCTGGGCCACTCAGAGGTGGCAGAGCCAAGGGGACAGATCCCCACTAGGGAGGCGGTGGGAAGGCTCGTCACAAGGGGAAGGTGCTGGGTGCAGCTGGAGCCAGCGCCCTGATGCCTCCAGGAGGGCTCCCAAGAGCCTGAGGATGCTGTGCTTTGAATCTCACCTGAGGTTTCCCCTGGGTGAGCATGACCAGGTTTCAAAGCTGTTCTCAAACTGCTCAAGCGCTCACGTATCTGCAGGGTGTGCGATGTACTCTCTCCATGTCGAACTCCTACCAATGTTTGTGGAGTTTTTTACACATTTCCTTTCCCAGAGCTGCCTCTCCCTTCTGTCTCCTCTCCCTCGTTGCAACCACGGACCTATCCCCACCACTGAGCTCCTGCAACGCGCTCCAGCCAAGCTGCTTTGGGAGGGGAAGCAGATCCCCAGGGGCAGCTCTAGATGTTTGGTAGCTCCCGCCTCAGACAAGAGCGTGACTGCTGATGTGTATCGCTCACAGAGAACCGCTCACAAGGGAAACTTCTCACGTGTTCCCCTTGGCTCCTCTTTATTCCCAGTCACAGCAATTACGTGTCTGCTTTTTGGCCTTCATTTGTCCTAAGCTGCTGTGCCTCAGCTGAGTGCTTATTAGCACTTCCTTCTCTGAAAAGGAGTGACTGCAAAATAAGCCAAGGGTCATTTCCCTTCCCTTGAGATCAGGAGACGTCCTGGCTTTTAAATCAGGTTTCATAAATTTTAAGCCTTAGCATCTCATGTGCGTTGCCTAGAGAGGGGTGGAGGTTCCCCTGGGGAGAGTGAGGACAAGAAACTCCTCCTGATATGACAGTACTTGCTTGGACAAGGGTTTTTAAGGCATCTGAGACAAATGACAGCACAGACCAGTGAAAAAAAGCAATCATTAATATACCAACTGTGTGAAATCAGTCAGAAGAAGAAGTGGAAGAAGGAAGTGACCATTTTCTGTTTCTTGAGTCATCTTTACTTGCCTATCATCCTGAAGGGTTGGGCACCAGCAGGTGGAATTGCTAAACATCAGCCAGCAAAAAATGCTGCCAGTAAATAAAATGCTGTTGCTGAAAATGAACATGACTAAGCTGTGCTATGTGTGGTGAATGTACATTTTTAGATGGAAAATTCTCCTGATATCTGCAATGCTCACTATAAGCTCAGCAATAAGGACTCAGTCTAACGTCAGAAGCGTGAAACTTCTACAGGTCCATAAAAATCACAATTTTTCCAGCACATAAACTGCCTTCTTAGCACTACCTGTGAGTTTGTTTAACCCATTTCTGATTCTTTCTGCAAGAAATTCCAGTGGGAAAAACCATCAGAGAACAAGGTGGTCCCTAACAAGTGATATCAGGAGTACATGTTAGTGGGGTGAGAATAGAATAGAATAGAATAGAATAGAATAGAATAGAATAGAATAGAATA
>VWZZ01005594.1:17389-69310 GCA_013399095.1 Psophia crepitans
TCTCCAACCTGAACCTCCCCTGGCACAACTTGCAGCCATTCCCCCTTGTCCTGTCCCTAGTTATCTGCAAGAAGAGGCCGACCCCCAGCTCGCCACAACTTCCTTTCAGGTAGTTGTAGAGGGCAACAAGGTCTCCCCTGAGCCTCCTCTTCTCCAGACTAAACAAGCCCAGTTCCTTCAGCCGCTCCTCATAAGACCTGTGCTCCAGCCCCTTCACCAGTTTCGTTGCCCTTCTCTGGACACGCTCCAGGGCTTCGATGTCTTTCTTGTGGTGAGGGGCCCAAAACTGGACACAGTACTCGAGGTGCGGCCTCACCAGGGCTGAGTACAGGGGGACGATCACCTCCCTGTTCCTGCTGGCTACACTATTCCTGATACAGGCCAGGATGCCATTGGCCTTCTTGGCCACCTGGGCACACTGCCGGCTCAAGATATGGCAAGGAGGTCAAGAGCTGCAAAGGCTGACTGGTTTCAATGGTGAGCATGATATTTGTACACCAACATGTTCTGGTCCTTTGATGGAGTATACCTCTAGTATGATGGAGTATACCTCTAGTGCCTGTGTTTCCATCCCAAGAGCAGAAACAAAGCTGCATCAAGGAGTCCATCTCTGCCCCTTACCTTTCAGGATGAGTGTCAGTACTTGTATATGGAGGTGTGCAACCCCAGGGAGAACACCCTCACCAAGGCAGCACACCTGGACCAGAAACAACTGGAGGTCCAGTCCCAGGCTTGGCACTGTTTCTTGGTTAAAGTCAAAAGGTTCTTCACACGTCTACACGTTTTTTTAATGTCTCCAGGGACGGTGATTCAACCACCTCTCTGGGCAGTCTGTTCCAACATCTCACTACTCTTTCCATGAAGAAGTTTTTCCTAATATCCAACCTAAACCTCCCCTGATACAACTTGAGGCCATTTCCTCTTGTCCTGTTGCTTGCTACTTGAGAGAAGAGACTGACACCCTCCTCACTACAATCTCCTTTCAGGTAGTTGTAGAGAGCCATCAGGTCTCCCCTCAGCCTCCTCTTCTTCAGACTAAACAACCCCAGTTCCCTCAGCCGCTCCTCATAAGATTTGTTTTCCAGTCCCTTCACCAGTTTTGTTGCCCTTCTCTGGACATGCTCCAGCAGCTCAATGTGGCTCTCCAGGACATGATGTAGTAGACACGGTGGTGTTAGGTTGACGGTTGGACTTGATGATCTTGGAGGTCCTTTCCAACCTTAGTGATTCTATGATTCTATGTCCCCTCACTGACAAGTCTCACACATACTAGTACAAGCTCTGATTTTCCCCATCAAGCCTGTGCCTTCTCTTGGGCAACAGTTTTACTTTCTTTTCTACAGACACAAATGTGATGTTGTTATAAGTTGGATATTCAGGAGGGCTCATGGCTGAAGAAGTCCAACTTTTCTATATCTGTAAGCTGCTTAGTGAGATTTTCATACAAACCCAAGCTGCAATACAACTCACCTCCCACAGAGAGGCTGCTCATGTGTAGGAGACAAGTGTGTGTCAAGGAAGTGGACATCCTGCATGCCCATGGCAGGAAAATAGCCTGATGGTTTCATCCTCAGGTAGGGATTAGACCACCAACACCTCATCCACCAGTGCAACCCACAAGGTGTGTACATGGGACGGTGCTAGCATAGGAGCCACACCTGAACCCAAGCTGTATGTAGCATCCAACCCCACTTCTGCCTGAAAATCTAAGCATTGCTCAGGGTATGGAGCAACCTATGTACAAAGGAAACGTATTGTCATCTTCTCTGCAATTGACAGGGCTATCAGTGAAGGTGTGCCACAGAGAGCGGGAGAAGGCAGGGAATCAGAAGAACATGGTTATTTTCTTGATTTCTATGCTGCAATTAAGAAAGGGTTGTGTTTTTCATTTTCACGTGCCTCAACTCTCACCAGCTGCATGCACCCACCCACAGCATGTGTGCCGTGTTTTTATTACGGCTGTAGCCTCAGGTAGCGTGGAATTGGGGCCAAGCATACATTAGTAAAATTAGAAGAAGTATCATCTGACGGGTCTGGACGGTGCTGTGGGCAAAACATATTTGGCAAGGCTCTGCTTCCTTCGCAATCCAGCCCAGAGACATTCCCTGATCCTATCTGAACAGGGACTGAACTTGCAAAACGAGTCCTAGCTTGTGAGCTGTGAGTCAGGGATGTCTTAAACACTGCCTTAGCATCCAACACCAACAAGCTCTTTTTATCTTGTTCATCCTGCTTAAATAAATGCAGCAAGCCCTCATGTTAATAGAGAAGCTTTGAGGGCTGCAAGGCATAGATCTGGGTTTTTTCCACACCCTCCAGCATTTCCACCTTTATATTTGGCCATTTTTGACCCATTATTCTCCTTTCTTCTGGGTCAGCTAATGGAACTCTTGACTGCACTGCTCACAGACAGTGGTTTGAAACCTGCATCTGCTCCATATGTCCATGTTTGTGTTCCTCACTGGTAAGCCATAAGGGTATACTCACTTCGACGGGTTTCTCTGTGTAGCAGCCTTTGAAGAACATGTCTCTGTGCTTAAATCAAGCACACTTTCCAACTTATTTTGAGTACTGTTCTATTAAGAGAGTGTCCTTCACAACTCGAGAGATTTTTATAAAGGCTCAGTCAAGATGGGCAGGAGTATGTGGAATACCCTGCAGCACCCCTCCATTGAGCAAGACTAATTAGAAATGTTGTGTTTGGGAATCATACACTGAAAAATGATGATGAAAAACATCAGATCAGAGGAAGACAGAAATCATACTGATCTCTTCCAGAAAATTCCACCTGGTAATGGTATTGCAATGGTTCAAGCTCTCTTTGCCCAAGTTTCAGTGGGAAAATGCAGATGTAAAGGCAGTAAGGAATAGTGACTGCAAAGGTGTATTTACCTTGTTGCTAGAAGACATAAAGAGAAAACATTATTTACCTGTGAAGCAAAGGAATTTAAGGCAGAAGTCTGTAGTGACAGAGAGTAGAAAGCATAGTGTTTTTTTCAAATACAGAGCGGTAGAGACAAAAGGCAGATACAAAGGGACTACGTGGGATGTCTCTGATGCTTTCATAGCCTTGATTTATCTTACTTCAAAAATGTGCAAGTCACAGAGAATAAATGAGTCCTGGGTGGTAATAAATAAATTGCAGTACTATGTGGGAGAGAGAGGGTCATGCTCCCGTGTACCACAGATGGACCAAGATTTACCATACTATCATGTACCAAGAAAGACACGTTCAAATCTAAATTTCTAAGAAGGGAAGAGAAGGATCAGATTGGAAGAGAAAATAAAGGCAGCTTGAAACTGGCTTTTATCTTAAATTTATTTTGCTCCCCTTCCACAGTACAGTGCAATGCAGTCTTCACACCCCTTTTCTCACCTTCCTTTCATTTTGCAGTATCACTCATTGCTCTTTACATGTCAGTCCTGCCCACTATCAGCACAACACACATTCCTTTAACAAACAACACCATTCCCCTCTCATAGGCTTAGGATGAATTATTTCAGAGATATCATTCAAGGGCCTTTAAATATATTGGCTTTAGAGCTATTTTTACTTGCAAGTGCTTAAGCCAGACCTTTGATGTTTCATTTGGGTTCAGGGCAAAAGAAAGAACACATTAAAATGAGCAAGAGCTGGTGGTTTTGTTCGAAGTGTTACCAGAAGCCAGGGTGAGACCCAGAAGAGGAAGGGAAGGGGATTGCCAAAGATTTCCGTTGGGTACTTACTCTCTCAAGGGTTTGTAAATCTGTCCTGTAACACCCTTAATCCCTCCTCCTGCAGGGGCGTGCGGTATCGCTGAAATCTTCACGATCTTCTGCAAACAGAGGTTTTAATGCAGCCCTTTGTTTGTTGTCTCTGGAATTCTTTCATTTTTCAGAAGAAAAAAGGGGTCATTTCTTCTCTGGAGCCTGAAGGCTCAGGGAAGTTAGCCAGTGTCCTATCCTGCTCTGCCTCCCATCCAGCATTTTGACAGGCATGGACTAGTCCATATCCAGACACCACCTCGCTGGACATGCCAAAGGAATGGAGTGCTGGAGACCATAGCAAGACAATTTTCCAACGGCAAGGTAAAGGGAAGGCAACCACAACTATTGGGCTTGAAGTTAATGAAAGCAACCTCTGGAGAGGCCTGAAGGCCATCCAAGCTGCCCACTGCCCAAGGGTCTCCTCACTAATCTTGTGCACAGGGACTGGGAAGTCCTGCGTCTTTGCCAGGACCCTGAGAGTTGGATCTGAAGAGGTATGCAGGGCTGTGTGCCCCTCCATGGCAATCTATGGCGAGGGAGGCAAGCCTGGTCCTGAGAGCAGCCTTGGGAATACCCTTAGCCAACAGTATCAATGTCATCAAAAGTGGCAGGGTTCAGGAGGCTGAACCGATCTGCTCCTGCCTCTCCACCCACGCAGGAGCTGAGGAAAGGTGCAGAGCAGCTCCAGTGTAGTCCCTTTGGTGAGTCTAACATGAGATAAGACAGAGCACCACTAAAAGCAAGAAGTAAGGAGACTGTCACCCTCCAACTTCGGTGGATTGTACAGGGAATGATTTACATCCAAACTGAAACCATCCTGGGAGCATGCCCTGGTAGATGTGCTACCTACTTGCTGTTTCATCTGATGAATTTTACTTGCCTTTTACTACATCTTTCAGCATGTGGGTAGACCCATTATTGTCTGCAGCTATTTCAAGGAGACTGTGTATTAGGTGTAGCCCAGTATGAACTTGTTGTGTATAACAACACATATGTAGAAAGGAGAAAAAAAATTTTTTTTAAAGGAAAAGGAAAACCTATAGAAGTAATTTAAAAGTAAAAATATTTTGGGAAGAATATGGGAGAATAGGAAGAAAAGGTTGGAGAAAAATGAAAGCAAGTCAAATATAAGTAAGCAGGGGAAATGCACAGTACAGCAAGATGGTGTTGATGCTAAAATGGGAGGAGTTTTGAATGTTATTTAACAGAGAAATTACCCTGTGGCACTTACAGAGATTAGCAATGCAGCCAGAAAATAACGTAATGAAATGGGAATAATATAGGTTACCAGCACTCAGGAAAAATAAATCCCTGAAAGACACTCAGAAGCAGCCACGTAAAGAAAGGCTGGAAGGTGATATAGGAGGACAATCTATATGTAACTTTTGGCAGCCAGCTTGCATTGCGAAAGACCCGTGCCATTCTTGGTGGGCATCACACTAACTGGCTTGGCTTAGGTACAGCTGGAAGGTTGCTGTTAATTTCTTGGCATCCCAATGCCAAACACGGTAAAATCAGAGGCCTCAAAGAAGGGTAGAGACATGATCAGATCATTTGGTGTGGGTTTGATTTATGAAGATTAAGTGATGCTTAGGTAGAAGCTGGCGAAGAGATAAGAAAATAGCAGACATGAGTCTACAAGTATCTGAAGGATGTAGGCAGGGTCACATACATGTGCTTGGAGAAAGAGAAAATAGAACATCATAGGAAGAAGGGAAAATTCCCTACCAGTAACAAGTAGACAAGACTTGAGTACAGGGTCTTAGACTAAGAGAATGTTCTCTTGCATGGGACCTTTCAATCAGCAGAAAATGTTCTGTAGATGCAGCCTTGCTTGGATAGGGTAAAAGATAATAGTTGAAGCTCAGACTTACAAGACTCTGCTTTTTGATGAAAGGTGAATTTTTAAAGTGAGCTCATTTCTGCCATGGACACAGTGAGCTGAAAAAAATCATCACCTATTTCAATTTTGTAAATTCCCTTTAAAAACATTACGTGCAATGAGCAGTCAAAGGAAAGCCAAGAAGCTAAAAGTTAGCAAAATCATTAAAGAAACAGCATAGAAATATTAAGAGCACAATGCATTCAAATGAGCACAGAGGGCCAGATGGTACATACCCAAGGGTATTAAAGGAATTAGCTGAAAAACTCTTAGGCCCATTATCCATTATATTCAAGTGCTCCTGAAGAACTGCGGAAGCCCTGATGACTGGCAGAGGGAAAACATCACGCTTCTTTTCCAAAAGGGGAATTACAGATCAATTAACTTAACATCCTTTCCAGGTGAAACTTGGCCTCTAATAATCAGAAACTACTAGCAGTTTTTCTGCAAGAAGAACAAAACAGAAATGTGTTATGCACGAAGACAGGTCACCTTAAGAGAAGCAGTTGCATCCAAGCAATAGACTCTACAGCCAGATTATATTCACAGTGTCAACAGGAGAAGAAAAACCACAGGGTGTGTGTGTTGGGCGGGAAGAGTGAAGAGTAAGAAGCTACTTATCCATCATGTGGGATGGAGTGTACACCATGGTGGGCCATGCTGGTGGGAGAAGGGGGATATAGTCCCTTGAGTCACTCAGCAAATTTGCCCTTAAGGGTGTCACTCATTGGCAAGACAACTGGTTGTACAGAGAGCTCCTTGATTTCAGTAAGTAATTTTATTCAGTTTCTTCAGACATAATACCTCTGTAGATCCTGACCCATCCCTAAAGGATTCCATGCAGATGCCGTTGACTTTAACAGTGGCTGGACTGGGCTCAAAGCAGAATAAGAAAGGTGCAGGGTGGATACAGGGAATAACAATGAAAGAGATTAAAATCAGCCCCTACAATAGAAAGTGAAGTGTGATTGTAAGTATTGCCATGTTGGGCTCCTCAGGGACTCCTGCTGTGTTGGACATTATATTCATCTGCAGTAGCATTGAGGAAGGAGAAGTAAAATACATCAATCAGATTCAAAGATAACACCCAGCTGGAGTGTGAATTGCAAATCATTTATTAGAAGCACCATCCTAAAGGGATTTCAATAAATGAAGAGTGGGACATAGTGGGAATGGCAAGAAATTGAACAAATCTAAGTGCAGAAACATCCACAGGGTAACAGCGCTCACTGAAGAGAGGTCAAAACAGTGATCTAGAGGTGGTGGA
Source organism: Psophia crepitans (assembly GCA_013399095.1). Taxonomy (NCBI): domain Eukaryota; kingdom Metazoa; phylum Chordata; class Aves; order Gruiformes; family Psophiidae; genus Psophia; species Psophia crepitans. Next base: position 24,286 of record VWZZ01005594.1, read on the forward strand.
GAGCAGTAATCCAGAAAAGATCTTTGGATGCAAATGATGATAGAAAACTACAACTGATAATTCATTAAAAGAACCCTCCAGATCAATCTGCTTTTGAAGTGCTAATAGGAACACCACTTGGGGCAGGGACTACTGAAAAGAGTGCAGGCAAACAGGTAATGTTATAGATTAACTGGTATAGACAAGAGGGTGAAAGATATGACCTGTTTACTAGGAAGATCAAAGGGAATAAACACATACATAGCCTGGAAAAAAAGGGAGGCAGCAAGGTATAGTCTGATAGAGAGGCAAACCTTACCATGAAAGAATGCTGCTGAGTGGGAGGGAAAACCAGGGCTCATCAGTCAGCAGTGGTGGGGCTACACACAGAGCCACGCTCAGACTGGGAAAGGGGGTAACGATCAGGGCAACGAAGCTGTTAAAGGGCCTGGAGCACAAGTCTTACGAGGAGCAGCTGAGGGAACTGGGACTGTTTAGTCTGGAGAAAAGGAGGCTCAGGGCAGACCTTACTGCCCTCTACAACTACCTGAAAGGAAGTTGTGGCGAGCTGGGGGTCGGCCTCTTCTCGCAGATAACTAGTGACAGGACAAGGGGGAACGGCTGCAAGTTGCGCCAGGGGAAGTTTAGGTTGGAGACTAGGAGAAATTTCTTCTCGAAAAGAGTGGTCAGGCATTGGAACTGGTTGCCCAGGGAGGTGGTGGAGTCACCGTCCCTAAGGGTGTTCAAAGAAAGGTTGGATCTGGTACTTAAGCACATGGTTTAGTGGGTAAGAGGTGGTAGGCGGACAGCTGGACTACATGATCCTGGAGGTCTCTTCCAATCTTAATGATTCTATGATTCTATGACTCCGTGACTTGAAAAGATCTCCAGCAGGATTGTCTTGGAAAGGTCTCCATTGTGCAGAAGAATAGGGTTTGAAACTACCATACACTCTGGTCCTGTGTTTGTTTCTTCACCTGCAGGGATTCACCAATTGGCTGCCCCTGAGTTCACAGCATGTTTACAGACAAATTTTCAGCACTGTTCCTTGGGCCAGGAGAGATGAAAATGGAAGCAAAATCGGCAGAGCTTGAATACCCAGAAAAAAATGTCATGGTGTGCAGAAGGAAAGTCTCTGCAGAAGAGGTTGAAAATCTGAGCTGCGTGTGGTTAGATCACTTCAGGTGTTCACAGCCACGGACAGGCAAGGCAAATGTGTGGTAGGCAAAGAAAAGAGCGTGAATTGTCACATGAAGAAGCACAGTCCCAGCACAAGGATTGCAGATGTCCTTCGCAGTGGTGTTACTTATTCCTCTTTCTTGGAGAATAATCAACATAGGCCAGAGGAGAGATAAATCTTACCTCCTTCTTGATATTCCTGTGGTAGCATCATGGTTCTCCAATGTGGAAACTGGGAGAAAGCTACCCTGTGCTAGCATACCTCAAGGCCTTCTGTTAGCTCACAACCTCAACTAGACTTTCACCGCAGACAGGAGATTAATGCTAATCCCAGTCTGTGGATTAATGCTTGAATTAATTGATTCAAGCTAATTAATGCTTGAATCCTAGTTTTGTCCATCACCTCTCAGTGCCTCTGCTTCCTTTGTGGACACCACCACCCAGTCTGGGAAAAGATGAGAGAACCTATTGGGAATTTCAGTGGTTACCTTTCAGCTGGACCATTAGTTGTTGGCTGCCCACCACTTTCTGGCGGGGATTCATAGTGCAGAGTATGATCCAGAAATTTCAAAAAGTGCATAGCTAGCTGGCCAATTCTTCCATGTTTTCACACACATCATCTCTGAGTTTTTATTAATGTGGGGGTTTCAGGAGCCTATGGCAGGATATATCTGCAGCAGGCCCTCTGCTCTTGAATTTACACCCAATAGACAGTCCTCATTCTTACCTGATCTTCACCAGAAATGGCAGCTCTTCACCTCTCCGCTCAGGGAGTGTTGCTCACAGTAGGCTAAGGATTTCCTGGCAATTCTTCTTGGTGGAAAGGCTTTCACTATACGTAAGCAATATGAAATCCGCCTACATGTTTGGGAAGGTGACAGTGTGTTATAGTCACACGGCATCACTTCAGTGCCCACAACAGTGACTGTAGCAACACTAACGGAAGCTCTGAAGGAAGGGAATGAGAAATTCACTCCCACCACTTGACTCATGTGGGTTGCTGCTTAGATACAGGTTGAAGCAGCCACTGAAGTCATGGGTGTCTGTTGGCTGCCGAGTTTCTAACTTGATGTATTATGGGACTTTACCTATCAAAATATTTGGGATCTGCTCATCTCTGGTTACCGTGCCAGCTTCAGAAGCATGCTTTGGCTACACCGAAGCCATAATAAGGCACCATCTTGCTCAAATGCTGGCTGAGTTAGCTACATTTTGAGCATGGTTATCAGGGAAAGGCCATGCACATACAGTAACTGTGAGCCATTGAAAATAGCTTTTAAGGGGCATCTCAAGGCTCCAGGGCTGCTATTCTGACTGGACAATGTGGTGCTTACATAAGTATTGTTTCAGAGAAACAATCGCAAAAGGAATATGCAGATATGTGAACAATTGTTGGATTTGGGACTAATAGTCAAGGACCTAAAATTAATATTATATTTTCAAAGGAAATGTGACATTGTTTAATCTTCAAATTGCATGCCACTTTGGTTTTACTAAATGAGAGGAAGTGCAGGCTTGTGGTTGAGACAGTGGGACAAGGAGTCCAGCATCAGTTCCTAGTTCTAGCCCAGACTTCCTGAACCCAAGTTACTTGACCCTCTCACCCTTATGTCCAACAGTTCCAACAGGAGATAAGGATAATGCTACCTTTCTCCACTCTTCTTCCATTTTATCTACTAAATAATAGGAGGAGACAGAGAGAAGATTTAATATAAAGATGCACAACCCCCTGCACAGTGTAACACCTGATTTGATTGAGGTGTTATTGTTATTTATATTACTTTCAGCTGTCCCACCGTATTTTCTTACACAAGGGAAGGCTGTTACAGAAAAAAACCTGATATAGAGCGTGGATAACTCGATATCAGATGGATCTGTCTCTCTGGTTTAAAAAGGCATATATATCTGTCTGGGTGTGGGCAACATGTTAGAGACCGACTGGTTTACAAAGGTGCCAAGTCTTGTGATGGAAACTTAAATGTGACTGAAAGGCTGAAGACTAATCATTTTCATGAAATGGCTCCCAGAATGAGTATTATTCACTCTACATCATGCCATGAAAGGGTACCATGTATAATTAAAACTAATATAGGTATTTGATCAGTCTGAGTACAGATTACCATGCAATCTATTTTAATTCCTATATTCCTATAATATTTATTCTGTATTTTGCAAGCAAGAGTAGAATTGTAAGGTATGCTGTTTTCCAAACCATGATGAGTCAGTGATAGGCTATTTAAAACTTCCTATTCAGGTGAGCAGTTATCCCCTTGTCTTCTTTCAAATTTATGATCTTCCTTCCTGCCTTTAATTGTCCTAGTTTTCCTGAGGAAATCAAAACATAATGGCATAAACCAGTCATTTTTTTTGTACATAATGCATATGTTACCCATCTAAGGCGAAGAGCACAGCATTTGTGTGCTGTGGGCCTTAGTTGGTGCCGTGATGGTGGTGAGCAGGATGTGCTGCCTAGTTTGGTTTACTTGGCTTGTTATCCAAAGTGTCTGAAGACACTCAGGGCCACATCCAGACCTGAAGTCATCTCATACAATCTCAGATGCCTGAAAGTCAGGAGCTTAATCTGTGTTAGGCACCATGGTCATTGGAGAGACAGCTCTGTGGAGCAATCCTGCACATGGCTCTTCCATGGTCGTTATAAGAGCATGGAGAACAGTCAGTGTTCCGACCAGACAGAGAAGCTAACACTGCTTGTTGGAGAACTTTTCACAACAGAAGAATCTGGTAAGAAAAAAAGCTCTGCCATAGTGCAAAAGGGTTCACGCTTAATTTCCCCTGCACCCATTAGGTTGAGCGTGATCAACTGCCCTGGAATTTATACAATTAAAAGGAAACAGCCTGATAGTGATCTAGATGCATCCCCACAAGCTCACGTACATCTTCCAAGTCCATAAACAGAAGCCTAAAGTATATGCTTAAGTATCTGCTGTGTCCTTGCATTCAGCCTTCTGCAGGGACTGAGTTGCAGACACCTCAGAATAATTCTCCTACATCCCTCCCTCTCTCTACAACAAGGCTTTCATCACTGCAGCTCCTTTAAAGAAGTAAAAGGACTTAAGGGGAACCGAGTTGGAAATATTGATTTATTTCTTTTAAGGTAGTCAAATGCTGAATCACTACAAAATACGCACTGTGCTCTTAAACCTGGTGCCAAGGAAGAGTGAGAAAACAGACTCTGTTCCCATGTTTGTCTGTGTCACCCTCTCATAGTGTCTGTTCTACAAACAGCTACGTTTGTGCATTTGAACACTGACAAACTCGCAGACTGAATTCTCACGTAAACCAAAGGCAAGACAGGCCCTGGCTGCGTAAAGTTCTGCAGGTCATAGTGATGTCGCATTGAGGTTACTTCGCTGAATATGAGTGTGCTGAACATCTTCAGTACTTCACTCCCACAGGTAAGTGGGACAATTTGCAATGACCACTGCACACTAGTGGCCACAGAATACTAGTTTCTTAAAATTTGTTGGCTAGCTGAATGTCTACATTTTGTACATGTTCTTTATGAGCAGTAGCCTTTCCATTGCAAAGGTGCAATGCTGCCAGGGCGAGTCTGTTAGCTCATTTAAAGTTTGTTTTCCCTAAACATACATGTGGCAATGCAACATTTGCTTTCTACTCATTTACCCCAAAAGGCCATGACAATGAGCGTTAAGTAAGATGTGAAGCAATATTGATAAGATTTATATCAGAATTACTGTCCAGAGGACATAGATACAACTTGTTACACCTCCCACACTACAGTAGGAATTATTTTGTTTTCAAAATATCCTAAATGGAGTGTCTTCCTGCAGTCTCTGCTGCTCCCATATGTTGCTTTTAAGACTCAGACGAGTTTTTTCCAATTGGTCTCAACATCTTATGCTGTGGCCAGCTGATGTAAGTTGGCGTAGGTCCATTACACCATTGGGAATATGTCAGTCCATAACAGCTGAGATTACAGCACAGTTCTAGTTTCAAATATGTTTAATATCTTTTTAATGCTTTCTTGAACAACTAAAATTTACCTGGTTTACCTCAGTTTCTGTCCTCAGTAAAGCATATGGGTAAAATTAAACATCTTGGGGAAGATGAAAGACAACAGGACCTGCCCCCACTCAATCTTTAAGGCAAACATCCTTTACAAAGTCATAATGGGAGGGACTGAGTTTCCCTAAGACCTGTGGGATAGAATAACATAATTTACCATTTTAAGTGGTTCTAAAAACAGTGCTAAATTCAAAGCACTGAAACAAATCTTTTTGGCTTCAACTCTGGTGCCGCTTGAGTTATTCACTGTAAACATATGACCATGCTGATTTAACACTTTTGCTGTTCTTTGTGATTTTCTTGAATGAGATGACCTTGATTTGCTGCCTGTTCAAAGCACAGTTTTGCCTATTAAATAACTTTCAAATGTTCACCTTGAGCTGCCTAAAGGTTTTACTGATGCGCTCACATAATTCCTCCCCTTGAGATGCCAGTCTAGTTATATCAAAAAGAAGTACACACACGTTGATCTCCTGCCCTCCATGTAAATGACTGCTTCAGAAGAGCTTTGTACTTGCCTGGAGTCAGCACATGCTGGTTGTCCCTTGTGTGGTCTCTCATCTCCACTCAATAATATTCCTCATGAGATGTTGGGGGTAGCGGGGAGGAGGCTGTCAGGGACTGATGATGTTTCGGGATGGAGCAGATAACTCCTATGTGTTTTCCCCCACCCCGGGCTCATTTTGCCCAGGTGTCTTTGGGACGGTCGCTGGTACCCTAAGTGAGACCGAGCATCGTGAGCAGGGATCTCGGTGGGGACTGCAAGCTGGCCTAAGCAGAGGCTGAAATGGAGCTTTCCCTACATGTGCCAGCTGCAGGAGTGATGATCCATGACAACAAAAGCCACTTTCCCACCTGAGCTCACCCCAGCAGTAGGCAGGGCAGTAAAAAACCCACTACAGTGGGGTATATCCTGACATGCCACCAAGCTTGGCACTGCAGAGATTTCCCGTTGCTTTGAGGGGAGAGCTCAGCCAAGCTGCATGGGAGCTGTTCTCGTGTGCTCTGGGAGCCCACAGATATCCATCCCTGCTCTTTGGCCCCACAGCCAGCCACGGCCTCTACTACAGGGAATATGCTCAGCTGAGCTGTCCCTTAACGTAAGCACGGATAGTACGTAGGTACCTCAAAAAAGCCAGAAGGATTGAACAAGAACATGAAGCAAATGTCAGGTGATAAGGCTGAAGCGTGGATAAAGATGGGTGTTGCCAAAGTGGAAGGCGATTTACTTGACTGAATGTACCTGAAAGTTCAGTCATTGTGGGAAGACTGTCATTTAGGTTAACTGTAACGGACGTCTCCGGGTGGTGTGGTCCCTGAAGTACAGCGTTTCATGTGCAACAGAAGGGGTTTATCACAGCTGTGGCCCTCCCAGGGTCAATGCTGGCTCCTTTCCTGAGGAAAAAGTGCCCCTTTGGGATGCTTTCAGAGAGCTTCAGGAAACTATGTCTGTCACAGACCCCTCCCCATGCACCCAGGCATCACCCCAGCTTTTCCTGGAGCATCTTACTTCTTCCTTCTCCCACTTGAAGAGGTACCTGCCACTTTGAGGCTTTCCATGCCTTCAGAAGGGAAAATTTTGATTATTTTTTTTTAAAGCATTTTTCTTAAGTCAGAACCTTTAAATTGCTGTCTCACTCTTGATATCTTTAGAAACTTGGTTTTGACCATTCAGCTCAAGTCTGGGCTTTGTGAGAGTTAAATGTATGAGTGAAACAGAGCTGATATACACATTTCTGTCTCTATCTTTCTGTACCCTCAGCTTGTCTGCCAGGCAGTGCACTTGCTGCTTTTCAGATTCTCTGGTGATATCTGAAATCCGCTGAAGTGTGAGTGGGAAAGCAAGAAGGATGCCATTCGGGAACTGGTGATTTCAACATGAGCACGTTACTGTGCTGCTTTTATGCAGCAACAAAACAAAGCTTAAAGGTCTCCTCTGTGCATGCCATTTTCAGTATGTTGGGGAAAATATATTTTTACATATATAAAGCAAAGCAAGATCTGGGAGGCTGCCAGCTCCCTCCAGGTGACATAAAAATGCTGGTACCTGGAAAGAATAATTTAAAACCCCAGAGCCGTGTGAAATAGTAAAATGCAGGGCACAGACATGAATAGTAAAAGTCCTCTCTGACGCAGTTTGAGGATGCCTATGTGGAAGGTCATGCTGCTTTTAGCTGTTCCATTAAGTGTCCCTCTTCTGAGAGGTTACAACGTAAAAAGCTTTTGGTACATTTTGGGCTGATTGTCATCTTCAGAGGGCATATGAATATGCCTCTCTTGACCTGAAGGAAGCATTTCTTGCCAAGGGAAGCTAAATGTCCATCCAAGCTCAGATGTGAGCGGTAGCACTGGTGTCTGTAGACCTGAACACTGATGAAACTTCCAGCACTCACTGCATAAAATGCTCCTCCTCAAGGTTCAAGTTGAGTCCGTGAGACATTTAAACTTGATCCTGTTCTGGTTTAAGACAGTTTCGTTGTGTTGCAGCCCTTGGCAATTCTGCCAACCTTCACCAGCTGGGCACATCTCCCTAGCTATCGGTCTTTGCAGTGTGTTGCACCCAGCAACTGGCAACTATTCAGGGGTTTTTCTGTTGCTTGTGTTTCTCCTAATGGATCTCCTAAGTAACCTAATTGGTAATTCAGGTTTTAATGAGCTCCTTATTATGGGGTTAATAACCTGTATTATTTTGTGTGGTTCTAACCATTAGCAGCTACATGTTAAATGGTTTTAATTTGTTTTGATGCACATCTGTTGACTTAGCACCTCAGAAAATAAATAGTTCAGTGCAGATTTGATCAGCAACGAATTTGGGGTATGCCCTTGAGGTCCTAAATGCAGGCATCAACCCTCCCACTATCTGCCTTCTTTCAGTTCACTTTATTAAGACTTTTCCGAGACCCAGCAGGATGTGTTTTTCCAACATGATGCTCCACAAAATTGTCCCACCACTGCAGTAATTGGTGGCATGCTATCATAACCCAACAGGCTGTTTTCAAAGCATCTCCCTAGGTGTTCTGCTCAAGGACTGAATTGATACTGGCACCTTGGGGAAGAAAAAAAAAAAAAAAAAAGAGAGACATCTGAACAGGGACCTGAATTGGTGGGGGAGGAGGAGGAGGACCAGTTCCCAGGGATTTCACACATAACTTCTGTTGCTATGGCAATCACTCTGTCTGTCTGTACTTGCCCAGAGCAACATCCAGAGTCGCACCATCAGGCAATTTCAATAGTTCCCATTTGGGAGTGTGCGGTTCAAGCAACGGGGATATTTTCTCAAAAAACAAAAAGTGGTGGTAGGGAGGGTGTGACAAAGAGAGAAGAAGAGTTTGCAAATATGCATTAGCCTGGTCCCTGCTCTTGCCAGGTGTCATCTGGGGCATGTTTCTGTATGGCACCCAGCACAACCACCACCTGAGTTTCAGCTGGAGCTTCTAGGCAGAGCCACAGTACAGATAAACAAAGAGAATTGGGAGCAGGAAGAGGAGAATTCAGCAGTCACACCCTCCAGCATATGGAGGAACTAAGAAACTCGTCTTGTATCCAAACGTCTCTTTTACGTGCTCTCAAACTAGCAGGATGGGAGAAAGTGTTGAATCACAGATACTGTCCTTGGTAAAACACCATCTCACCCACAAATTGCTTATAACACTAATAGAAACATGGCACAGACAAGAATCTGTGGGAAGAGTGATTCACTGGAAATGACATATTTATATAGCACCTCTTGGCATCGTATTATGGCAGCTCTGCTTCTGCAGGATCTGATCCTAGAGGTCCTGCCACACTCCAAGGCCTTGAGGATGTACTCAACCTTCAAGCTGGGCTGAATCATGGTCTTTCCAAACACAGGAGCCGGTTAAAGTGTTCCCTCCAACAGAGCACCAGATGGCTCACCTCCATTCTCCTTGAGACAGGCCAAATTTCCACTGAGCTTCACAACGCTACATGCCCACAGAACAAGAGGGGTGCAGTGTAAGTCTAACCGTCAAGCAAGTAATCTCGCTTCTGCAGAAGGTGTTTTCACTGGGGTAGAACCGAAGAAAAACTCCATGCCTTCCTGCACCCTTTTCACCATGTGATTTCAGGAAACTGCTCCCTCATGATGAAAGGTTCCTGCAATAATGTACCCCGAGGTGTTGGTTTTTAAGCTTTTCCAGAAAACAAGATGTGTCCTGCTTAGAGAAGTGTACTCACCAGGGCGCAGCTTGCCAAGTGTGAGGATTCAGACTCCGAGAATTTTTATTTTTTTTATTTATTTTTTTTTTTCCTAAATTGAGCTGGATCAAGTCTTCGTAAGAAAAGAGTATCTTGGCACAGCCTGGATAGAAAACAGAGATAATGCCAGTTGCGTGTTAACTTTTCAACTGGCATGTATTTCATTGTTTAGAGCCGGTATTAGTGGGATGTGATCTTCTCTCCAGTGCCAGAGAGGTTAATGTAACTGTCACTACAAGCATTTGAGTTAGGCAACACATATCTCGGTTTAAATCATGCTTCACATGTGGACTTAGTGTACTGAAAGCATTTAGGATTTCAATCCACACTTCCTCTTTCAAGTCAAGGCTTCTTCCTGCTGCTGTGAATACTTTTTAATGACTTCTTAAAGAAACTGATCTAAGCCAATAGAGTGCTTGATACAATTTCCAGCATGGAGAGAAGTGCAAACTCTGCACCACCAGCAGAGTGTCCAGTGACCCTTGGTCTGAGCCTGAACTGTGTGACAGCACCTGCCGTCCTTCCCTGATCCCTCATTGCCACCAGCGATGGTCTGGAGTAGCTTCTGCTCAGTTTCCCTGCATCTTCTAGAAATGCTTCCTGGCCCCATGTGCCCTACAGTCCTCTTTTATCTGGAAAAAATGTGAGGTGTCCTCTTGTGTTCTGGTTGCTGATGTGTGTAACACCATCAGGAAGGGAGCATCTGATCAGGGAAAACTCCTATCAGAAAGCCCTGCTCAGAACAAACACCGGGCAACACAGAGAAGGGTCCGTTTTGTCCGGCCACACGGTTTTTGCTGGTTGAAGTCATGTGAATCTCCCACATTTTCAGCAGCAGGATGGGTTTTTTCCCAGCTGTTGAAGCATTCCACTTAAATGCTCTCCTGACGGCGTAGCCTCCCCACTGCAAGAGTGAGAAGTAGTAGGGCCTATCTGAAGTGAACTGCCTGCCGTCATGTTTCTCTTTGAGAAAAATCTCACTTTTTCCAGAGGGCTCCCCCAGCCTGGAAGCCTGGAGATAAGGAGGTGAAGATAAAGGCTGAGCTGTGGGGCTGTTTGCATTGGAAGAGACAATAAAGTTGATGATAGTAAATGCTGAGTGTATGAGACTGAATGGATAGATGGAAAATTACTGAGATATTATATGCTGCTTTATCTTGGGAACTCAGCAAGCAAATGTGATTTCTAGCCCAGCGTGATATAATACTAGCTGAGCTGCATCCTAAAATACATCGGCTGGCCTCTCCTGCATGCCAGCCCACTCCTCTTCCCAGGGGTCTTTTCAAAGTCCTGCATACCATGGACAGTGGGGGCCTGGGGACTGACACATCCCCCAGGGACCACCGGGCTGTCAGGACTCATGTCCTACCTGTGCCACCCCTGGGAAAGTCATGCAACCCTGTTCCTTACCTCCTTTTGATTTTTCTCTAAGCCCTTTTGAGGTTTGGAGCCTTCATCTGCCTGTCAGTCACTCTATGTTAATTTTATTTTATTTTTTTAAGGGCTAACAGCACTTCCCTTCCCACAGACATGTTGTGTAGATAATAGGTGGTGCCTGAGGCTGTATATCCAAGCCTTTCTGACAGAGTAAACCTGAGGCCAGCACAGGGAGTTGGCCGCTGGGGCAGCAGAACAAGAGACTGTACTGCTCTTAAAACAACATCCAAACCAACAAAACAAATGAATGAGACACTTCCCTACCATCTGAAGCCTTCCTACTCTTTACCCGGTGCTCAGGGCTGCCAGGGAAAGTCTTTGCGGAGCACTGAGCCGATCAAACAGAGGCACAAGGAGACTTGTTCCTCCAGCCCATCGGTTGCTGTGTTGCACCAGGAACCTCCTTGACAGTGGGAAGAATTTTTATTTTCAAGATCCATAAAAACAGAAGGATGCTGTTGTAGCTGAGCTGGAATTAGGGTGGAGCCTTCGTTATTCCTTTATATTTTCCCTTCTTCCTCCTCCTCCTTTCCCCTCATTTCAGCAAGTCCAAGCAGGGTTGGAGGGCAGGAGTGGGACCAGGTAACATGTGGGGAAGCATATGCAAAGTTTAAAGGGGACTGTTCCAGGGAATGGATTGCAGCCTGTGGGTCATCCGTACCCAGCAATCCAGTTAGCCCCCACGTGGGACCCAGCCTCAGGCATCCAAACCCGAAATGGAGGAATGGTCTGTGACCAGCTCAACAGCAAACTGCATCCTCCTCCTTTCTGAATTTCCTGCAGAACCGTGACAGGCACTTCAGGAACTACAGCTTTTTCTGCTTTACACACAATGTTTCCAAAGGAAGATATTAGCACTTGAAGCACAGGGAGAATGGGAAGGGTGGAAATAAATACGTGGGCTCCATTCCTCTTGGATATAAAGCAACTGGGGCCACCAGCAGCTAACATCCTCCATTGCCTTCTGATTTGAATCACAATCCTTCTTTCACAGGAAGGCACATCCTTTTCAGAGGTAGGCAGAGAGGTTTTCAGATGTGAGCTTCAGAGCTTTGGACTGGGGTTCTAAGCTCTGAGAAAAGAGCCTCTGTTTCCAGGCTGCACTGGAAAATGGAGGCAATTTAGCATCTCCCAGCAGCACACTGGTCCTCTCTTTGCTTTGGTCGATGGTGCAGAGCTCTCCTGCCCGACATGCCATTTCTTCACAGGCCTGGAATCTGACAGGGCTTAAAAAAGGACAAAAATGACACAGATGTGCATTCCAGGCATCATTCCCACATGAACCAACAGGGCCTAAATTAGCCTGGATTTACACCAAAGCAGTAGGTCAGCCCAGATGTGAGAACTGAACTCAGCATACACCAAGGAGTCTGGCCCCTCATCCTTGACATCTCTGCATCTCTTGGACCAAACCAGTATGAAAGGGATAGGGAAGGGTCCTGGGCAGACCCCCACCACCACAATCTTCTCTGTGGTAGTAGCCACTGCCTCAGTTTCCCCATTCCCAGGTTGGTCTGGAAGGAGGCTTTGGCAGGGGTTGGTTCATCCTGTGGTGTGTCCATCTGGAGGAGGTTATCTGGTGTTTTCACATCTCACAGGTAACTGGAAAGCTGGGAGAAGGTCTCACTGCCTCAGTTAGTATCCAAAGGGCAGCACTTATACTCTAACGTCTCACATGGCCACTTCATGGCCCACCTGAGAGTGCTCCTCATTACGGGCTGCCCTGCATATTGACCCCGCAAGCTGGAAATGTTCCTAGGGCCAGCTGGTATATGCCAGAAAATATGGCTCTGTGCGACTGAGGCTGAAAAGTCTTATGAGGAGGGAATTGTCTGTGATGTTTTGTCATGTGTCACGTTGTTAGTGAAGCTGAACAAATAACTCGCACTAAATCACCCAGTCAATGAATGCAGCCACAGCATTGCTCACAAAGTCAGCATGGGACCAACGAGCACTCTCCTCCTGAGCCCCAAATCTGTGCTGGGACAAGGGCGGGCCGTACCCAATTCCCACCTCCCCAGTTCACGAGGGAAGGTCCCCCTGCACAAGGCTGGAAAGGAGACAAGCTCTGCCTTGGAGTTCACATCCCCCCGAGTCTGGACATGGCCAAATTATCTAGGAGCAATGTCCATCACTCACAGATTAATTTCCCATGACTCACAATATAGTAATTCCCGCTGCAATTCGTGGTATGACTCCTAGCGTTGCGCTTCTAGGATTCACCATCTGAAATTTGAGGAGAACTGTGAGGGCTTGATTGGATGTGCGGATTACAGGGCGTCTCCCAGGGATCTCACGGCCCGAGCATAGAAAGCACCCAGTTCTCAGCTACAAATGTTTCCAGCCCAGAAGCGCGGTAGGTTTCCTGTTCGCAGAGATCCCAGATGTTTGCTTTAAAATTCACTCCAGCCCAAACATTCAAGCTGGTGAACTTGTTCGCTGGACTGTTTCCAGAAAATGAATGCAAAAATGGGGCTGGGACGCAGGGAGGAAGCGACAAGCAATGGTTTATTAGTTCGCCATGGGTGAATCAAATGCACACAGACACTGTCTGGGATTTGACCAGCCGTGATTGGAAATCTTGTAGGAATCAAGTAATGGAGATGGTAGAGGAAATCCTGTCATTCATTGTTTTAGTCTTACTGATGTCACTTTTATGTCCCTTTTATCCCTTGTCTCATCCAAGGCTTCCAGAGGGAAAGTTGTGACTGACAGTTTTGGTCAGACAACCAGACATGACGTGCAAGAGGTCAATTCATCCTCTGTTTGTCAGAGAGGAAGAGATTTATTTGCTGTAGGTACATCCGGCTTTGACTTCTTTGCGATGCTCTTTTGTTTATGCAAACCAGTCGGCTGAGGCCATGGAGGTCAAGATCTACATCCCAAGTAGGAAATCAGTGCTCAGAAATAGCAGCCCTGGGAGTTCACGAGATGAAGGTCCCTCCAGGCTCCCTCTCAAATGTGCCCTGTGGAAGGGAAAACAAAAGCCCTGTATTTCTACAGCAGGGTGTATTTATGGTTTTAAATTGCAAAGCCAAGCTTTATCACAATGCAGCCGAATGATTTCAGGGCAGATACATGGAGGAGGTGATTGAGAACTATTAGCTTCCCACATTTTTCAAATGGAAATTCCAAGTGCTTTAGCACATACTGTGTGTTGATAATTTTGCCATACCAGCCCCTTTTGCAAAAACATTAGGGGATCAAAACATTTAAACACAGAATAAAGGTCAGGTTTGTGCCCAAAAGAACAGAGGCTCTAAATAAAGCTATTCAGGTGGCTTTCTTCTCTTGATCTGCAGTTATGTGGTAACCACTGGGACTTTTATGAGCTGAAGGCTATCTCTACATGACATAGGACTTTCTTTGCAAATTACTTTAACTACTTGTTTGCAGCCATAGCTCCTTTCATGTTTTCCTAACTCATTGCTGTTAAAAATTGAAAGTGGTTCAAGTCTCAGGTGAAGTAACTCCCTTCACTGACCCTGCTAATGACAGACCTATGGGCTTGCCTTGCACGGAGTTCACAAAGTTGGTTGGTTTCCTTGTGCTGCCATCTACAGAGCAAGCAACAGGTAGTGCCTGGGGATTATTAACAGCCACATAATTCCAAATCCTCATCTTTAAATCTTTATAATCGGAACCTTCTCCAGCTCTGATAAGCACTGTTGGCAGCTGGGACTGCTGGGTTTCTCTCCCAAGACTGTCCTTGAAATCATCACCATAAGGCTGGCAATCCGGATGGCTTTGCTGCAGGTCTGTGCCACGTGCTGCTTCAATGCCAGGGAGATTCAAGTCTCCAACCCTCTGATCAGAGATCAAGAGCCAGGTCTCAGCTCTAGGAGTTTCTGGACCCTCCAGCAAGTGATCTCTTCCTGCCTACTCTCACTTCACACTTTGATTCTTCAGCCTCATCTACACAAGACTTCTGCCTCTCCTTCAGCCATGTGAGGCTCTGAAATATTATTTTGGCATCGATGGTGACCTGTTTGGGGAAATTTTTCCGCACACCAGTGACACAAGGGACCTGGAGTCTCTGCCACCGAGCTGCTGTACGCCCTCAGTCACATCACTCCAGTGGCCTTCGGAGACAGGGCAGAGCTGTGGCATTCTTCTGTAAAGGAGGAAAAAATTGCCTGGGATGATCCTTAATCTCTCCATTGATCTCAGCAGTTTCAGGGTTCGGTGTCCAGAGTATTGCTCATGCCAGGTTGAGTGTTCTCTGTGCACAGCTACACAACCGTTTACCTGCAGGGGCCAAGAAGTGAACAAGAAACGCCTAGAGACGATCAGGCTGATGGGAACCCATTTACTTCTGATGTTTTAAACATTGCAGAAATGTCCTTTAGCAAATCCTGATCACACTGAAACTGCATCTGGAACCTCAAGGTGCTGGATGGACCCTCTACCAGAAGTGCAGAAAGCAGACGGGGAATGCATTGATTTATAACGTGCTAACATCTCTAAACATCGGATCCAGCCTGAATGCTCCAAGGGTCTCTATGAAACCCTACCCTGGGTGACTCCCTTTAGGTTAAAAATAAATGCTGCATTTCTGTATGCGACGTGAGTGACTGCAGTCGGAAAGTCTGGATGCAAAGGCTAGGGACCGGCCTGCAGAGGGGAGGTTTGTCACCGGGAGGAGGCTGTCACCGGGTGCTCCCCTGCAGCAGCTAGAAGGAAGCACTCCAGCATGACGGCCTTCTCCTTCCTGTTGTGCTTGCTCCCTGGGATGGCAGCAGGAAAGACCAAGGTCTGGTGCAAGGTTATAGGTTCAGCGTGCAGGCCAGCAGCAGGGCACGCGGTAAAGACGTTTGCAGACATGGAAAAGCCAGACTCTTGGGAGGCCGCAGCAAGCACAGCCCAGGATTTCTCCAGCCCCTGGGAAACGGGGGCAGGAGGGTGGATAACAAGTGCCAGCCCTCCTGAGGGTCTGCTTGGGTCTGGAGAGCAACCAGGCACCGCAGAGGCAAGGGAAACACAGTGCTCCTGACAGTTCCTCCATGCTGGGGGCTCCTGTCTCCATTCATGACCCTTTCTCCCGCACAAAGCGGCAGCCAGCACCGCTGCCTTGCAGGAACCGGGGAGGGGTAGGGGTGAGCTACGGCTCGCGGAGCTGCATTGGGAACCAAGCCTGCACGCTGGCACACACAGCCCAGGCGCTACCGGGACCTGCTGTGGGGCAGAGCTTTCACCCAGCTAATGGCTGAGCTGCGCTTGCCAAAGCGGGTAAAGATATAACCTGGAGCTCCCTCAACGTGTTTGTGCAGCTCCGACTCCGTCTTGGAGAGGAAGGAAGGCACTAGGCAGTAGCTCGCATACCTGCACCGGATTGTGTAAAACGTGGCTGTGAGCACCCGCCTGCCATGTTGCTGCATGCGCCTCGGTTTTATTGCTCTCGGCCCCAACAGTGTGTACGCTGGTATTTTCAGGGTGGGGTTCATCACAGGTTTCCAAGATTTATTTCCCTTCTCTTTGTTGGGGTTTCTGAAGCCTCTGAAGAGGCTTTTGAGACTGATAGAAGGAATCATATTTTTGTGCCTCTGCCTATTTTTCTTGATGAGACTGTGTCTTCAGGGTCTTTGGCCGCAGAGTCGCTCCATAGTATCCCTAAGGAACAAAACTGCAAATAGAGTTGGGTTGGTTTTTTTTATGCACCCAGGTCTGGGTGCTCTGGACTAGGTCAGAAACAACATTTGAATAGGATAGAAATTGGGTTTATTCCCAAAGATTGACACCCAGGGCTCTGCAGAAGCCAGCACTAGCCAAGGACTTATGACCACGACATAGGTTTTACTGAAAGCCTTACCTGCACTGTGTAGACAACCCACCACCCTCTCATGCGGGATCACAAATCTGTCGCAAAAGTGAACCTAATGCACAACAGCCAAACTGACTCTGCAGACTCAGTTCCTAGGATGCTCACTCCACTCTACACATCTGATACGACAAGAGGGAACAGCTGCAAGTTGCGCCAGGGGAGGTTCAGGTTGGAGATCAGGAGAAATTTCTTCTTGGAAAGGGTGGTCGGGCGTTGGAACAGGTTGCCCAGGGAGGTGGTGGAGTCACCGTCCCTGGGGGTGTTTAAGGAAAGGTTGGATGTGGTACTTAGGGACATGGTTTAGTGGATAATAGGTGGGGGGGGGGACGGTTGGACTAGACGATCCTTGAGGTCTCTTCCAACCTTAATGATTCTATGATTTTATGATCCCACACTGTGCCTTAAATCCCCCTGTGCCACCTCCACCTCCAGGGGTTAACGGGGAGGCACCAAGGCATCTGCGGCAGTGAGTCAGCTGCAGGCACTCATTGCTGCCTGTGGGTGCGTTGCAAGAGGCTGGGGGTACGGGCGGGCACTCCTCCTTTCCTGCAGAGGACATTCAGATTTATTTGAGAAAGCGTGATTGACGTTAATAGCGTGCACGGCTACCTGGAGGCTGCAAAAACCTGGAGGAAAAGCTGCTGTGAGATGAAAAGAAGTCGCCTGTGGTGGAGGAAGCATCGTGTTGAGCTACTGCCCTCTGCTGCTCTGTGGCCCCAACCGAGGGAGATGGGGTGTGCTTCCATTTCTAGCAAAACTTCTCACTGGAGGCTCCCAGGGGCTGGGGAGCTGAAGCTGCTGGAATCTGCCCTCCTGCCTCGCCTACGGACTGGGAAGTTTCTCCCAGGTTTTTGTTCAGAATCAAAGTAAACAGATTTGTTCAGCTTGTCCTGAACAATCATTGTCAACGCAGGTAGCCTACAAGGAAGTAACTGTCGTTTACCAAGATAAAAGGTTGCAATTTAATCACTAATTATCTCTTATCATGCTCTGTTGGCCTGACACGAGCCAAAATTAAAGCAGCTCTGCCAATATGTGCTGTGCTGGTTCCTCTGGGCTCCTCTGCAGAGGATAAACAAGCTCCAGAGTTTCGGTGTCCTCTGAAACTTGTCATGTATCTGGTACCTGCTGCACATTACATGCTGCCTCCACCAGTCATATATTAATAAAACACTAGTTTTTAAACAGGCCAGGAGCAGGAGGTAGCTGGGAAAGGTAACAGCACAAGGACTGAACTGCTTGATGGATACCCAAAACAGGCACGTGAGCTCCTGCTGGGGTGCCTTCAGGCCAAACTATGGACAAATGCGTAGGGACCGATGACATAAGGAAGCCATTTCAGGGCGGGCTGCAGGCAGTCCTGAATAACAGCGGTCCAGACAAGCAGTATGAAAAGCAGAGGTTTGGGAGGCACCTGAAACACAACCTGGCTTCTGATTTTGTCCCCTATGACGGTAGAAAGTGGCATTTGCTGGATCTGGATGCAGGTCATGCCCACTTCCAGCTGGGCTGGTTGGCATGCAGAAAAATGATGTGACACAGTAGATGGCAATTACATGTCACTTCCCTGCTGCCACAGCTTGTCCTACTGCTGCCCATACCTGGAGGTGTGATGGCACTTTATACCCCTCCCTCCCTGAGTGAGTAAACAACATAGGCCATGAGACCAGCTCAGGAAAATGAAGTTAAAATCTTTCATGTTTCCCAATGTGCGTTAAGAGAAACGGTCCCTGCTCTGCCCTGTTCTAAATTCCACATCCCCCTCTAGAGAAAAAAAAGGTTTTCAATAAAATTTAGAGTAATCTATAACCCTAGGTTCACCTTGTCTTCTCTTTCTTCAAAGAAATACTTGGGAGTTTTAAAAGCCATCTGGGAAAATGTGTCATCTTCCGTGAGAATAACCTTTGGAATTAGCAAACTGCTTTTGTAGGAAAGAACAGTTCAGTTGGAAGGGACCTATGATAACCATCTAGTCCAACTGCACGTTAGATAAGCAAGTATTTTTACAGAGTTGTGTATAAATTAGACAAAATTTCATAAAATGGGATGCTGCTTTGGTAATACTGGGTGAAATGTCTGTCACTTTATCTCGAGCAGAGTATACGATGACGATCAGCACCCAAAACAAAGATCACAGACTACATCCCTGGTGCTGCTGTTCTTTTCACTCCAGAAACATTATGCCCTAGATATACCATAATATTTTTTCAGCAAATTAGCAAAAAAAATGTCTGTTTTAGTTAGCATATGAAATGCATTCTGTGCACTGCTACTGTCAAAATTGTGACTGACTGCATAATGAAATATAATTTGGGATGTAAAAATGGCATTTTAATGTGCTCTACTCAGGGAGCAGAATTTGATATGTCATTCTGGCTTATTGGTAATGTACATTTCCCACTGGGCAAACTAAGAGACATGTAGTCTTGCTATCCAGAAAGGTGTCAAGTCATACTCAGTCAAGAATAAGCTTTTCTAGGCCACACAGAAATATGTAAAATTTTGCAAAACATGTCTTAATTCAGAGAAGATAACTGGAGTCACATGCTTTAGACCAAAATTACAGTAGTCAGGTGGGGTATTCACAGTCACACCAATCTGGAAACAAGCAGAAATGATCTGGCCTTACACAGCCTAAATCTTCTCCTGCTCTGCTGCTTGTGGTGCTGCAGTTTGGGGGTTAGGCTTGGCCCGAGGCTGGTGGTGGAGCTGAATAGGATAACCGGAGTTGCCCAGGGCGCAAGGCATTTGGCGCTGCAGTTCTTGACAGATAGCTTTAACCAGCCTCCCCTTTTGATTAGAAGCTGGGGAAATGGTTTCTCAGATGTGTGACTTAAAACCAGAATTTCTGCTGACCACCTCACAGAGGAACCCTCCAGTTACATCTCAGAGTAGCTGCCAAAGACCAGGAGAGCTGAGGTTGTGACTAAACACCTATTTCCATTAAAAATAGCCTGATGTCTGAACCAGAACCCTACTGCTTTAGAAGAGCAGACTGCTTGGAGATGCTGTGCATCATGACGGACATGCATAGGAGTCTGTAGACCCAGCCACCACTATCACCATCCATAACACCAAACTGCAGGGAAGGAGTTTTGTCCCTGAACAGCAGGAATATCCGAAACTGGGGCTGTTCTGCACCCAAGGGTGTACCTTCACCTCCTGCAACAACCCCAAGCCTAGTAGCAGGCTGCCTGAGCCTCTCCTTGGCCACACATCCAACACCAGGAAAGATTGAGGTGTGATGATCAGGACTCGCCTGCCTTAACAGCAACCACTGAAAAACTTACACCCTGGGCATGGGAAGATGGCCCCTGACCGCAGCGCCGGCCGCCTTCACTGATGGTGTTTCCAGTGCCAAAATCCACTGCAGTGCTTCGTCCCGACTGCTCCTTGACCAATTAGCGAGCTTCCTAACAGGATGTCATGTCACATTATCTGTATTTGCACAGTGCTTCAAATGTCAGAGTGCTGGCTGGGCAAAGCTGGATGCTGACTTAAAGGAACACTGGCCAGTTTATCATCTGCTCCCTTAATTTCTGATTGTTTCATGGGGAATCCTCAGACTTGGAGCCTGGCCTCATGAGCAAACTCTCCATGTTTCCATTTTTTTGTTTGTGTGTTTGTTTTGTCTTATTTCTGATTTATTTTGGGGATGAGGGACAAGAAAATCCCGGTCCCTCCTACACCTCTAATTGCGTCAGGCCAGGCTCATCCTGAAGGTCTGCATGGAAGTGCTTCCCAGGCTCCGGGACCCACCCTTCTGGGAGCCGCAGTGGCGGAGGAGACTTCTGCCAAGGGAAAGGAGCTTTCAAATCCCACCAGAATGTCTTGCCTAGGAAAAGGGAGTCTGAATCACCACAGATCCTGCTTCCCTTTTCCACATTATCCAACCAGAAGCGTTGGTTCTCACTGCTTGCACCAGGTGGGGTCGGAGCAGGTGATGATGAAGTCACAGGGGGCAGAAGTACTGCAGTGACTGGCTCCCACCACCCACCAGTATAGAGCTCCTGACTGGCAAGTGGGACTTCTCCATCCGCTGCTCACAGAGCCCGGGTCCAGTGCTGTACCACCAGCTGGGGTTGAATGGACCAGGACGCCTCGCCTCTGACTTATCCCAGCCACAAACAGACACTTGCAATAACTTATGCAGTAGGATACAACCCCCTTTTCGGAAACAGCACGTTAACAGTCAGCCGCTTGTCATGTTACCCTGATTGGTGTAGCATTGCATTTTGGCTGATGCGCAGAAGCCTTACGGTCGCACAAAGGAGCCAGTGTCACGCTAGCTGCAGTTGAGCCGTGACATATAAAGCTAACGACGATGGGAAAGCACAGATCCCCAGGCCAGGGAGTTTGCTAATGCTGCGTCTTCACAGCATCATGAAGGATTTAGGATGGCTTTTTTGGCCCAAGAGCCTCCACAAACCCGAGCGTCTGCTGCAGGATGGTCCACATGGCTGACAGGGGGTTACAAGCATGAGGAAATGGCACGCACACCAAGTATGTAACGACATGTGTGCTCACGTGTGCAAATGAATGAACATGCAGAAATGGAGGTTATACTCGGGAGTGAGACCAAAAAGGAGGAGAGACTCTTGGGACTGGTCACCCTTGGCCACCTATTTCTCAGCTGCAGTAGAATAGAAATCCTGCAACAGCCACCGCCAGCTCCATCAGCGTCTGATTTACCTGGGAGTCCCTGGTGCACCACCTGCACTAAAGCCTTTCCTTATCCTTCCTGTTCCCACTGGCTGTACCTTTTCAAGTCCAATTTAACTGGCCATTTGTTGAACTCCAGCTTCTCTGACTGCACTAGAAAAAACGTTGTCTTTGGTGCAGGAAACATGGAGAAGCAGTTTATATGATGTTCTTTAACTCTGCTGGAGAAAAGGACCTGGCTGGTGATTGCATGGGGTGCAACCATGCAGATGAGGCTCTCTAAGATTGCCTCAAGCAGTACAATCTCAGGGAAACTAAGACTGGCCTTGAGTTTGTGTCGGAGGTGGGAGAAGCAGAGAAGCAGCTTGCAGGCAGCCCACATTCCTCTCCCATGCTCTCCGCAGAGCACGAGGCCCAGGGGTTCTGTGCAGCTCTCCTGAAGACAGGGTTTGAGCCAACACATCAGTGCGCAGCAGAAGGATTTTTTCACAAGTGTGTGTCTTTGTCCACACTGCAGTTCCTGGGACCAGGCAGCGAATTACGAAATAACTGCATAAAGAACAGGTCACCTCTGGGAAGAGGGCGGGAAATGAATTGTCAGAAAAGATATGTGAGAAAGAGAAGTCATTGCTCTTAGAAAATGGGGTATGTTGTCCCTCTGCAAGTCCAAATGCGCCCTTTCCAGTTAAGGCACTTTAATAGCAATGGGGAATTGTCCTGTCCCATCTGCAGAGCAGCACCTTTGGACTTCTCCTTTGTTAATGGAGCTGAGATTTCCCCATCCCCCAGTGATGACTGGAGTTGGTGGCCTGAGGAAAAATTCTTTATTCATGTGAAGACAACCCATCAGGTTCATTAAACTGCAGATTACATAGGCTGATGACAGAAAGAAATTAAATAAGGTTTTGTCTCTTTACTTCCTTATTTTTAATTTAATAATAGACAATTAATTTGATTGAAGCTAGTCATGTTAAACAGTTTCCTAGGAAATCATTGTGAGAAATGTCTCATCCTGCAGGTTGCCCCGTGACTCGGTTACTTCTTTGGGAGTGGTTTTGTGGCACTGATTTTGAGATGTCCACTGAGGTGTTGCTCCTAGATTGCTACACACCTTTTCTTTTTTTTGGAGGGGGTGGTGGAAGGTAGCGTTATTATCATTATTCCGTATTTAAAACAAACCCAGGGGTGGTGGAAAAGCAAGCTAGTGTGAAAGTGGGACAACTCCAGTGAGAACTGTGAGGGAAGAGGGCACAAGACCCAGACTGCTGAAATGGAGAAGGTCCAGGATGAGATGTCTTTCACTGGACAGACACCCCCTCCTGTCCTATGTGCTCGTGCCCATGTCAGTGCTACTGCATCCAGCGGGAAGTTTGCCTGGACATGTGAAAGGCTGCTTGAAGGAAAACACGCTGAACACTTCCCAGCCTACATCTCCAAAGCCCACGGGGGTGGGCAGATCCTCAAGGAAGGCTGCCTGATGAGTTATGGACTGACAAGCCACTTCCTCACCTCAGTGCCTCTGCCAGCACCCGTACGGATGCCCGGGTTGATTGAATCTGGTGTGGAAATGAAGCACGAGCTCAGTGGAGAAGGAGCGTGGCGAGGTAGCTTCCCGGCGACGAGGCTGGCTGCCTCCCCACCACAGAATGTAGAATACTGTTTTGCTCTGAGCACACATAGTTTGTGTGGGTGTAGATTTACATTTAGTTAAGGAAAATGAAATAAGGGGGCCAGTTTCAACTAGCCTGCAGTTTTATTATTTGCAAGAGCTCTTGCCTTCATGTGATGCTTTACGTAACAGCCTTACACATCTGCAAAGTATGTAAAGCATTTCCACTGTTGGGAAAAAGAAGAAGGGGAGGAGATTTCTGAAAGGTACTGTATCTCCCAGGAGGAATTGACAAGGAATTTTTGCTCCCACCAGGCAAGGAAACAGCAAGAATCATGAGTCTGCTCTCTAGGGCCAGCTTCCCCTAGGTTTATGGGATAGTACACTGCATTTCCAGGGATGATTACAAAGTATGCTTAAGAACATACTCAATAACAGTCTCAGTTCAGAAGTAAAATACTAAAATGACATGGGCTGAGTAGGTATAAAAGCAGCAGGAAACTGGGATGTGCATCCTGATCTCAAGGAGAAACAATGGTACCAGGAAGAACATGAAATTAAGAAATGGGTAGCGCTTGGGGAGCAGGAGAGATGTTGCTGTGGGCAGTCTCTGAGCAGCTGCAGACCTACAGACAGTTGAGTTGAGAGCTACATTTCTGTCTTACATCACCTAGAAGACGTGAACAAGCACACTCCTTTAATGCTTATTATTACCCTATCTGATAGTGCAGTGTATATACATGTAAGAGAGCGGAAAAAAATAGCAAAAATGTTATGAATGCTTCCAAGGAGGATTGGAATGAATGAAAAATGTCTGAAGCTGTTCAAGTGCAAAGTCTACTGAATCAGCCCATCCACTTTTCTTTGGCTTCTGAGTCTGGGTGGACCCAAACCACAAAGAAAAGAGGAAACAAAGGTGGGGTAGACATCGAGAAAGATCTTTCTGAAACTTGGCATTAAAATGTAAGAGCTCCCAATCACTGCTCAGCCCACGCAATGTGAAGCAATTGGAAAGGACTAGAAAATGACTGCACAGTGCCCTGAGACGCAGAAGGTGTTTCGTGGTTTTTTCCTCTTCCCCAGGAGCTGTTTAAGAGCTACCTGACTTCCGAGGAATTGCCACTGAGTTCCTCTTCCACTGAGGTCTCCCTTAAAATAACTTTAAAAAACACAGGAAATGTGAATGTGCAGTTTAATTCTGTAGTTCTGCTTCCGCTTTGCATTTGGTTGTCCTCGTTTAGAATTATGTCACCAATTGCAACAGCCTTCATCTTTGTAGTCAGGAATAAGTCTTAGCCAGTGAGCTTCCTTCAAAACAGAAACTTGTAACCTTGGTATACAGAACTTCTGAGTGCCCACCTTTTGGATGTAATCCTGGATGTGTAGGTACTTCCTATAACCAGCATGGCTTACTCCTGAAGGAACCGAGGAACTCCTGAAGGTCTGAGGAACCCTGGAGCCCATTTTGACTCATCAGGTCCCAGGAGCATATGACTGTACAGCTCCTTTCTGACAGTTCCTGCTCTAAAATCGTACTATAAATGCTAAAAAGACATTTCTCATGTCACGTATCACCTGCACCCAAAATCCCACATGGAGCTCGGCCTAGAGAAGTGATGTAGATAAATATGAAATCATAGAGTAGCCTAAACATTGTCATACCTTCAAAAAGGTTGGATCTGGTATTATCCTAGCTCCTTTACCAAATTAGCAGAAAGGCAAGAAAAATTGGCACACTATTTCCTGTGGGCCCTTTACTGTGCCTCTGCTGCTGTCCCACAAGCCTGTTGTGCACAAGCCATCAGAGGGACAAAGGAACCCTGCTCCAGGAGACAGGGGACAGCCTCCAGCTCTGACACCCCTACCGGGGTGACCATAAACCCCTCAGACACGGAGCGGATGGAAGAGTTGATTCCCCTGCTCCCTGCCAGGGCTGTAGCTCTCGGAGGAGGACAGACATTGCGTTTTCCAGCAGATTAAGAGGGTGGTGCTTCCTCTGTGGATTTCTTTGCATCCCCCATTCTGTCATATAAAATGCACCTTGAAACACCTTGCACTGCTGTCCCCATGACTGCACGTTGCTGTCTTCCTTCCTTTGCCTGAACATTTTCTTGGCCGGGAGCCATTTAGCAGGAACCGTTCCTTCTCCCGTTCGTGTGCTTGATTCGTACTCCTGTTTCATCCTCTCCTCCTTCCTTCTGGAGCATTTACCTCTCGGTAGCAATATTTGTATTACTAATCTATCTCAGATCTTTTTACTGCTGCCCGTCTTCACAGAATCTGATCCTTTTCCTTATCACTTTTCGTTACGTTTTCACATATTTATACAGTGCAGGACTCAGAGATGACTCCCAGAAACATGCCCCAGTTGTGCCAGGCCCACAGGGAGAAAGGGTCCATCACCTGAGGACTTTACAGGTGAAAGGGCTGAGACAGATGGAGACCTGGGCTGCAGAGAGACTGACCACCATCCCTGTACCCATCACCTGAACCGCAGAAGTGCCCTCCTTGCCCCTGGCTGTGGTTTCCCCTGCCTGCCACATTGTAGTGGAGTATGACATGAGCAATATCTCCTGCTTCACAAGCAACCACCAAGATGCTGGAGGAGTCCTCTTCCTTCCCTGACCCAACCTTTAGCACTGTCGTCCTGGTCTGGAGCTGGGTCAGGTTCTTCTCCACGGGAGCTGCATCCCAGCATGAGCACAGTGCAACTTATTCAGCTCTCAAAAATGATTTGCAGGGCGCAGTTTTTACCGTTTGACCCCTGAGTTGCAGCCTTTCCTCGTTGTGCGTACATACCATTCTTTTGCCGAGCAAATGGCAATTTTTCTTCTCTGAAGGCAAAAATTTACTCTCAGAGAGAAAGGGGAACTTTTCCTGTCATTTTTTTTGCCCTTTTTTGTAATGCTGGCACCAAGCCAACTCGCTGCATTTTACTTTCCTCTGTATGCCTGATTTTCTTTCTTTTTTTNTTTTGCACAGCTCCAGAGGAAAAGGATTTCTCAGTCTTAACATCCTGTTCACTTTTGCATACTTTTGAACGCTCATTATTAAAAGCTAGCTATTTATACGCAGGAACAAAGTACATTCCACTAACCCCTTGTGGCACAACCCTGCGTGCTGACTGCTGAGCTCTGGAAAGGTGAATCGAATGTATGACAGAGAGCTTTTTATAGGGATTGAATACCCACCGTACATCAGCACAGTAATACCCTTTTAAAATTCTCTTTGCTATCATGTCTTTGGAAATATGAAAGGAAAACCTTTCAACAACCTGATTCCCTCTAACTGTAGTCTTGATTGTGTTGAGAGGGATAGGTGCCAGATAACTGTATCGGTTGGAACAGAGATAAGAAGGCTGTGCATACCATAAACAGTTATATTGCTTGAATTATGTTCCTGGACAGATGCAGTGACAATAAAAGGACAGCATTAATAACAGGGTGAGTGGTTAATTTACCTGTCTGGTATCTTTCAGAAAGATCAAGTTGCATTTCATTACTGGAAAATTCCTAAGGACCTAAAATGAATCAAGAACTAGTGGATTATCTCAAAATCACCCGTCTGACAATACAACACAGTGGGCATCTCCCAAGGAGAGGTTAATTTAAGTGATGCCTTTGTGCAGCTCACAAAAGAGACCGGGGTTGAAAACAAGATGTCAGAGCAATCTCTTGGCTGGAGAATAGAAGGATCCTTTGGAGAGGATTTGGATGTTTTAGGTCTATCTCCTCTTGGAATATCTTTAAGACAAAAGATTAGTGCCCAAGGTGCAATTCAACATTTTTGCTTTG
This sequence comes from Psophia crepitans, assembly GCA_013399095.1. NCBI lineage: Eukaryota > Metazoa > Chordata > Aves > Gruiformes > Psophiidae > Psophia > Psophia crepitans. Next base: position 51,032 of record VWZZ01005594.1, read on the forward strand.
ATTTTCACCTTTTTTATATTCCCATCAATGGATACATGATGCCCCCTCCAATTCATAGCTCATACATTGGTTTCAAAACCCACTGAATAACACTTATAATCTTGATGGAAGCTTCTTCCACCTATCCGCCCCAAAAGTGCTTTACTCTATGCACAGTTGTGACTGCAGTTCCACCTGGCATTCACCCACCTGAATGTTTGCTCTGGGCCTTCAGGAAAAAAAAAAAATCTGCTGTCATGGTTTAGCCTGGCCAGCAGCTAAAACAACCAGCCAGCCATTCGCATCAAAAATTAAAAAAAGAACCAACCAAAACTTGTGGGTTGAGATAAAAACAGCTTAATAGGACAGAAAAGGAAGACGATGATGATGACGATGATGATGATGATAACAACAATAATTGTATACAAAACAAGTGATGAACATCACAATTTCTCACCACCCAAAGTCAATGCTCAGCAAGACCCTGAGCTGCCCCACCTCCTGGCCAACCCCCAGTTCTATATGGAGCATGACGCCATACGGTATGGAATATCCCTTTGGCCAGTCTGGGTCAGCTGTCCTGGCCATATCCCCTCCCAGCTTCTTGGGCACCTCCCCACCTTCTTGTTGACAGAGCAGTGTGAGAAGCTGAAAAGTCCTTGACTGCTTGGCAACAACTACAACATCAGTGTGTTACCAACATCGTTCTTGTCCTAAATCCAAACCACAGCACTATGCCAGCTGCTAGGAAGAAAAATAACCGTCCCTGCCGAAACCAGAACATCTAACCAAATGACAGTGTGTCCCACAGAGTACCACGCCCCAGGTTTCTAGGAGGGGATTCTGGCAAGACCATGTCCTGACTTCCACCAGTATATCATGGGAATAGAGCAAGTATAGAACTTCTTTCAAAGTCCCAGCCTCTCAAGATGATAGAGGCTGTCATACCATCCCATCTCATTTGTAGAGACAATTTGATCAATGCATTGCCCGGTTTTCGTTGGTCCTCATGCTTGTACTATGCCTGTACAAACTATTTCAGAAAGCCTTGGGAAAAGAGAGCAGAAAAAGTAGCCCTTCCTAACCCAGTTTGCTTGGCAGTTTCCATAACAACTTGACACAGCTATTTATATAGCTGGAGAATATCGTTTGCGTTTCATCATTTTTAGAATCTTTGTTGCCATATCAACCTCAGCGCCATGTAGCAGAGTACAGCCCAATTCAATTCTCTCTTGTTTGCTCAGGAAGAAACTTCTCTCTCAATGAATTGAAATTCAGTTGGTCTCAGAAGGACCCTTGAGAGGTCTACATGTCACTTAAAGTATCGTTCGAGCCCTAATTTAAATGGGCTTTTGCCTATGTGACCTATCTGCATCAGATAGGTGAGACCACCTTTAATGGAAAGCAAAGGTGAGGACAGGATGGGCAAGCAGACCAGCAGTGCCAGCAGATTGCTTATTTATCTTGGGAAGCAAATAATCAGAGGGATAGGGCAGCTACTGAATTCCTTTGTGACGGGTGGGGAGGGAAAGACTAATTTTGAAATGTCACAGTTTCAAAGGCTTGGTGTTAGCATTCCTGAGTCAGCATTTTGGGAGGGAGACTGGGTTTCAAGGAGTTCCAGCGAAGACTAAGCTTAGGATGCAGTGAAAGTCAAGATGTGTAGAAAAGTGGCAAAAGACAACTGCCAGGGAAGAGACCATATTCTCAGAGGAACCTTTCTGGTGCACCATCAGGTGCTGCTCAGTCCTGGATTCATTCCCCATAATGCCAACCACCAAAAGGCAACCTAGAAGGAAACAGACATCCCCAAAGCACAACTGAGGCAGGGATTAGGTGTCTCCCGATACCTCTCATTGGAGGAAGCTGTGGCACTTAAGTCCTTACAGCCAGGTGAAATGAATCTGGGCCTCAGGTTCTCACTGAGGCTTTTTTCCTGGTTCCTACTGGCAGGTCCAGCACTTACTATATGGTCTGTCTGGGTAAGTTCAGCCTTGCAGACCATGAAACCAAATCTTCCCTTCCAGGTCAGAACATAATTAATTTTAAAATACAATGTGCAGTCACAAGTATCTGTAATCCACCTGACACCTTTGGCTGACTGACAGCGTCCAAATAACCCTTTGGCTGCACTGCATCTTGTCACTCACACTTCATCCTCCCATTGGGAGATGGCAGGTCTGGTGTCCATGCCCTGACACCCCACTGTCTCAACTTGCTGTGATTGCTACTTTCCCAAGACCCTCCTGTTCAAAATAGGTGTCCCCCATCTCCCCTCCTCCTGAGATCTGAAGGTGCCTATGTGTTCCCTGGAGCAAGCACCCATTTGGCACAGCAGATTTCATACAGATAAGGTGACCGGCTGACACAGTGCCAGTGATTTCGCCTGCCTTCCACCAGCAGCATTTCTAAGAAGCAGTGTCGGTTCCTGGCTTACATTAGTTGTGTTCTTCTGTCTTGTCTTAATCATCTCAGTATTTCTGCAGGATCTCCAGTGAGACTGAGAAGCACAGCAGCAGCTCCGACACGGCTGGGTTTAGCTGTGTGTGTCAGCAGACAGGAACCTCTGCCTCACGGATGTGTTTTGTCATGTAGTAGTGCTGAATACAGACTCCGGCGGCTTTATTAAAAGCAGCCCTATTATTTTAACATGAAGTTCCACCGACCCCTTGGACTAGGGACAATAGGAAACAGTACTTGTTCAAATCTGTGGTACGCTGAATTGTTTGAATCTGTGTGATTCATTGTCAGACAGTACTGTCAGGCACTGCAGGCAAAATAAAATAGACTGCAGATGCATGATCTATATGTGTTCTACACGTAAGCCGTATGAAATGCATCCTGCCCGACTTCTGCTTGCAGAAGCCATAAATGAACTCTATGTATCCCTTAAAGCATTCTTGGTAGGATCTTGGGAACTGCCAACCTGGTGCTTTTAACCATAACCCCAGATGGTGCGAGGAGCTCGCTCTCATCTTGTCTGCAGGCGCTTGGAGGATGTCTGGCTGGCTACTGGAAGGAAATAGTTTTAGGTATGTCCTGGTAGAGATCATTCGATTGCTGAACCCAGCACTTACCACCCACACTTCATCAAAACAACAAATAATTTTTTAATTTTGGAGTGGATTTTTTTCCTACTGACAAGTATTTGTTTAGCCCTGAGAAATCTGGGCAGCTCTGAAAGTTTGAAACTTGCACTCCCCACATTCCTCCGGCATCTGCCTTGACTGATTCGTATTCCTGGATTTCGTTTCTCTCTGCTCTCCCCTAATCCCTGCTTGATTTGCACTGTAATCAATATTATTTAAAGTCACTGAATTCAAGGGGAAATTTCATATTTTAAAAAATGTATCCTGAAAGCACTAGTCTTTGCACTAAAATAATAATTCTGAAAGCTTTGACATACCCTGAAAACTTGTGGCCCACTGTACAAATGGACCAATGTAAGACTTTTCTAGAACGATTTGTTTTATTAAGACTGCATCTCCAGTCCTAGAACAGAAATGGGCCTAAGCTACACGTATGCGATTCTTCCCTTGGCATCCTCAGCCCAAGCACAAACAAGAGCAACTTGTCCTAGGAGGAGGCTGAGGCAGAGACAAACTACACTGCTGCTCACACCCTTTCAGAAGATTGACATATCGCATATCCGGCTTAGGATTTCTTCAAAAAAAATGAACACTGCCTGCAAGCTGAACAAAAGAGATCTGATAAAACCTGTAAGAGTGTTCCCTGGTAATTCCCAGCCCAGCAACATGCTCCATCTCTACTGCTATTAAACTAGTGCCTTGTTCTCTGCTAGTTTTCAGTACGAAATTAAACCTTACACACAGTACCTCTTTTTGCATCTGTCTGCAGAAAATACTTCTCCATTTACATTCACATTGACAGTGATAATCACCAATTTAAAAAGAAGTCAATTTGTCTGAAAGCTGCAGCAAAATCATTGCCTTTCCCCATCCTTCAAGGACAGACAGGTTTCTGCTCTGAGCATCTCGCACGGTCACCATCTAATCCAGCTTTTCCCTTCTCCCAGCCCTGCCCCTGAAACTGTGTCCAACCTGGCCTGCCTGGCCCTGCTAGGAACTAAAAGAGGCTTTTATTTGGGAGGCAGCAGTGAAATCTAGCAGGACCGTAGCCCCTGCAGCATACACAGTGTGTGGTGTGCTTTCCCTGCTGTGATGAGCCGCTGTGTAGGACCTTCCAGAGACATCCAGCCCTCTGCCTGTTGCTGATCAAAAATCTTGCACATAAACCATCCCAGATCTTGTGACAACCAAGACAATTTCCTCACTGTTCTCCTTGGCCGTTTGCTGTCTGCCCTCCTGGTGCACATCACCTCCAGCCCAGCAACGATTTCAGCAACGGTCAGAGATCTGTGGGCACCATCTCCCAGCAAGAGCTGCGTAACACCCCACCTGCCAAAAGCACAACCCGCTCTTTGCCCTTCGTACATGAGGTGGACTCTGTACCTTTGGTTTCTCTCCACCTAAAACAAAGAAAGAGAAAAAAAAAAATCCATTCTCCAAATGCCAAGCCAAGGTCTGGTACACTATAACGTGATCCATCCCATTTATTTTATAGCCCTTTAATGCCTCTCTCAGTTGTCTCACTACAGAGGCTTCAGGCAGAGCGGAGCCATGTTACTTAGCAACTCACAGTACACATGACAAAATTAACCCAAACAGTTTTGTTTATTAACTCTTAATAAGGAGCAAACAAAACAGCAACCTGAGAGTTTCTCAACAAGAATGTTTTCCATTTTGGCTGCGTTACTAATATTACAGACGACAATGTTATCTTGGGTGTTCTGTGGGATTTTTTTTTAGCCCTTTTGTGAAGACGTATTTGAGGCACAAAAGTCTTCCCCACCCTCCCCAATGCCTGATGTTTCTATAACTGAAAACTTAATGTAATAATAGAAAAATTGAAAGACTGCTGGAGCTAATGAGCTCTAGGTGATGCCTCCTTGGCCCTGTGAAATCCAGATTTGGAGGCTGGAGATGTGAGCGTTACCCCCAGAGTGTCTCCCAGAGTTAGGACAAATGGTGTGGGTGGGGTTTTCAAACTGCTGTGATTTACTCCAAGCTCTTCAGAAAACGTGACCATTAGTTACTCTGTCCCTGTACACCAACCCTTGAAATACAGTCCTGCTTCACAGAGATTTTATGAGGATACATTTATTAACACATGCAAGGCAGCCCAGGCTTGATTTGAAAAGGATTTAAGTAGCTAACTAAATCACACTGATCTCAGCAGCAGTTAGGCATCGAAATATCTGATCTTCAGGTGCTCTTGAGATGTTAGCCAGACCTGTTCCTGAGAAGAATATCGAGGATGCCACTTGTGGAATACGTTGGTTTATGTCCATCATAAAAAGGGACTAGACGTATTCTTTTTATTGTTCCTGTCATATGGAGTTTGGGGGGGGGGGGGTGTTTAGATGTAATTGCTTTTCAAAAACATGTGAAACTTGCCAGGCTTTACCAAAGGACGACAGCCTGTTGCCTTGCTGTCTCAGGGGATTTGGATGAAAGCCTCCTGCCAAGAATTTCAGCCCTAGGAGAGACCTCTGTAAGATTATTTCCAGATATGAAACCCTTTTCCTGCTGTGCTGCTGAGCCCTCCCTGTCCAACACCTCATGGCGACTGCTGATAATGCAAGTGCAGAGGGCTCCCTCCCAAGCATTAACCACACCAGCTGATCCAGGCAGTCTTTTCCGGCTTTTATGGAGAAGAATGACTGACTTGTGCGTTCTTGTGAGAAACTACTTAGACACCAGATACAGCATCTATAGGTTTTTATGGAAGCAGAATGCAGATTCTTATCAGCCTCCATTTATTTCGCAAGTAATGACAAATGAATTCCTTGGAAACTTACTCCCAGTAATCCCAGAGCACCGAGTGCTCGGCATTGAAACAGCTTGGAGGCAGGGTGGTCAGAGGCACGTACTCCAAGGGTCACGCTCTGGTTGGTGACAACTGGTGGAAGGGATGACAGGGACGCGAGAGAAGGAGAGGGGCTGGAAGGGGAGCAGGAGGGGAGGGAGAAGGTCCACTTGGGCTCTCAGCTCTGCAGCTGGGCTCAGTCTCTTTGATGGGTTTCTGCCCATGCAAGTGAGGAGGTGCAGGCTGGAAGGATGCCAAGATACCCTCACTGGATGCAGCGTGGTGTAAGTAAACAGATGGGCTCTGAGACCCTGACAAGATTGCTTATCGTATCCATGCCATCCTCTTTCCTTCACAAGATTTTTCCTTTTTGTACATTTTCCAGTATGCTAAACCTCGGTGGATGTAAGCATTTCCCTTAGGAAGTCTTTCACAAGTGACTTGCTTTCCCTGCCAGAAGGTCTTGCACGGACTGCAGCTAGAGCCCTGTGGCCAGATGTTCTCGACAGAGAAAGAAAAGGGGGTAGGTTCAAATATATAGGGGATTCCTGCTAAAATGAGCCTGCAGCCTTGCTCACCTCCCCACCCCAGATTTTAGCTCACATCTCCCAGGGCCCCCTGACTACAGAATATTTCCCCCTTCATGAGCACTCAGTGCAGAGGGGGTACAGTTGGTGTGGGAAGGCACAGAGGCAGCAAGTCAGCCTCTTCATGCATGCCAAGAGTAAAGCAGCTTCCCCTCTTACAGTGCCTGCTCAGCTTCATTTGCTACACAGCCCATGGGCTCTTCACACCCTGCCCCAGCTCTTTCTGTGCACCCCCTTATAAACTTATTATTAGTAGCTGTGACATCCCAGAGCACATCAGGAAAAATGGTCCTACCTTGCTGCATGGAGTTGGCAAGGGCCTCCCTGTTTCCCCCCCAAAATTTCCCATCTCTGTACCACTATGGCTTTGGCACAGTCTTGTGCTGTGTTTTTTTTCCTCTGTGGAAAGCCAGGCCACCTTTGATCCTACATCTCAGGTAAGAACCCAACCCTCCTTCCTCGTCTTCTGTCTAAGCTCCACAGCCCCTCTAGTCCTTGACATTGGGACGAAGACATCTCCAGGGCAGATTTGGGTCAGGTCTGCTGCTTTCAGTAATAAACAGTTGACAAAATTGAATGAACCTCAAAATGTAAACTGAAGAGACTTTCAGCTTCTTCTCTCTAGGACTGGAAAGACTATGTTGGCACAACATAGCAGTGGCCACAGCTGAAGAGTACGCACTGACTTAGCACATCTACAACTGCAGCATCAAGAAGGTTGAGGTTTTGACTCTTTGCAGAGGACAGAGAGAAATATGAGCAACTCTCCTTGACCCAGGCTGGACTGCAGCTTTCTCAACTGGATGCTTATCTCAACTGGTAGCTACATAGTATTGAGTGTTGATGCTGTATGACATAGCAGTAGCATCAAATACTAGAACATATGGACCAAATCTGGATTGATTTTCAACCTCTCCTGGCCTCTTCAACATGTAAACGAGACCAGCTGAGCCTTGTGGAGCCAGCTAGCCATCCATCCATCCATCCATCCATCCATCCATCCATCCATCCATCCATCCATCCATCCATTTATCTCTAAAGCCTGATGTTAAGTGTGGCTCTAGGTACAAGAAGGGGCGGGCATACGGCTCAGGACCTCAGCCCTGAGATCTGCTTCTGCTGACTCCAGTGTGGACCAGCTCTAAGAAGAGAGAGCTGAGCGTATAATTCATATCTGGTCCCCCTTAAGATGCCCGGTCTCTTTTCTTGCTCAGCTCCTTCACCATCCACAGCAGGAAGAAGGAGGAGCAAAATATCCAGAAGACGTTCTGTCCCCAAAGCAGCATCTGAGAAAAGGAGAGGCAGGTTTTATCAAAGAGGGGCTGAAGAAAAGGACAGAATACCCTGGGGAAAGGAGGGGACTTTCCCCAGGGTCCAAAATACCTTGCTTCCATCCACTCCCCAAGGTTTCTTTTCTACCTATTTTTAGTTTTTTCCCCTTTCTCTGCATTTTCTCTAAGAGGAAATCAGAAAGCTGACATTCCCCATTTCAGGAAACCAGAAAGCATTCCCTATTCCCCATTTCTACTGTTTTTCATCCCCAGCTCCCTCAGTCACACCCATCTAACTCTGTGCCTCAGAGCAAGAAGGCTTGGATATACATGAAGGTAGATTTGAACTATTGCCTTTGATATTTACAGGGTCTGCTTGTGCAAACCAGACTTAATACAAAGATTTCTGATGAAAGTTTATACCATTCAGGTCTCTCCTGGCTTGGACAGCAGCCACAGATGTCCCTTTCAGAGCAGCTCAGGAGACATTTGCAAGTTTGGTTCAAACCTGTGTCTTGTAGAGTTTGGGGAGTGCTTGGACGTTCAAGCCACCCTGGCTCCTTGAAACTCTGTTCATTACAAACTGTTTAGGTGAAAATGCTCTAGACCAGAGAAAAATGTTCCCCAGGGAAGGGGGTAGATTATTCTCCTCCACTCCTTTCCCTTCTTTTCCTTTCTTTGTTTCAGGGCAGTGGTCAGCCCCTGGCTCACCCCCCTCAGACATGTGCATGCACAGCGGGGCAGGAGGGGAAATGAATCATTTGCAGTTGGAGATCACGACTGCAGGATTCTTATCTTGAAAATGAACGTGCGCGTCTTCGGGAGCCTCATGGGGCAAAAGGATCTTGGCCAACTCAAGGGCTTGAAACCAAGATTTCCTAGGGGTCAGAAACAAGTCTAGTTTCTTATTCATCATGATCTTCTTCACTCAAAAAAACCCCACCCAAGTCAAGCCAAACAACCTATATAACAACCTTTTCAATTGCAAAATATGCACATTGGGAATAGGGAGATAGGAAAATCCCTACAAGATCAGTAGCTCCAGGAGGAATATCCTCTGGGTTGTGAGCTCTCAGATTCCTGAAAGCTGGTGGGCTGCAGCCATTGTATTAAATTGGATTACATGGGTAAGAATTCCTGATCTGAATGTCATTTGGCTGTGGCTGCTGCATACAAGCCAACCTTATGCAGACAACGCTCTGAAAATCCAACAGATCCTCTGAGAACTTAGAGCTTCTCAAGGCAAAATTAATTAAGAAGTAATGAACTGAGCTTTTGATACCACGGTAGAAGTGTTGCTGCAGGCACAAACACTAAGAGAAGGGTGCTTTTGACTGATTTTTAATTAGAATTTAATAGTGCCCTGAAGTTACATCTTTCATTAAAAAAAAAAAAATCTTACCTAGTTCTATGTGATGAACAACTCAAATTAGATTTTAACATATGCAAATAACCAGTCTGAAAGATCTGCGTGGGAGTAATAGAGATAGGACAGGTTAAATCCTTGACCCTTTATGGTTGATTTTTCTTTAACTGATCCATCAGTCAGTTTGTTTGCAATTAAGCGTTAGAATTGATAGAGTTTAAAGGAAGCACGGAAAAGCCATGTGAAACGCAGACACCGAGGGCTTCAGCTGAGGTAAATTAGCACGGCCCGTTGATTTTAACGGCATTAACTGCATTAACCGTCTCACTAAAGTGTGCAGATCTTAACTGTGTGCAACATTTCCAAGTCATGGCCAGTCCTGAGTCCCTGCTTACACCGAGTAGCCTCTTACTCTCCAAGATGTCCCATTAGTTAAATACAGCTCAGCATGTATAAGCCTGAGGAAATCTGCCCGTAAAGTCATCCAGATTGCTCAAAAAGCCCTAGCTGGAAAACAGCGTGTGTTAGGGTAACTCCAGGGGCTCCCGGGGTGGCTTAGGCAAGGAGGTTTGTATCTGTAAGACCTTTGCAGGTATGTTGCCGCTACTGATAGCATCAAGAAACCCTGGTGAGCAAGAGCCCACAGGGCCTGGCCCGAGATGGGTTGCCGTGACAGGAAGCCAGCAAAATGCTTTAGCTCGCCCTGAGCAAACAGCTCCTTTTGCTGCACTCTATGTAATCGAATATTTATATCACGTAAATATAACTGACCCTCTCTGTCTGGAAAGCTGTGCTTTTGCTGCATTTCTCTCAATAAATGTCTGCCTCGGGATGAACAACATGTAATGCTGAATAATAAAATTAAATAATAAATGTGATTCCCCTCAAACAATCCTGCCTAGCAGAGATTACCACTTAGCTGCTTTTCAAATCCCTCTCAAACTCATCTCATGATACCCCTGCTCAGCTATTTAAAAATGAAGACAAAACTCCACCCCAACCTTACAGGGTCTGGTAGCGATGGAGGTTTTCACACAGCTAAGCAGAAGGGAGAGGAGCTGACAAGACACACAAAATCACACCTCCTGCTCGAGGCAAAGGGCATTTGGGTACCTCAGCAAGTGCCACAGTTGTTTTTCTCCACTCACTGTACCAAAGCCTTGCAGCCTCAGATAATAAGTGACCTGAATTGCTTACAGATCTCTTGCAGTCGGTGTTACAGCAGTTGGCTGTGCGCAGTACCAGCGGCAGACTGGGTACGGCCCATATGCGCTGGTCTGCCATGCTCAGGAGTCTTGTCTGTACAGTTCTCTAGTATTTAGGACTTCATTAAGCATAGGGGGAGCAATAAAAAGTGGTGCTTGTTGTGGTTTGGGGTTTTTTTCCTTGCTTCTTTTTAATTACACAAGAATTTAAATGTAGTGTAAAAAAGGCCGTGCCAAGAAACTGTAACTTTCCTCACCAGTTCCATGTTAACAAAGCACTGGTTTTGCAACTACTGAAAAGCAAGCTTGCACCTTCTCTTTGAAGGGACCATGATCTGCCAGAAAGATTCCTCTTTACACACGGGAGGAAACATCCTATTGCCATCCTACCTGTCTGTGGGACACAGCACAGGGACAGCTGTTGGTGTAGTTTAAAAGTCTAGGCCATAATAATCTCTTCACGTGACCCGTGGCAGGTTGTGTTCCAAAAGACAGAGGCTATGAAGGGGTGAGGGAATGGGAAGGATGGCTGTTTCAGGTCATGGGCAGGTAATCCATGCAGCGCTGGGCAAGGGGCTGATGGTTCACTGTGTCTGAGGGGATGCTGTGCATTTGGTTTGGTTCTGAAGCAGTCATGCTTCATCTGCCCACCTGATATATGGAGTCTTTCCCCGCTTTGAGTTCTGTTATATTAGTATCAGTCACCATCTGTGGTGAACTCCCTGCAAATGCATTTCTAGAGACACATTTTGCTTTCGTAGCTTTGGGGCTTTTCCACTCTGCATCCAGATTTGTTGCCAAAATAGAGGCACTGACTTTCCTTCAGACCAACTCCGTCATCTCAGTGCTTAAATCGACTCACATCAGCACCAGACTTTGGTTGGTTGGCTGTTTACTTTAATCTTCAGGATCCCAGATCACTCCTCTGACATATGTCCGAGCAGTCCTTGACTGTGCTGCTCTTTATTCATACCAGCCTCACAAACCCCACTAATTACCAAGGAAATACGGTAAGCAAGCGTTGTGAGCAGCAGCATCTGAATGCCCAGGGTAGTTGAACCATCGAGGTGATAGTTTGGGTATGGAGAAGGACACAGGTATAAATTTGGGCTTGGGATGCTTTTGTGTGGCAAGAACAGATGGGAAAGCTCAGGGGTAAATTGTTCTCTTTTGGTGTTTATTGGGACCTCTCATCATTGGTTTGTACTTTCTCCTTAGCTCAGACACAAGCCTGGGGAGAACGTAAAGGGGCTTGACAGGTAGATAATGATAACAGCTCTTTGGCAATTACTCTGTGTCACCCCCAGCATGATGTGTTTAGAGAGTGTCTACAGTGGGTGTTGTTTCAAAGGGACAAAGCAGCTCCCCAAGCAGTTTTATGGCTTTGTAATTTATTTACCAAGGCAAGCTCAGGTCAGTCACACTATCTATTTCTTTTTTAATGAGGTGCTGTTTATTTTTCACTCTCATGTTCTTGATGGATTGAGACACAAGAAGGTCAAACGACTTCTCCCTGAAGTCTCCAGGGCTTCCAAAGCTAAGTCGTTCCACCTTTTAATGTGTTAAGCATGGAGGCTGACTTGAAGTCAGAGGAACTGAAAACACATTTAAAGGTGCTTAAAAACCTCCCTAATGAGGAGCCTACATGAGAGCCCTGGTCTTCTGTGTACTATTGAGTTTTAACACCCATGCAGCTCCGCTCACTTCAGCCGAGTCTCACTACCAGCTGGGGTGATCTAAGGATATCCTTTGGGAAAGGTCTGCAGAGGAATATTTTTCATTAGTTCAACTACTGATCTGGACAAATTCAGATACTCCCACTGGTTTTAGGTTTGAAATAGAAGCTCCTAAACTTAGCCTGGAGTTTTCTGTTTCAGACCAGTCAAGGCCTGGACACTTGTCTTTCAGTCCAAATATACCAGAGGGACATATAAAAGATATAACTCTCTTTCCACACCTAGCCTTTAAAATTGGTGCAACAGACTGGGGAATTGAGAGATCCTTTGATGATGCGTGGAAGTTAACTATTAAATATTCAGAAGCTTTTTTACAAAAAGAAGCACTTTTTCTTTTCCCCTTTCCTTTCACAAAATAAGCAAACACAATCTGAGATTTTTAAAAAAAATCATCCCAGATGCCCTTGCACAACCAGGTCATTAAAGAAAAGCATCAGGTGAGAAACAATAGAGATTGGTGGCACTGATGGTGCTAAAACACAGAACCAGCTCTCAGATCCGTGCTATGGTGGTGCCTGTGGGCTTCAGGCATGGACAATGCTCAGTGCTGCACAACAGTAAACCTGCAGACAAGTTGCCATGCTCACCTCTGAGGCACACAGCCACCCCAGGGATCACCCAGCTCAGATTTGGGTGTCCAGCCCTCTGCCATCGTCTGTATGAAAAATGAGGGGCTTAAAGTCGTAAGAAATGAGCTAACTGGGTAAGGCACAAGGGTAACCTCTAGAGAACCTAGGAGAGGTGACCAGGTGTTCATATCCCCGTGGGAAAGTCATCACTTCTGCTGGCCCAGTGTGCGTTCTGGGGAGGTATCATTAAGGATTTACCCTGTGGTTTTGCTCTTTCACCAGCAGCTGCCTTCAGCCAAGGCTGGAGACAGACACGGAGCTGGATGGACCTTTCTGACCCAGCTCATGCTGCAGGCTTTATGTGAGGTAGCTCAGGTTCTTCTCACAGAGACATCTCAGCTCTTATATCAGCAGTTAAGATGCTTGCAGATTTTGCAGGTGGCTCTTGATTTCCTTTCTCCTCTGTTTCAGGGAAATTCCCAAATAGGCAGGCCCTGGATGGTCTTGGGAAGCAGGGGGGTCTTAGCCTCTCCGGGAGCTGGTCCAATTCGTGCTCTAGTTAGCTGTTCACTGGAGCAGGAACCTATAACCTGACCTCCCCACATCACACACATGAGTGTCCTGGCTATGGGGCTGGAGAGTACATCTTCCACGTCTTCTCTTTGGTCCAGTGAATGTTTAATTATTTATACAATATGAAACAGCTTCAGTGGGAGACTTTGAGACCAAACCCCAGAGAATCTATCAGTTGGATGCTCACAGCACTTTTTCAGGACGTGGGAGGTTCTGCATAAACCATAGGAAATAGAGGTTCAGTCTGGGTTTCCAACAGCCCAGGAGAGGGCTTAAACCAGCAGCATCTGTTTTCAGTGCAGATTATTGGTGCGCTGAGAAAGCTTACGGGCTATAGCCATTTATAGAGTGTCTTGTGCCCCGTGAATTTAGAGGATGAACTCTTAGTCAAATTGGGAGCGGATGGACTTCCCATTTGTGTCCGTGGGCTGGGAAGTCATCAAGCAGGATTTAGGCATGATCATTTCAGCCAAGCCAAGGTGTAGGCAGGTTTACATATATCAGCACATAAGAAATCTAAACGCTATAGCTAGGTGGGGCAGACGGCTCAAAGCGGCAGTTAGATACCTACCTACCTTTGTGGGGTTAATCTGCTATAACTCCACAGCATAAAGCTGCAGAAATGCTATATAAGTGATTGGGAATCTATGATTAAAACAGAGAGGAGGGAAGGATGCAAAGGCATACACAAATGCGACCTTCCTGCAGCATAGCCTTTGCTTAGGTTGTATATCACAGGGAGAGATTTTATTAGAGCTCATTAAATTTTAAAGCCTTAATGGTACCTTCTGTACTGTGTGATTGGTACAGAAAGGAGAGCTTGACAACACTTTAATGCAGCAGGACGAAAGGCATCCTCCACTGCAGTGTTTGTGGCTGGGAGATAAGCTGCTGGCTGCAGAGCATCCTCAGGATTAGCGTGACATCGTCTGGCGAAAGCTGGTACAAGTCCTTCGGCTCAAGGCTGGAGCATCCCTGGGCTGGCAGAAGCCTATCAGAAAAGCAGAAAAGGTTTGCAGGGTGAATTAATTGGTCCTGATGCCTTTCAGGAGAGCGTGGGAGTGTGACAGTCAGGAGCACAGGCAGGACTGCAGCAAATAAAGCAGCCGAGCAGAGCAAACTTGGTGCAACAAGATTGTAAGCAACTCAGAAGTCCAGATTCTCACTTCGTATGAATTGATTCTGCTGTGGCTAAACCTGCCCGCTGGATCTACTGACTTTTTTCTTCTTTCTTTTCCCTCATTTTCCCCAGTCTTGGCTTTTTTTAATACTTTAAAAATTAGCAACTAGTTCATGCATTTTCTCTTTCTGCTTGCCCGCCACCTCCAGCCACACTTTGCCGACCAGGTGAAACACACCGTTGTGGGACGGTGGCGCTGCCTGCAGCAGGAGGAGAAAGCCCCAACAGAGCAATGCAGTTACTCTCAGGTGGATGCTCTGTGCATGACTTGAAGATTTGGATTTAGAAACCAAGAATCCGTCTGTAAGGCTGCTATATTTTAGGGGCACAAGGGCTGAAATTTTCAAAAAATCCCTGAGGGTGTTGTACATCTAAAACTTGGTCTCCTTGGATGTTGACGGCCTCAACGCACTTGAGTCTCTCCCGCTCTGAGCCGTACACCCACAGCAGTAATCTGAAACTGTGTATGTTGGTATCCAGGTCAGGGAGATAGCATAAGAGCTCATTTGCCTGACTCACCAACTTCCTTGCCAAGTGAGTATGAAATTTTCATGACACTGCGAAGTAGCTGATCCACAACCTCCTAAATGTCGCTGCTCCAGAGATTTTATACCCAGGAAGCAGCCTGAATAATTTATTTGCTTTTGGGATGCAGGATTATTTATTTATTTATTCATTTGTGGTGGCGGCAGTGCTGGAGGTTTAGGAAAAATAAATCGATTGAGCTGGGGGAAAACAAAGTCTTTATAAAGTCTTGGGTGGGACGAGACCACCTACCAGCTCTGTACGGAAAAATGCAGGACTAACCACGGGAAGGTGACACATGATCGTGATTTTAAGCTCATCCTGGGCCAGGGGAACAGTCTCCAGTCCTCGAGCTGGAGTCCCCACCAGTCCACATTTTTAATACAGCCAGTGTCAATCACTCAGATGAAGCCACTGTTCTTCAGGGATGCTGAACATCTGTCCAAAAACCTTTAAATGGCAGCTGAAAGTGGTCTCCTAGAATCACTCACAGCTTTGTGGGGGTTTTTAAGTGTCCATTATGTTTTGGTCTTCTCCAAAACTCTAATGAAGTAGGTGAATGGCCCAAGCAGTGAATCTGAATGTTATCCATCATTTTCAAAGCACCTGGGCAAAACAAGAGATGACCTCAAAGTCTAAATGCTAGCACTGCTCTTCCCAACTTTTTTCTCATCACTGGCTCAAAGTACAGCCACAGAGGCATGTGAAACCTTTCTCTGTACCCCACTTTTATGGTCTACTGCTCACAAGGGCCTCCTTGGCTTTGCCCGTTGTACCACAGTGTCTCAGACATTCTCCTTACCAAGACTGAGCAGTCCACAAGACCAAGGTCAGTCAGCCAGGCGTAGGCAAGAGGAGCTACAGCTGTGGAGCAGAGGGACAGACCGACGGCTCAGTGAGAACAGAGAGTCGTGCCCCATGCCCTGAGGATGACATCCCTTCTGCAGAACCAGTATTTGTAGAGTTAGCCTGGGACATTCCTGAATTCCCCTGGTTTGAGAGGTTCAGACAAAGAATCACCTATCAGTTAGAGGTGCAAGGTACTTCGAAGCCACACGTTACAAGCTGAGTCTTGCTTTAACACTCGGTGGGGCCCAGACTGGGTTGCTTTATTATTCAAACGCACATGTTAGTCATGTTATTTTTTTCAACATGGAAACAGCCACATTCCTTCTGCGAGCAAGGAGGTTCGATGCGCAGCCTGCACAGCCGAGGCATGTCTGAATTTGCCTCTTTTAAACTCTTTGATAATTTTCTCTGTCCCTGAGTAACTCAAATAGTTTCACAATGAGTGAGCCAGGTAAAAAAAAAAGGAACTCTCCCTGACTGTGTAAGCTTTGAAAGGTTCCTTGCAGGTCACTAAATTGTGACGGCTTTTCTGTGCCACCTCTGAGTCCTCTGCGTGAAAGTGTGCAAGCTCCCTTCAGCCACGCAAGAACACGAAGATCTCGGCACGGGCAGCAGGCGTTGGAGGATATTTATCGGGGCAGCCAGCCTAACACCACACAGGCAAAATGTAAATGCGCACCGTCGAAGTGCTCACACACCAGGAGCGTGCGCGGGCTCCTCACCGCCGCTGCAGGGTCTCTTGAATAAATACCCAAGTAGAAAATTAAAAGCAGCTTAGTATCAGCAGCAGGTAGCTCTGCCGAGCTGCCCCTGGCCCAGCGTGAGGCTTCCTCCCTGGTGCTTCCCGGGCTGAGCCGTGCTCCTCCGCCTGTGGGGGTCCAGGCTCTGTCCTTTGGACACACGGAACCAGATATGTGTCCATGAGGAAAGAAGGCACCTATAAGTGAGAGGGGCTGTGATGGTTATCCACAAGCAGTAAAGAAGTAGCAAAGTAGTAAAGAAGTAAAGTAAAATTTTTACTTTTAAGAGTTAAAAGTTATCTTTCCTGTCAAACCGAGGGGTGCATTCAGGTCGTCTCGCACGTAGCCTTTGGGACCTGCAGCTGTGACCCTGGCGAGGTGGCCAAGGTGGTGACAGCCCTGGATGTGGCAGTTAGGGACCTGCACCGCCAGCCAGCTGTCCAACCATCCAGGAGGTCCTGGCTGGTGATGGACAAGCAGACAGACAGACAAGCAACCCAGTTCCCGTCTGACACACGCTTTCCCAGTGACTTACTCTGTTTCCCAGACAGTCAGAGAGGAGCTAGAAAGTTTCATTTGCATTTTGAAACTCCCCAAACAGCAGCCACAAAACAGTTTTGATGGACGCAGGGAGAAGACTTTAAGCACAAGCTTGGGAAATTTTCTGTCAGTGGGAAGGCACCGCCGTGCCGGCAGCCTGAGGACTGAGGGAAAACCCCGCAATGTCCCCGGCCATCACCAGGTGCCCTCCTTGCTCTTGGGGAGCTCCTGGGTTCTCTTCCTTAAATCCCCCGAGCAGCTCTCCAGTCCCTTTTCCCCATTTTGGGCAGTTGTTCTCAGCTCTCCTGTAGCCATGTCTCATTCAGAAAACTGGTGGGTTTGTGCTTCGCCTCTCTGGACAACTGATAAGTGCCTGCTCATCTGCCCAGTCTCTACTCCTGAGCTCCTCCTTATTGCTTTCAGCTCCGAGGAGAAACTAACAAACCTGGTGGTGGTACAACCGATTCCATCCAGATCCTCCCTGGTGAACCTTCAGCACTGTCTGCTCCAGGAGCTGGACTTGAGTACCTTGGTGTCTGTCCACAAGTCATCCCTGCAGGCCTTGCTGAAGAAGGTGTCATCACCATTAGCCAGTGCCTTCCCTGGCAAATTTGTCCCTATTCCTTATCACAGTAACGATTTTTCTGAGAAGGGTATTTTCATCTGTATTGCTAGTCTGACCTCTCTGTAACTGTGAACTCTTACATGTCCCACCACCAGCTCAAAAACTGCTCTTCCTACAATAAACCGTTACCATTCCTGCTAACTCCCTCCTCCACCTCCATGCCGAATTCCCTCTCCTTCTCCCATCTTCTTATTCTCTCCCTGCAGTCAGATTCGATAACTTCTGTCTTTGCTTACAGCATCATCAGACTCCGGGGCTCTCCACACCTCTTTACCATGCCCCACCTTCAGCAGCACAAGTTGCTTTCCCCTGACTTCCTATCCAAAACGCTCCTGCTATAGAAATCCCGTTGCCCTTGCTGTGCTTTGCTTGTGTACGGCTTTTGTTTCCCTTATTAAACTGTCTGTATCTGAATCCATGAGTTTTCTCACTTTCACTCTTCTGATTCTCCCCCATCCTGGTGCGGGGGGAGTGAGTGAGCAGCTACGTAGTTCTCAGCGGTTGGCTGGGGTAAAACCACGACAGTCTTTTTTTGTTTGTTTGTTTTCAGATACAGACAGTTTAACAGGTAAAGCAAAAGCCGCGTGCACAAGCAAAGCACAACAAGGAATTCATTCCCCACTGCCCACGGCAGGCAGGGGTTCA
>VWZZ01005594.1:69354-117989 GCA_013399095.1 Psophia crepitans
GCTCAGCAACAGCAAAAACATCTCTGCACTATCAGCGCTGCTTCCAGCACAAACCCAAAACACAGCCCCGTACTGGCTGCTGGGAAGAAAACTAACTCTCTCTCAGCTGAAACCAGGACATTCTCCAGCCCTTATTCCATGCCATTTATGTCATGCGCAGGTCCCACACAATCCAATACATCCTCGTTAGCCACCACCACCCATCTCTCTCCCTGTGATGGCTGCCATCCATGGAGGGTCTCGCCCGCCACCCCGTCCCTGAGCCCCACTCTGTGCCCCCAGCCCTGCCCTGCCGGATGCGGTGACTGTCGCGTTCTGGCTGGCGCTGCGCTGCTCGCTGGGTGCGGCACCAGCACTCACTGCTGGGGGGGGCAGCTCGCCAGCCCTGCATAGGCTGAGTATAACCTGCTGTGTTTTATACTGCTATTGGTAGTGACAGTAAGGGGTCTACTCTTTCATTGAATCTGTTCTACTTCAACCCACACATTTCCTTTTCTTTCCCCAATTTCCCCTCCTCACGTGAGGGGGGGGGCACTGGGAAATAAAACAACTGTCTAAACCACAACACCCTCCCTGCATCAGACCTCTCTTCCTTTTGTTTTTGTGTCTACTCTGACTGTAGTATCTTTAAGTCTTGTCCTGACTTTCTAGACTTGACACAGTGAGGACTCTTCTCCATCTTTACATTCCTTACTGCTCTCAGGAGGCTCCCTCCGCCCTCCTCACACTACCTGGTGCAGCATCCATGCTGTGGGTCATGGGACTGTAGCACCTATCTGCCTTGGCAGCCCTCTGCCTTCATACAGAAAATGCCTTCCTCTGGTTCAAGATTTCCATTATGTTCCTTCAGCCCATTCCTGGCTCTGCAATCAGTAGCTAGGCCACCCTGCCACGGGGTGGGAGCTGGGGCTGCACTGCTGGGCACTGTGTTGCCCTGCCACATGCTGCAGCAGCTCCCCAAGTAGGGGGCTGTCTGGCTCATGATGTTTCTCACTTTCTTCAATACATGCTCACTTGCTGTTACTGTCTTGCACTCTCTTCCACAGATTCACAGATGCGTAAGGGTTGGAAGGGACCTCTGGAGATCATCTAGCCCAACCCCCCTGCTAGAGCAGGATCACCCAGAGCACACTGCACAGAACGGCATCCAGATGGGTCTTGAATCTCCCCAGAGAAGGAGACCCCACACCCTTTCTGGGCAGCCTGTCCCAGGGCTCTATCACCCTCACAGTAAAGACATTTTTTCTCATATGGAGATGGAACTTCCTGTGTTCCAGTTTGTGCCCGTTGTCCCTCGTCCTGTCACTGGACACCACTGAGAGGAGTCTGCCCCCTTCCTCCAGACACCCACCCTTCAGGTATTTATAGGTGTTGATGATATCTCCTCTCAGTCTTCTCTTCCCCAGGCTAAACAGCCCCAGCTTTCTCAGCCTTTCCTCCTACGAGAGATGTTCAAGTCCCCTAATCATCCTCTTAGCCTCCACTGGACTCTCTCCAGTAGTTCTCTGTCTTTCTTCAACTGAGGAGCCCAGAAGTGGACACAGAACTCCAGGTGTGGCCTCACCAGGGCAGAGTAGAGGGGAAGGAGAACCTCTCTCGACCTCTAGGCCATGCTCTTCTTGATGCACCCCAGGATACCACTGGCCTTCCTCCTTCTTGAAAGATACTCCCACCACAACAGCTTGTCTCACAAGCATCTTCCCTTGACCCAGATATTATAGATGCTGTTGCGATTTTTTATTACTGTAACAGCAGTTTAGAATCAGTCTCGCTTGTTGATGTTCATGTGAATATCAACAGATCAGCAAACCTGATCTTGAAACCTCATAAAAATATTTTCTCATGAACATTCAGGTCTTTCTTGTTTTCATCCAGCTAGAGCTGATGTGAAATAATAGTCTGAACACAGAAAGGAAGATTCGTATTTGACTAATATTTTGACATACCAAAGCAAAACAGAACAACTTTGGGAATAACCTGTAGGTGGCCAGCACAATGGGTATGAGGCAACCAGGTTTGCTTTTGCTTGTCTCCTATTCTTGAGAAAGAGGGGTAACAGCAGGAACAGAAAATTACTGTCACACATAGGTTCCACACGGGGCCACAAAGTCCTGGTTAGACCAGCAACACTAAAGACAGTGCAGAGAAAGCGAGTGTCGTGCAACTCCGTATGCGGACAACAGCTCAGCAAGACTGAATGAGAAAATAAAGAGAACTTGTAGTCCTTTGTCTTGGTGCTAGAAATGTCAGTAACAAATGAGGAACAGGAAGTTATGTTACTTGCGAAGGAATTTGATGTAACTGATGCATGGAAACCTGGTGAGATGACTTCACCGATTACTGCAATAAAGCCGTTGATAAGAAAGAGCAGACTGGGGGTGGTTCTCTGTATCATCACTATCAGCTTGTGAGTCACTAAGTCAGATTTACAAGATGTTGAGCAGAAGAGGAACAATATCTGCAGAATGATCCGCTACAGACCATCAAACAAACTCAGAAAGTCAAAAAGCAGAATGAGTTGTTCCTTAAACGCATTGTTCATTAAACTCTTTGTGGAAAGAAAAGTTCTGTATCCAGAGGACTTCAGAAAAGCCAACACATGCTAGAGATGTATACAGCCAATAGAAAAATAGCATTTAAGTGATACAGGTAAATTCTCTAACCCAGCAGGTACTGCACCCAAGGTGAGATCATTCATTACGACATACTGAACTAATTTCTGAGTAGAAACTTTGCTCTCTGAAGACTAGCCATCATGGTTGTGACCTGATTTTTTGTGGCATTGGCTGCCCTAAAGACTCAGCACTAAAAAGGTAAGTTCTCTAACTCGAGAAAAGTTACTGTCCCATTCATTGGTAGAAAAAACGTGGGTAGAAAAATCTGAGTGAGAATTAAGAACTTTGATGAAGACATTATCAGACGGTCAAAAAGTCGTGAGTTCCAAGTCAAGAGTACAAACAGGTCATGCTAAAAATCTCATCCTGGTTCAGTGAGAAAGTGAAGGAATCAATATGAAATAGAAAAGCAATCTATGACAGATGCGAAAGGGGGGAAACGGCTGCCCACTAATATAAAATAGAAATAACTAAGTGCTATTAAGAAATGAGTAAGTGAAATTAAAACCATCTGGAAACACCTTAAAACAGACAGAGCAAAGAAAGTGTTCTAACATCTACTAAGATCAAAAGTAGTTCAGCGATGGTGCAGGAATATCCCTGGGGAGAGGTAGTAAAATTAATTTCACATTTCAAATACAAATGAATGACCACAGTATGGGCTCCCAGTACGGTAGGAAATAAATAATATGAGGAAATAAAGCAACTCTGAGTGTGTATATGGTCTTACAGGTAGGCAGAGATATAGGGAGATTATTTTATCTTTGCTTATTCATGCGTAGCAGTAGAAAGATCAATGCTGAAATTGTCCCTGACCTGAAGACTGATGGAGTCAGGGAGAGGCTTTGGGGGGAAGATACTGTATGATGCCTCGGTTACTCTGCTTTAGCCATCGCTGGAGACCAGATCTAGAGCTAGACAGACCTCTGTTCCCCAGTAAAGTCACTCTTCATGTCTTATCTTGCCTGCACATCTCCCATGTGTGCATTCTTCAAAGCAACCTGAAAAAAGGAAACCATGAACTACCTGCCTCATCAATCTGCAACAATCAGAGCAAGCACCGTCTTCTGTGAGGTTCAGGACTCACTGTGCTCTTTGGCCTTTTATTGGCTTTAGCCCTTATTCCTCTCATCACATCACTTCTCGGTCTCCTTTGACCACGTGCAAGTTAATTGCACAAATATTTGCACAAAACCTGCTTGTTTCTTCAGTTCCTGGCTATCACTACAGCCTTTTAGCCTTGCCAGCCCAGGCCTGGCCTTGAGCATGACCGTTGGCAGGGTGCATGGACAGCAGTTGTGTTTTGAGCCCAGCTGTCAAGACTAATTCTCTGTTTGATCCACTGCAGCTGTCTGTTAAAAGACAAAAATAGCCCTGGCACCAGGGACTGGGACTTCCTTCTGAGAACTGAGTTCCCCCGTCATCAGGCCAGTTCCCCAATTGCTTTCCTTCTGAAACGTAAATATATTTTCCATATACTTGGCCTGCTTTCTGTGGAACAGGTACAGACCTCACCCTCTTCCACCCCTCTTCTCTTCATCACATCTTTTCTCTGGAACAACCAAGACTCTCGTCGGAACTGACAGGCGCAGACTGGTACCCACCACCAGCTGGACAGTCAAGAACTACAGCTACTGGATTGCCATAAACTAAAGAAAAATATGATAAGATGATTTAAAAAGTAAAAAGAAGCCTTTTTTTGGAAGGAACTGTTGATGTGAGCTGGTTGTCCCCAGTGCAGATCTGCTGTACTGAGACTCCCGGGGAGAGGAATGATGGTTTCACCATGTTTTTGAATCCACACCAGGATTAGGTGCTTTGCTGCTCAGCACTGAGCATGTGAGAAGACTAAGCTGAAGAAATCTAGGGACCACAGATGATGAAAAGCGTAATTTTTAAGGAGAGGAAACAGACTGTGGGTTATACGCGGGCTAAACAGAAAGGGGGGTTTCATGTTAAGCGTCTGTTGTTCTACTAAGAACTGCTTCCGGAGTTATGCCTTCTCTTTGTACCTTGAATTTACATTGAAGAAAATACCAGGAACTAAAGACTGCTTTACTTTAGGTGAGAAGGTCAAAATAGGTGTGTTTCTTGTGTATGAAACAGTGGTATTCCTCGTGTATAAATGATGCACTGGCTCCTGCTGAGTCCAGCCACACTGAGTCTGGAAGAGAAGAGACAGATTTCAGCAGTGCTCTTTGATAACCGCGACAAAATACCGTGGGAAGTGATCAAACACAGCAGGGGACTGGTGGGATCTCCATTCTTTGCATCTCCAGAGCAAGGCTGCCCGTCTCTGCAGGAGATGCTTTAACCTGGCAGGATCTCCTCAGACTCAGTGCAGAAGAACAGGGTGAAACGCGGGTGAGAGTCGGAGCCAGTGGCCATACACCAGTGCTGGCAGAAACCTCCCCAGCCAAGGACCTGGCCCACTCTGGAAATCTAGGGGAGGTTTTGGGAGAAGGGGATTGTTTGGGCTGGTTTTTCTTTTGAACTCTATAATAACACTTCTCATGTCTAGTTGTGCACTTTTTAAGGAGCCGGGATTCCCCCTTCTGATAGAAGGTACATAGCAGTCACCCTTCCTTTAATCTCCATCAAACTATTATTTCAACATACCACCTACGCAGCCAGATGAAAAAGCATCAGTAAAAGGAAACTGTTGTTTTGTTTCTTCCTTCTCAGAAAAAAAACAAACAACCAAGTCTTAGAAGAAAAGCTCAGAGTCCAGCTTTGTACGCACTAACTCCTACTTTCCATCTGGAAATTCCCCTTAGTTACACCATAAACAAACTCCCCTCAAATATGCTAAAATAAAGTGAACTGAAATTCAATATCAGACATGGAAGTAGGGAATATTTGAAATCTGGTGGTAAAGAAAAAAAAGACAAAGAACAGATAGAATCTGATTTTTCATTTTATACTGTTTTGAGTTTCTTATTCAATAATAGTTCGTCTTATAAAGTATGTGGCATTTGAATACAGCTTTTCATTTGATTTTGTGATTGAGTTTGATAAGGTTTTTAACTACAAGAGATCACTTCTCTTCATTCCTAAATAATGGATTAGACTCTGAAGAGTAAACACCACCATGCTGCTAGCATTTTTCAAAAGGATTGGGGCATTGTAAGATTATTTATTGTTTTGCTGTCATACCACTGATGCTTCTAGTAAGACCCCCTCTAACAGCGAGATAAAATACGGTGTCCTAACAGAAAACATTGCTGCTAGGAATACGTGCACAAATTTTAGTTTACCATGGCAGACTCCGAATTTGTTACAACAAACCACTATAGGGGAACCACAGAACGATCACAGAGAACACAAGAAGATGCCCTTTTTATAATTAATGAGCCAGTCTTCATTCTCTTCTCCTGTTTCTATGCCTTTGGATTGCTAAGAAGCTTTCTAGGAAAAGAAGCCTGGTATCCACTGTGTCCATTTTATTAACATTTTTGTTTTAATAACATTTTAAAGCAACAAAATTAGTTGAAACGTCCCTGGCTGTCATTCTACCAACCAGCAGACAGAAGTAAAGCATTTTTTAAACTGTGCTGCCATGTGCTAGTAGGAACACCCCCTGGGAGCCTGATGTTGTTCTAATAGGGGTCCACTAACTAAAGTGGCCCAGATCTAACTCCATAGCTCTGGTCTAGTAATAAAGACCTGAATCCATAAAGCATTTTAAGCACGTGCTTCAGACTGATACAAGCTGAAGTTCTGCAAGCAGCTGAGCCAACATAGCAATTTGCTGTCAACAGCCTGTGCACCATCTCTGGCATTTGTAAGAATTTTGGTTGGGCCAATTCTTCTCACTAAAATGGCAGAAAACTGTCCTACTGTTTATTTTCCAAAGGGAGTTGGACCTTCCCCTTTGGATAGAGGCGGACCGTGATGTTGGCTTACCCTGCCTCCTGGAGCTGTGCCCTCAAGCAGTCATTCAGATGTTATATTAAACTGCAGCTTACAGCATTCTGGTTTCCCCTCATGCTGGTTTTGCACAGTCCCTATAAGAAAGGGGGTCGGGTCCAAAGTTCAGGATGTCAACCACAACAGTACAAAATAAATAAATATTGCAAACTGGACACAATAGAAACTGCAGGCCTAGGTGGCTGTTTCAGGAGGTCTGCTGGGGACCAGACTGAGAGCACAAGTGGCTATTTCCATACAAAGCAAAACATATAGAAATATGAATTGTCTGAGGTGAGTAACAGGAGGCTGATGACCAACAGTTCTGCTGTGGCTCCTGCTTTCCTGGTCTTCAAAAGAAGTCCTGAGCCCAACTGTAGTAATCATAGAATCATAGAATATCCGGAGTTGGACAGGACCCATAAGGACCATCAGCCCAACTCCTGGCCCCACACATGACCAGCCCAATCAGAGCAGATGACTGAGAGTGTTGGCCAGCCGCTGCTTGAACTCAGCCCAGCTTGGGGTGGTGACCACTGCCCTGGGGAGCCTGTTCCAGGGCCCCACCACCCTCTGGGTGAAGAACCTTTTCCTGAACTCCAACCTAACTCTTCCCTGTCACAGCGTCATGCTGTTCCCTCAGGTTCTATCGCTGGTCACCAGAGGGAGAAGATCAGCATCTGCCCCTTCGCTCTCCCTCATGAGGAAGCTGTAGGCCATGATGAGTTTTGCCCAAGGCACCCAAACACATCTGTAGGATATCAGTGGATGCTCCTACTGCTACCTACAGATAGACACTCATGTTCATCTGTCCACTGAAGAAATGAACTCATGTATCACAGCCCAGAGGCCTCACCAATATCTGGGCATCTCAAGTATCTTGAAACCAAGCAGAACAAAGACACTGCATCCTTTCTGGACCACCTTCTTTCTGTTTTTATTGTCCTCATAGCACTTTCCTCCTGTTCCCAAGGTGCCAGGATATCACCCAAGGTGACAGGACAGGAAAGGGCCATTGTAGTGAAATGAAAGACAGACTTTATGGGTTTACTTGTATTAGTGTTTCCTTGGGTATCTGGCACTTGGCAGCTTAACAAGACATGCTTTATTTTGACCCATATATCTGCTGTGTGTACTCCATGAGCTGCAGCTCCAGGATGCAGCTGGACCACAACCCACGTTTCTCCTGCCAGACTGGGTTCTGTTTGCCTGGGATCTGAGCAGTGACACTGGCACAACACACCATGACACTTTTCCCCATCACGTCAGCAGGAGTCGGCATTTAGTTCTGTAAATTCTGTGTTCATTACATGTAGATATCTCTATATTGTTTAATTTGTAATAATACTGGGGCTCATACAATATTTTTTAGCCACTTCATCTCAAAATATCTTCAAAGGAAGTAGACATCACAGCTGTCTTTTTAAGTAGAGAAAATGAAGACTCAAACAGAAATGAGATTAATGAAAAGAGCCCACAAGATCAGCCCAGAACTGAGTTGCACCTGT
The DNA here is from genome assembly GCA_013399095.1 of Psophia crepitans. NCBI lineage: Eukaryota > Metazoa > Chordata > Aves > Gruiformes > Psophiidae > Psophia > Psophia crepitans. Next base: position 77,387 of record VWZZ01005594.1, read on the forward strand.
TTCCTTCCCATTATTTGGCTACATACTCTAACAAAGCTGGTGGAGAATTATTAGATATTTGCATTTCTTAAAATGCTGAAGCTACAGGTTTGTCTGCCCTGAAGTTTCATGCAAAAACACCCCACATTTAGGTAACCTGGAGCACACAGAGCTTTGCGGTGTCAAGGTCCACTTGCTTCCTCTCTGTAAACTCACTCTAGGAGAGCTAACTCAGGTATCGCTCGCATGCACCGCAGACTGCAGGGCAGACAGACTTTCCATCTCCAGTCTTACACATTAAAATAGGTCTGTACTACACCAGCACTGGGTGAAGCTACACCATTATCTTTCCATGGACAGCTCTATTAACAAAATGACTGAAGCTGCTAATGTCAGGAGAAAAGACAATGGCAGGGACGTCTCTTGATGTTAAAGAATCTTTCAAATTAATACGGTTGCTTCACAAATACATCTTCAAAAATACATTCCCAGCACAAAGTGGGACATGGAAATATTGTTTGGAAAATGAGGCTGTAAATTCACTGCTCAAGTGAATGGAAACTGTCAAACAGAAGCCAAAATCGCAGGTGTCTGTAAGAAGACCAATTTATAGGAAGATCTGTTCATACTGAGGAAACTGTGCCAGAGTCAGCATTTTCAAGGGTGGTTTCCAGTAGATTTTCCTGTTGTGTGTTCCACCTCTATGATGGAGTAAGAGGATCTGAAAAACTGGTGGGAAAGGAGGGGAAAAGGCTTGAATTTTTTCCCCTCAGCATGTACACATACCTAGAAATCTCAAGGAAGACCATACTTATTTTATCAGACTATATCAGGGTAATCACTTGCGAAAAGGTGAAGCAAATATCTCAAGATATGTGCTTCACTAAACCTCACTTTAACTGAAGTCTGAATGCCATGTCTTATTCAGTCACTTTCTCCCGCTGCTTATGACAATACAGCAGCAGAGACTGGAAGGGCCTTTCACACATACCAGCATCCCTCAGCACTCAGGGAAGATGCCTCAAGAGAGGCATCAGAACTGTCTAACGTCGCATGAGGTGGTTGCATGGCCTGGCCACTGCAGAGTGGTGTCATCACCCGGATCACCACCTGTGCATGAGCCTCAGGTTCCCTACTGAAGGCCACTGACACAAAGTGGAGCAAAATGAAGGGAGAAGTACTTATAAAGTAGAGCCTGTGCAACTCCGTGAGCTCTTCCACTGAGGTGCAGTCAGGTAGATCACAAAATGTCTGACAAAGGCTCAAAGAAATCAGTTGTGAAGTTGTGTTCTCCCTGATGCTCTTATGGACATACATGCTGCTGGCAGGAGGTATGTCTCCCATGGCTTGCTAAGGCTCGCATCATGTTGGAGGGTTCACCTCACAGGGAAGTCATACAGACCTCTGAGATCTGCCAAAAGGGGCTTTTGAGAAAGTCTGAGAAATTAAGCACAGGGGGGATAACTCTACCATCATGTGCCTGCTCTGCCACCATACAGAGGTGTTGAAGTTCAGATCAGTGGCTCGGGGCTTGATTTGCTCTAGATCTTAGAATCATAAAATGGTTTGGGTTGGAAGGGATCTTAAAGATCATTTAGTTCCAACCTGCTGCCATGGGCAGGGACACCTTCCGCTAGAGCAGGTTGCTCAGAGACCCATCCAACCTGGCCTTGTTAAACTTCATGAGGTTTGCATGGGCCCACCTCTCAAGCTTGTCAAGGTTCCTCTGGATGGCATCCAGATCAGGGCTAACATGCCTAGGGTGATCCCAGCTGCAAACAAGAGGGAATTCCTGATGCAGGAGAATCCCAAGATAATGCAAGTTGCCCATCTTGTTAAATAAATGCAGACATTTCCTTTTGAATCAAAAGACTCATGTTCTCAATGCTCATGTGTGATCGCAGACCTCCACAACACATCATGCTCAGCAGAAAACCCAGGACATTAAGTCCTGTCCCCTGTGGAATCTGCCCAGCTGTTTTGTTGTCCTGTTGCCTTTTTCCTCTCACTCCTCCTCCATCCCATTTCCGTTTCCTGTGATGCTTACTTGGAAGCCCCTGTACATGCCAATCGGTAAATCAAACCATTTACCAAGTATTATTTTCAATGTTATCTCTGCTCTGCAAAACATTTCCTGTTTTCCTGTGTGCGGTATTTCTCTACGGTGCCCCTCAGCAGTGAAGCCGCAGTGCAGGCGTGCCGGGGGTAGCCCGCAGGCGCCTGTCAGTTCAGTGGCAGTTTCCCCTATCAGGGTACAAGCTTCCTAAAGCCACCCACCCTCCGAGGGCTTGGTGCAGCTCTCTGAGGTGGGCTGCCAGAGTGTTTGCTGTGGAGAGCTAGCAGCAAGGCTCCCTGACCGTGGTAGGAGGAGTTGATGCAGTGTAAGCACCAGAGCCCTTTGAATCTATGCTGCATCAGGTTGGGTAAGCCTAGCTGCAGCGCAAATCGCTGGAGGCTAAGGGGAAAAGAACAGGAGAAAAGAAAAATAAAAATTGAATATATGGCAGAGGTGTTTGAGTGGGATTTGGTTGATCTGAAACCCAGGTTTGTCCAAGGCACTTATTCTGTGCATGGCAATTCCCTGTCCTTCAGTCATTCACCTCACTGGGGATTTCAAATGAGAGGACAAATTTTACGACTGTTTTTGTGGTTGACAATTTTTTTTGTATTAAACTGAGATATAATAACCAAACCCAAAAGAACCATACAGTAGCATGGAGCTCTGGGTAGCAACATGAAAAAGTCTTACCTCCTCAGTAAGCCATCCCCTTAACACGTACTGAAATACTGCCGTTTCAGCAGCTTTTGGCTCTTTCACAGAAGTCTTCTAAGTAAAAAAAAAAACAGTGAGGCTTGAAGTTTACAGCACTGTGTGTAGAAGGTGCAAAACCAGCTTGGATTTCTGTATATTTGCACCACAGGATGAATATGGTTGCTGAGGAGTGTAGACAACGCTATAGATGCGTAATTGCTTCTTACCTCTGAGTTTGCGAAGGTTAAACCAACCAACATCAGATGTTGGCCTGCTACTGCTGCTGAAAAAAAATATAAAAAATACATATTCTTTAAACCGCACCCTTTTCCTCCCTCATGCACTCACTGTAACCTTTCTAAACCTGTGGGTTTATAGCTTACTAGTATAAGGATGAGGGTTTATAAAAATAAAGCCAGACACGTCTATCAAAAGGTGTGAGCTGAGCTGCAAGCATGGTGTGAGAGGCAGAGGTGAGCCAGCAGTGCGGTGTAGCAGTCGGGCCAGACGGTCAGCCATCAGCGTTTGCTATCAGATCCCATTTATACTTTTTCAGTTGCCTTTTTGTCCTGGTTTTGGCTGGTATAGTGCTGTATTTTGGATTTAGTAGGAGAATAATGTTGATAACACATTGGTGTTTTAGTTGTTGCCAAGTAGTTCTTACATTAAGTCAAGAATTTTTCAGCTTTTCACGCTTTACTGACTGAGAAGGTTGGAGATGCACAAGGAGCTGGGAGAGCACAGCCAGGACAGCTGACCCCGACTGGCCAAAGGGATATTCCATACCATATGGCGTCATGGTCAGCATATAACTGGGGGGAGCTGATCGGGGGAGAAGGGACCGCTGCTCGGGTACTAGTTTGGCATCAGACAGTGGGTGGAGAGCAATTGCATTGTGCATCCCTTGTTTGGTATAATTTTTTCCCTTTCCTTTTCTGTCCTATTAAACTGTCTTTATCTCAACCCATGAGTTTTACCTTTTTTTTTTTCCCAATTGTCTCCCCCATCTCACTGCAGGGGAGTGAGTGAATGCTGGTATTTAGCTGCCTGTCGGGTTAAAACACAACACTTTTATTTCAGCAGTTTGAGCCAGAAAAAAGAACGATGTGGATGGGCTGGGAGGTCTGGGGATAGGCACGCTTATGGATCGGGTTTGAAGCACCAAACTGAATCCGTTGTTGCTGCAGCACGCTCACTCGTCTCAGCTTTGGCCGCGGGTGTGTGGGTGGCAGCAGGGTCTCCCAAAGAGGCTGTTAGATATAATACAGCTGGGTACCTTCACCTCATCCCAAGGCCCCAAAGCGCAGGCTGGAACCTCTTGACTGTTGCTGTACAGAGGACAAATCTGTCGTTGCCCCAGAGAAGTCAGTAGAGTCGAAGGTCTCTGAGACGCACCGTGTGACAACCAGTTGCGCTGTGCCAGGGAGCTCTTGCCAGGCTGCGTATTAACCCCAGTGCGTGAAGGGGCAGGACTGCTGGACACGATAAGGCTTTTCTCTCTGGGGTGAGAGATTTTCCCTTGATGAGAGCATGATCAGCCTTACAGATTTCCACCCCTGAGGCACACAGTACATCACCTCATCAGTGAAAACGGAGGACAACAAAATTTCTACACACCATTCACAAAAACAGGCAAATCAAAAGCAGGACTTGCAAGAGCAGATGTGGGATGCAGGCGTTTACGCAGCCTGACAAACTAGAAGCAGTCTGACTGTGTCATCCCACCCTATGCGCATGCATTGCACGTAGAAATGCCAGTGCACCGAAAATCTCAGCAGCTGGTATTTCTGCACTCTGCATTTCATTTCCAGCAGCACCTACAAGAAGGTTTCTGCAGTCCCTGCAGGGTGTGTGCTATGAATTGAACATGCATGGGAAGCCAGAAAGACATGTGAGCTCTGTGCTAGAATCAGCTCAATGGTTTTGTCACGGAAGTTACCTGATGGCCAGGGTGGAGCAGAGACAGACTGCACATATAAGGGGAAGATTCTGCAGATAGGGAGTTGCTGGGAGGAAGCTGAGAGTTTGTTTTAGCACAGAGCTCATCACACACTATCTAACTGTGGTTGATCCTGATATCAGCTGCAAAAAACCCTCAATTGGGTGGCTTTTGTCCTTGTCCCAGATCAACAGTATCACAGCCACTGCCAAAGATAAACCAGGTTTGACCCACAAGTTACTGTGACTCTTTAATATGCACAGTTGTGAATCATACCAATGCAGGGGAACTTGTACGGTGCTTGGTCAGAGGGGCACGAAGCTGAGCAGACTTCAGTCCTCAATGTTTCTTAGCCCCTCTCTGGCCATTGCTGTCCTGGAGATATTCTTGAGCACTTTTCTGCTTTGCTTTTATCATTAAGAAAGTCCTTCTTGCCATCCTGTGCATGCTGCATTCCCCAGACAGGTCTGCAGCTCAGTCCCCATTCACTGTGCTGTCTCGTAATAAGAGAAGCCAGATATTTGGCTTTTTCCTACCAAGACTCATACTTCAAGGAACTGTTCTCACTGCCTCAATTTTCCACACTGCAAAATTTATAGCCATGTTCCATCATTTTCCATGAAAAATGGGCCTCACTTGCTTAGAAAAAGATGTACAACTGTACAAAAATTGTCTTCTTGGTTAACGTTTTGCAGAGCTGTTATGTGAGCGTCACTCGGTGTGTTCATTTGTTGTGGAGGTAAGAGAGGCAGATAATGTGAGGTTTCCTCTTGTTGTGAGGTAAGTTCTTGTTGGTCATGATAGGGAGAAGATAATGCTAACACAGAGTCTTTATACGTGCAATGGAACAGAGAAATGCCAATTATCCCACCAGCTTTTCTCTTGATGGTTTCTAAATGAAAAAGGAGACTAAAAAACTCAGTCTGAAAGGCTTTCAAAGACATTGGACCCCATCAGTCTTCCACAGATATTTCTGTTCACCAGTCAATGGTGCACAAGCATTTCCTCTATCATAGTGCCGTGAAAATCCCCCCCAAAAAGGTTTGTGTTATGCAACAGTGAGCTAAACCAAAGCTGGACTCTTCTCCTTTATTCTTTGGATAGTCACTGTATCCCAGCACGAAAATGATGAAGAGGGCAGAGATGGCATCTCCTATGCAGCCTAACTTGTTTAAACATGCTATCTTAAACACAACTACCTAAATAGTACCCAGCAATTAAAAGGTAGAAAGAAATATGCTCAAGTGTCCGGTCTAAACTCACTGAGGCTCAAAGTAACATTTCCATTTACTTCAATCAGATTTAGACAGAGGCCAGAGGGTTTCTGCCTTCTGCTATAAATGGTTCTTTATCTGATCTTTTTTCTGCCTGCATATGACATCAGTACGTTATAACTCAGGCCAAAATTTATATTTCTGTACTGCTTGTATTATCTCTACTAAATAAAGACTAAACTTACTCAAAATGCTTCATTTGGTTTTGCCACCCACAGAAGCACGAGCTCTGTTTTCATGTCCACAGAACCATAGAATCCTTTCATTTGGAAAAGACCTTTAAGATCATCAAGTCCAGCCATTACCTTAACACTGCCAAGTTCACCACTAAACCATGTCCCTAAGAGCCACATCTACATGTTTTTTAAACACCTCCAGGGATGGTGACTCAACCACTTCTCAGGCAGCCTGTTCCAGTGCTTGACAACCCTCTCAGTGAAGAAATTTTCCCTAATATCCAATCTAAACCTCCTCTGGCGCAACTTGAGGTCATTTTCTCTTGTCCTATCGCTTGTTACTTAGGAGAAGAGACCAACCCCCACCTCACTACAACCTCCTTTCAGGTAGTTGTAGAGGGCAATAAGGTCTCCCCTGAGTCTCCTCTTTTCCAGACTAAACAGGCCCAGTTCCCTCAGCTGCTCCTCATTAGACTTGTGCTCCAGACCCTTCACCAGTTTTGTTGCCCTTCTCTGGACATGCTCCAGGGCCTCGATGTCTTTCTTGTAGTGAAGGGCCCAAAACTGAACACAGTACTCAAGGTGCGGCCTCACCAGTACCCAGTACAGGGGGATGATTGTAAACAAGTAGGTTTTAATTAGAATAAATTACTTAGGAATATAATAGAGTGTGATTTGTGCTGTTTGCTTAGCGTTACTTAGCATGAGTGGCTAGATTTTCTGAAGCCTCTAGGCTTCAATAGAGGTATGTTTCTCCATAATTTTCCTAGTAGTTTTTCTAACAGCTAGTACAGTGCTGTGTTTAGTCTTTTAGTATGGGAAAGTATTTTGATATCACTAACGTCTCAGTAGTGTTTTTTCCAAGTCTGGGACTCTTCAGTTCTCCATGTTCCACCAGCGAGGGCAGGGGCACAAGGACTGTAAACCAGAAGATAAGGAGGCTCCAACCTTCAGGGAAAACTGCAGAAACTGCAGGTCAACAAGATAAGAGCCTACCTGCTTGGACACAGTAGAAGAATCCAACTAGATATTAGAAGATCCCAGACTAAAAATCACCATTGGACTACAGGATGCACTGACAGCATGTGAAGAGTATGTGAGGGGTGGGTGTATGGGACCCAAGGGTATAATTGCCCTGGGATTAATTTGTTATGGGTCCTTCTCTTTGGAGGCACCCAGCCTGGGCTGTAGCTTTCAATTAAATTAATTATTTTATAAAATCTGATGTCTGAGACTCTGCTGTGGGAAACCTAAGGTCAAGCCTGAAGAAGGAGGAAGCACGCCCAAGAATAAGTGTGTGTGTGTCTGTGTGTGTGTGTGTGCAACACCATGACTGGGGTGTGAGTCCTTGGACAGCACCTATCCCTTTAACAACTATCACATCAGAAAGTAAGCATCACAGAGAGCATATTCAGGCACGTATTTGACTGCATGGTTGACTGCACCCAAATGGAAACTGATCTGGTACATCACAAATACCACAGAGGAGCCCACTGGTCTCCACAAAAACTTCAGTTCTTCAGGATGGAGAGCACTCTTCGCTTTTCTGTCCCACATCTCTGAAGGAAGAATGGTCATCTGCACAGATAAATCAGTTCCAGCCATCTCAGAAACATTATTCCCATCCTTCTTCATGGTTTCCTTTCGGTTTGGTATCTATGCAGAAGAGGACAAGGATGAAAACACAGGTTTGCAGCAGTGTACAGCCTGGGTCTAGTAATGTGTCCCGTCATGTGGAGCTGGTGCAGACACATTTCACCCTTTCTCCTCTGGAGGTGGAGGTTTACCACGCTGTCTTCAGCCTCCTCCCCATTCCTTCTGGCCCCTGGGAATGAAGTGCTCTTCACAGAAAGACCCTTCCCTAGAAAACTTCTCCAGCAGAACTGAACCAAAGTTACTTTTTTAACCCCAGAATGAAAGTACATGCCAAGCATTTATTCTGTTTTCTAGAAGAAATGTTTCACTTTTTATACAGTTATCAAAACTAAATTCAATTACCTGCTTGCCTTAAGTTGTAATCCAGTTCTTCCCTGTCCTACCTTGGTTCCCAGCAATCTGCAAGCACTGGCAGACCCTCATGGAGTGCTGTAAGCACTTCACCACAGCTGGATTGATGGAAGTTGATCAGGAAGTTGCCTGAAAACTTAATAAATCTGGTATAACTGACTTTCCCAAGGTCACATGTAGCATCTGGAAAGACACATGGAACAGGTCTCACAAACTTTGTCTAGACTGGCAACGTAAACCTGGGCTCTTCTGACTCCATCACTTAAAGCCTGAGCTAGGGCACTTCATAAAGCTCACATGCTCCTTCGTATCAATGCCTTTTGCCGTTAGGAAGCTCATGTGAATCTACTCTTCTTCTCAAAGCTGCTCAAACCACCATCTCATCTTCTTTAGCAATCTCAGTCTTTTGTAGAACTGTTGGCATCAGAATGGTCTTTCCCTCATATCACCATCACCTCTGTTGGGCTCTAACACTGCTCCTCATCCATTTAAATACCTAACCATTTCATGCTCATGTAAGTGAATACATGCACAGCACACAGGGTGGGTATTACCTCCACTGTATGAATAAGGAAGGAGCACCTACTGCAGGCATCTCATTCCTCTGCCGGAGCCCGGCAGCCCAAGCCAGTAGGGTTTGGGGCAGTTTCTTGGTCTCTAGTCCCTCCTTGAACTGTCGTGGTTCAGCCCCAGCTGGCAACTGAGCACCATGTGGCCACTCGCTCACTCCTCCGCCTTGGTGGGATGGGGAGAAGAATGGGAAAAACAAATGGGAAGCCTCCTCCAGTTGAGAAAATGACCTTTTAATGGTCCAGCAAAGGGAGAGGGAAACAACAGCATCAGCAGTACTTACAATAGTAATAACTTATCCTTGGCATCGTCACCAGGCACATCAAAGATAAGAAGGTCATTGGGAACAGTCAGTATGGATTTACCAAGGAAAAGTCACGCTTGACCAACCTGATAGCCTTCTATGAGGATGTAACTAGGTGGATGGATGATGGAAGGGCAGTGGGTGTGGTCTATCTTGACTTCAGTACGGCATTTGACACCGTCTCCCACGGCATCCTTGCGGATGAACTGAGGAGGTCTGGTCTCGATGATCAGGTAGTGAGGTGGATTGTGCACTGGTGTGTGTGTCCTGGTGGACGGAGGGATGACCATGAGCCAGCAATGTGCCCTGGTGGCCAGGAAGGCCAATGGCATCCTGGGGTGCATCAGAAGGGTGCTCCTCCCCCTCTATTCTGCCTTGCTGAGGCCGCATCTGGAGTATTGTGTCCAGTTCTGGGTCCCTCAGCTCAAGAAGGACAGGGAACTGCTAGAGAGTCCAGCGCAGAGCCACAAAGATGATTGAGGGAGTGGAGCATCTCCCTTATGAGGAAAGGCTGAGGGAGCTGGGTCTCTTTAGCTTGGAGAAGAGGAGGCTGAGGGGTGACCTCATCAATGTTTATAAATATGTTAAGGGTGAGGGTCAGGAAGATGGAACCAGGCTCTTCTTGGTGTCATTAAGTGATAGGACAAGGGGCAACGGATGCAAACTGGAGCACAGGAGGTTCTGGGTTAACATAAGGAAAAACTTTTTCACCGTGAGGGTGACAGAGCACTGGAACAGGCTGCCCAGAGAGGTTGTGGAGTCTCCTTCTCTGGAGACATTCAAAACCCGACTGGACACGTTCCTGAGTGATGTGCTCTAGGTGGCCCTGCCTTGGCAGGGGGGGGGTGGACTAGATGATCTTTCGAGGTCCCTTCCAATCTCTGTGATTCTGTGAATATGATATACCTGAGGGACCAGATGCTCAGCCCACACCCAGACCATCTCAGAGCAGCGCCCATCTGCCACTCCCCGGCCAGCCCCCTTTTATGGAGAGCATGACAGCACATGGTATGGATTAGCCCCCGGCCAGCTTGGCTCACCTGGCCTGGCTCCTTCTGAAAATTAACTCTATCCTAGCCAAAACCAGGACAATGGCACATTAGCACAATGATTAAGGCGTACACCCAGACCACGAGACCAAGAGATAAAACTTGTGGTCACAAATGGAGTCTGGCAGTCACAACCTGCATCTTCTCACCCATGTACAAGTGAGAGAATCTGAAAGCAATTATTTCCCTGGTTAAGGCTTTCTTTTCTCTTAGCTGCTCTTCTGACTGCACTGGTCAGTCTCTGCTTCCCCCATCAGCTCATCGTGCCAAGGCTACACATGCCCAGCAGAATCCAAGCATACCTAGGTACGTCTCACAGTCCTGCTGGCACAGCAAGTATAGACGAATTGGAGGCTAGAGTCAAACAGCAACAGCCCAACTCCCCCCCCCCCAGGCTGTGTTGTCTGGTTTGGCACAGGGGGCAGGAAGCATGGCCTTTCACAGGTCCCCTCCTAAAACGCCACTTTCGTTGCTGAACCACTGACTTGTGAAAGGCAGCAGCTCATCTCAAATCCATCGTGCAAGAGCAGTGCTGTGCGTGGGCACTATCTCGCATCTGAAAGCAATACTGGTGACAGAAATGAGAACAGACTGTTTCAGAAGACTGTTTTAAAACCTTTGATTTTGCAGCAATGTTGCAGAAACGCTGATATCCTGCGTACTCTGCCTGGTAGAGGTGTTGTAGCTCTCGGTGCCCGGCTGCACTTACACACAGACCCAGGAGCGCAATGCTCTTTATTCCTTCTGTCTTCCTGCTAATCCCACATTTTCCTGTCCTGACCATTTGGTTTTTCCCCTTTCTGATTATCTTATACTTACAGTAACTAGTAAGTATTTTCTTCTGCCTCTTCTCACTCTATCAGTACATTTTCAGGAGTGGATCTTCCCCACGGATAGTCCTTGCCACAGCTGTCTTTTTATAATGACTTTCTCAAGTGATGACACAACCATGATTCTCAAGGCCGGGGTATTCCAGTCACCCTCCTATCTGTACGTGCCTACAGAGTTCTAGGTTTTGGGACCCTGATGCTGTCGGTGTCATTTGTCACTGCATACCGTATTGCTAACAACTTCCTTTTTACAGAGAAGCTTCTGCGTACGGCACAACTCGGAGCCCTTCATCGTCTCCTCTGCAAAAGCCCGAGAAAAAAGAAGTAAGTGATTTCTGTCGCTGAGGCAAGGCGTTACTTCTACTTAGCTACATTTTGCTTGTTCTGCTTTGATTACTGCTGCTCCTTGCCGTGCGTTTGTGCTTCAGAAGTGCAGTCTCTGCTGGTGTTTCGCCATGGTCTAAATCTCCTTGTGACTGGTATAACAGACACAAAGTGTTGTTGGGTCTGTATTAATTAGAGTTCATTGCAGCTGATGCATTCTTTGCTACCTGTCTTCCTTACGAATTCCCTTTCCTAGAAAAAAACATATTTCTCTCTTACAAAACAGTTTTTGTTCTAGTCAGGGATAGGTGATAATTAGGACTGAAGGCTTTTGGCAGGATACAGGTTGCTGTGAAGTTAGACTTAACTATCACTGCCGAGCACGAGGCATGGATACAGAATTATATTAGAAACATGAATGCTGGGCTTCCTTTGGTAGACCAAGAATTCAAATCCAGCCTTTCCTCTCTTCCCTACTCTGCCGGAAAAGGAAAACAGGGATTTTATTGTGATGTTTACCTGCTGGTCCATAGTGACTAATTGAATACACTTCACTATTTCTTTTTCTCCATCTTTTATTCACACAGTACCACTGCTTTCTGGCATTCAGAAATGTGGAGACTGAGTTAAGATTATTTTTCTGTCAGATATTTTGGGAGTTGGCTTGTTTCTCTGAGACTTCAAAAATTCTTAACGCTCTGCTCAGCAAAGCGAAGACCTTGCTTTTAAACGAAAGCTGATGCTTCTTAACATTTAGCATAGCCGTTACTCTGTGTTGTAACTGCTGCTTTTAAGGAGATCACGAGTCTTGTGGTAAAGTCACAGGTTGGTAACAGCCATCACACCACACTGATAGGTGGGCAGAAAGCATCCGTTTGGATTCTTTACTGTGAGACTTTAACAGATCCTACTTTTGCTTTGAAAGATTCTGAGATCGGAGAGGATCTTTTCTACGCCAGGCAAGATTTAGCAAAGGGTAAACACCCTACCAGAGCGGGGCTGAGCTGCTGACTTGATCAAACTGAATTGTTTCCTGAATTTAGTTTCTCACAGGGTCTTCTTGGTTGGTTTTCTTCTCCCTGTTACATCCCCCATTTGTTTGTGTTTATATCGCAATAGAAAGCACTACCGTTTATAGCTACTGCCTTCTCTTCAAATTTTAATATAAAGTTTGCTGCTGCCTTTAAACCAGTGATTCCTTAACTTCCAGCAACCTCATGTGGGGAGGGGGAAAAAAAACCTCCTCCACTTTTTCTGCTCATTACCCAAGGCTGATTTTCTTCTGAGGACTTTTCCACAGTTCTCTGCACAGGACACTACATTTAAACAAATAATCACAGTTGGAATTGAGCACCCCCTCTGTACAGAATTCTGCCTGAAACTGCAGCTGACTGTCCGGTTCAGCATTTCCCACATCTCTCGGGAAGACGTTGATCTTACAGTCCCATCATGATCACACAAATAGCGTTGCTGTCAAAGTCAAAGTGCCTGAGGGAAGCGTTTCAACTATCTCAGGCTGCCCAGGCAAAGCTCAGTCCCACTTCGGAGCTGAAATGGGAATTTCACAGCCTTGTGTAGAACGATTTTGCCCTCCCAGCCAGGTTCCTTTATTTTTGTGTACAAGAGGCTACGAAAGTGCATGTGAGTCAGTGGTTCCCAAACCAGAAAGAGCTGGGAGTGGGGAAGTGGAGAGCAGTACTGCTGCAGGTACAGAGAAGGTCATGCCACCGCTCACGCTGGCAGCTGTAGTCCCCGTACAACAGAAACGCGGCTGGCGTAGCGGCTGCAGTAACTGCTGCACCGGCAACAGGAGGACACGGTTCTGTGGTCGCTCTCTGCGACAGTGCCCGTACATCGGGCCTGAGCACAGCGCTGCCCCAGGTTTTCCTTGCCTTTTCGTGATACTCAGTGCAAAGCTATTGCGTTCTCAGGGTGCCATGGGGTGTAATTAGCAGCTCAGTGCTGAAACTAGTGTCGTCCCATTTCCACCTGAGGTTGCTTTTTCTCCTTTTACCTCTTTTCTCCCCCTGCACAGACTCAGCTTCTTGCCCAAAATCATCTCGATATCTCCACGCTGCTCCTGGTGCCAGGGTTGCTGCGCATGTCTCATGCATGGGGCCAGGACAGGTCTGGTGGCATTTAGCAGATAGGACACCTTCTCACATCCCTCTGCCACACGTTATTGCCTCCTGAGTGGGGTGTGCCTCACTGTGTGAAAATCACTGCTGTAAACTCAGCCCTTTGGGGGCTGTATGGTATATGGGGGAACGGTATTTTCACTTACACCTGCCCTCTCTGCTGGGGCTGTAACAGGGCAGTGGAGGAGGAGGCAGTCAAGGATCCCACCATACTGGCAGAAATATCATCATCTTTACGGCTGCTTTCTGTGGAGCATGTCAGGTTTGACAGAATCTGTCTCTTAGACTATTGCTACTTTGATCTTATCTGCTTTTCTGAGTCAAAGCTATCTTTAAAGCAAGATATCTAGTTCAGATACACACTACCAAACACTTGGAAGGTCCAGATCTGGCTGCTGCTGTTGGTGGAGCGCAGCGTGTGACAAAAACGTTCTCCAAGGACAAAATTTGCCACTGTGGACCTGAAGTCCCCAAACACAAAGGATTCAGCATTGAGTCTCAGACCTGGAAAGTGAAATGGGTTGTATCAGTGCACAGGCCTGGCTGGAGTGGAAAGATCCAAGAGAAGTGGGAAAGGCAGAACAGGGTCTGTTGGAAACCATGCATGATTTTGATATCCCTAAAGAAGGACACTTTGGGGAATACCTGTTAGCTGGGATTTTTTACATCGATATCTCCCAGTGTAGACTCTAAGGGTCCCAACCAAGAATGAGATGCTCGTTGCGGTAGATGTACAAACAGCCAGAAGACATCGCAGCTGGGGATTTGGACAAGGCACCACAGGAGATTTCGCAGACATGAGTGGGTTTACAGAGACGTCAGAGACATGTGTAGGTGCAAAGAGCAATCTTTTAGCGTCACAGTTTTTGCTGGTATAACTGAGGTCTTAAGGGAAAAACCCTGCTGATGGTATGTGAGCGAGTTAGCTAGGGGAGGTGACCTAGATGGTAAAAAGGAAAGCGGTAGTTCTCCAATTAGTTGAAAGTGAATCATAGAACAAGAAGGAACAAAGAATTTGAGTTTCATGGTAAATGGGAAAGGAGGAAATATTGATGTCTGAGTTCAGAGCACTCACAAATACCATCTTTAACTGCTCTGTTAAAAACAGGACTGTTTCAAGTATAGAAGGCACTATGGTTTTCATAAGGTTTTGCAGATCCTACTTGCTTAGACATACTCACTTTAGACAAAAGTAAAACAATTATGAGGGGAAATGAGCTAGGCTTCGCGACAAGCAATATGCTAGTAAGCCAAAGTGTGGTAGGTCACAAAAGTACTTTGGGTATCTTTTTGCTCTGGTTTTTCCCCAGAAACCTCTTTAGTACTGATGATGCTACCAGCAGCACGCTACAGCCTCTCCCACACAGACGCACAAGGTCAGTGCCAGGAACAGTAAGTCCCACGTGGGAGAGAGTTAACCGGCTGTCACAAGGTCAAAGCTCAACACCATTTTCCTGCTGCTGGCAGAGGGTGGCCATCCCGTCTACACTCTTTGCAGTACAAACAAGTCACAATCTGGCTGGGGTATTTCAGAGGGATGAAAGGAACAACCACATTTCAGGAATGTAGGAAAAGCCCGTGACTGTCACTACTGCAGCAGAGGTGTCAGTGCAGGAAGGGGGGGGAGTTTGTAAATTTGGGAGTTTGATCAGGAGATGTGTTTGGTTATGAACAAATATGGTCTGCAAGTGTCACTGCCAGGTGACGGTCCTGCCTGGACACTTGTTCCCTGAGCCAGCATTCTCCAGCTTCCATGGGAATCGAAGTGATGAAAGAGGTATGAGTTACCGTTTGTTTGAAAACCACTGACTGACTTGGGACAGAGGCAGGGAAAGCTGCAGTGGGATGGTGAAAGTTGGGAATGAATCACAGCAGTGTAGAGACCACGTATAGGGAAAGACAGACCCAGGCGATGACAGGCTCTAAGGATGCAATGAGATCAGCAATGGAGAACAGAGCTTGGGCAGGCTCAGCAGTAACAGGCCAACAGGACCAGGCTGTGGTCAGGCACAACCCTTGGCCATTGATATAAACAAACCAATACAGGGAAACAGAGACATTGGTTAGCCACAATCCACACCCAACTTACAATCGAAGAAGCTTACCACAAGGTAGGATACCTGCATGGTAACTAAAACACATCTGCAGCAGCCAGCAGCATTGCTCTGTTTACGTGTGGCAGGAAGAGAGCCCGAGGTCCCCAAGCCTCTGTGGATCCAGGAGCACAAAGGTGCTGGGTGCCAGCTAAGGGCTACCACAAGCCGTAGGCATGGGCATACCATTCCCACACCGATCGCGCTGCCTGCCTGAAATGTGATGAGAATGAATGTTCACATCTCTGGACATGATACTCCCCCTAACAGGGACAAGTCTTTCCCTCTTGGCCACAGGGTGGCTTTGGTCATCCTTCTCTTGTTCACGCATAGACTGAAAGGGTTTTACTTAGGCCTTGTGTTTGTCCAGGTGTCACATGTGGCCACCTGCCAGCATTCACTGAAGGTAAGAAGATATACAGCCTCAGTCCAGAAATCTCCAGCAGCTCCAGGTGAACCAGAGATGATTTTGAGTCGAGATAGTTTGGGATGAAAATGGCTCTAGTACAAGCCTTTCTGTGACTCCTAGTGTGTTTCTAACTAGAAGTGCCAGAGGCTTGGCAGGAGTCTCCTGTTTGAAGGCCTGGTCAACTGAAGCCCAGAAGAAGGAAGTTGTCCATAAAGAGCTGCTGGGGAGATCCTAAATTGTAGATGGAGACAGAGCATCTCTGTTAAGCGCACACCTTGGGGTTTGAACATAGGTCTTGGAGCATCTTCGTTCAGCCACCCAAGTTGGATTTTCCTTAAACCTGTGAATTATCATAGAATCATAGAATGGTTTGGGTTGGAAGGAACCTCAAAGATCACCTAGTTCGACACCCCTTCCATGGGCAGAGACACCCTCCACTAGACCAGGTTGCCCAAAGCCCCATTCAACCTGGCCTTGGACACTGCCAGGGATGGGGCATCCACAGCTTCTCTGGGCAACCTGTTCCAGTGCCTCACCACCCTCACAGGAAAGAATTTCTTCCTAATATCTAATCTAAATCTCCCCTCTTTTAGTTTAAAGCCATTCCCCTTGTCCTGTCACTACACTCCATGATAAACAGCCCCTCGCCAGCTTTCCTGTAGGCCAAGGGGGGCCTAAGTATTAAAAGGCCACAATTAGGTCTCCCCAGCCCCTTCTTTTCTCCAGGCTGAACAACCCCAGTTCTCTCAACCTGTCCTCATAGGAGAGGTGCTCCAGCCCTCTGATCAGCTTTGTGGCCCTCCTCTGACACGCTCAGCTCCAGCAGTGTGCTGGCATGGCCAGACCTCCTTGCCTCCTTGCCTCCTTGCCTCCAGCTGCTCCCTCATACCCCAGCCTGCTCTTTCAGGAGTCTAGTGCAATATTCATCCACACATAAGCCCTCAGAGTCAAATCTACCAGCACTTGGCTATGCTTTGACATCCAGAAGCACCCCAAGGTGGGTCAGAGAAGCTGTGCA
Organism: Psophia crepitans; assembly: GCA_013399095.1. Taxonomy (NCBI): domain Eukaryota; kingdom Metazoa; phylum Chordata; class Aves; order Gruiformes; family Psophiidae; genus Psophia; species Psophia crepitans. Next base: position 94,249 of record VWZZ01005594.1, read on the forward strand.
TGGGAATCCCCCCCCCTCTCATCTCCTTCTTCCAAGACTTCATAGTTCCAACACGAGCCAGAAAGAAAGTCTGGCCAGTTAGGTTTCCAAATAGGCACCCAAGTAACAGAAGTCTCATTTAACTAGCCCCCACTGCCAAAGGCTATCAATTAAGCTGTGATAGCTTTAGGGAGGCATCGAGCACGAGTGCCTGATGGTTTCGAGTGTGAAGAAGAAGGTGTGAATCAGTAGCACAAAGTCACCAGCTGCTCTCAGCTGTTCACTTTCCCTGCCGCTGCTCCAAAATCTATGCTTTCCTCAGCCTTATGACTTGATGGGCTTCATAGTTTAGCCTCAAATTTCTGACAGCATTTCTGGGGTTCCTGATGGCTCTCCTGGACATGAAGCCATTCCTCTGGCTGTGGGACCTTTTTTAGACAAGCTGCTAGGTACCAGGGATACATCTGGCCCTGAAACAGCCACTCTCTGATAGTCTCAGGGAAGACTGAGAAACTTTGCCAGATCCAAAAGTCCCAAAATCATGAGTCACAGCCTCCAAATCATGAGACTGCAGAAAAAAGTCCGGTGGTACGGAGGGAATTTGGGGTCTGTTTTTCCCCTATCTACTCCATATGACACATATTTTACCTAGTTTTAGTTGTGTTGAATAAGATGGTTTTAAACCCTGTGCAGGTGCTTTCATTTACACATTTCTCTCTTATCTGCCTGGTATTCTTCTCTCCTCTGCAGTCCCTCACCATGTGTAACATGGGAATAGGATACCCAGTTAATGGAAGGACCACTATTTTAAGCTGGGTCTTTGTCAGCCCTGGATTATGACAGTTCACCTCATTGATACCATAACTGCTCACGATAGCAAAATAGTACATTTAGTTGCAGATCATGGGAAGGGGGGAATGGATGTGTGGATCTACCTAAACACCATGCACAGGCATTTAAAATCTCTAGTTGCTGAGAGTTCGCATCCGTGAACAGTGTATCATGAGATAAACCAAACACTTTCCTCTCATCAAAAATGACTGCTGAATTCCCCTCCCAAAAGGCAGATGATTAATATCTTATCTAACAAATATCTTCCTTTTTAAATAAGACTACTTATATCTGCAGTATAGAGTTAAATATTAAGGCTGTAAATCTAATCCCAAGGTCTGGCTGCTTCCTTACAGCAGCTATTTTTAGCCTACAAATGCTCCGCAGCTTATTTTAACCAGCACGAGTCAACAGAAGGATTACCTGCTTCACCACTGTGCTCTCTGTCCATGTCTCACAGTTGGACACTAGTGTAACCACTGACACAGAAGGGCTTGCCTCCAGAAAAAACCTACCTGAACTTCAGACGACTACATTTGGTAACTAAAACAAAGCATTTGCCATGTCTCGGTTTAGCAGAAGGCTACTCAGAGGTCTTTCTTGATTCTTAAGGGCTACCAGGATGATTAGAGGACTTGAACATCTCTCATGAGGAAAGGCTGAGAGCTGGGGCTGTTTAGCCTGGGAAGAGAAGACTGAGAGGGGATCTCATCGACGCTTATAAATACCTGAAGGGTGGGTGTCTGGAGGAAGGGGGCAGACTCCTCTCAGTGGTGCCCAGTGACAAGACAAGGGGCAACAGGCACAAACTGGAACACAGGAAGTTCCATCTGAACATGAGAAAAAATGTCTTTACTGTGAGGGTGACGGAGCCCTGGGACAGGCTGCCCAGAGAGGTCTGGGGTCTCCTTCTCTGGGGACATTCAAGACCTGTGCGGATGCCATCCTGTGCAATGTGCTCTGGGTGATCCTGCCTTAGCAGGGGGGTTGGACTAGATGATCTCCAGAGGTCGCTTCCAACCCCTTCGCATCTGTGAATCTGTGAATCTTAAGAGTCTTCTCCATGGCTGCAGCAGCCAGGAGAGTGTTCAAAAGAGAGTAAAACTCGAACAGAAATCTAGCAAATACAAGAAACTTCCCAGGTTAGCCTTTCAGAAATCATGTGGGGGTTGGTTTTTTTTCTTTTGACTAGGCATTAATGCTGCTTTGTACAGTTTTTATGCACACTCAAATGTTTTTATGTACACTCTGCACTCAAATCTCATCAGCAGTTTCCTTCTGATCAAGCTAGGGTGAAGGCAGGCCTTTTAAGATGGAGCTGTGCTCAGACCAGATTCCCAGTATAGTCTTGTAGCTTGAAAACACCCTTTTTTCTCTACAGAGCTTTGAAGCGATATAGTTTCAAAATTATGTATTATTATATTATATTGAAATTTGAAACTCTGTAGTTTCAAATCCCACTATCTTGTGTGTGTCAGTAAAAATGATGGGTCTTCTGGGTAACTAACTGAAGCCATTGCTGCTTTTCCTTTGTGTGCTGAGACCTGCTTACAGGCGTGACTTCATCTACTCATTTGTTTCTTACTAATGGAAAAAAAAACCCAACCAAAAATAAACCAGTTCACTGACTTGCTGGGCTAATGGGTCAGAATCTATTTTTATCCACAAAGATACTATAAACCTTTTTTTTTTTTTACTTTCAAGAACAGTAGAGCAATTAATACACAATTTCTTACTTTCTATTAAAGTTAACAGACACAAAAGCTAGTGGCCGGAAAGTTTAATAAAGTTTACAGAGAAGTAATAGAGGTTCTGCATGAGAAAAAGAAGCCCAGGCTCAGGAAAGGAATGACACTGATGGTGATGAGTATTGTAGGTGGTGTATCTGGGAACTGATGTCTTACGATGCCAGATTTGAGTGGTCAGACTGACATCGTGTCAGTAACCCTGAGCCACGTAGTGATGGTGCCACACGTTACCAAGAAAAGCACGCAAAACAGATCAGGAGAAACTCATCTGTTTCAGTGAAGGCTGATTTATGCTTTAAAATATTCAGATTCTTCTTTTTTTCCAAACATTGGGGGCAGGTAGGAAGGTACGAAGGGATGGTTTGTTTTCAACTTAAACATTATAAACGTGGCACTTTTAAAAATTATTCTTAATATCCACATAAACCCCTCAAAATTTTCAGCTCTAACAATAATCCTTGGCATAGAAGGATGATCAGAAAATTATTAGAAAATGAAAAATACATAAAATAATGTGCTCTGCTGATCTAATTGTACTTACAGATTTCACTGTCTTTTTTCTCTTCTGTCCCTCCGTATCCCAGGTGAATTAATGCAATGACTTTCCAACAGGGCTTTGTTCAACTACTGGGCTTTTTTTGACTTCTCCCTCTCTTCCCTGTACATGTATCTGCAATTTTCTTTATTTACCTTTCCTAACAGGTATTTATTTCACCTTATTTTTATCACTCCAGCTTCTCTGTTGGAAATTTAAACAGTTTTACATGAGTGGCTCATAGACAAATAAAACACACCCAAAAAGAGAGCAAAATAAAGCCTTTTTCTTTCCCCCTTGTTTTCACTTCCCTCTTTACACCTCAGTGCTAGCAAAAACACTTCAGTCTCTTGAGGGAAGAGCAGATATTAATGCAACTGGCCTGAGTGAGCAGCAGGAGCCCCCTGTCAAGTGTCTGCACCTCCCAGGACCCTCTTCTGCTTCCTTCAGGGTCCAGACTCCAGTGAAGATCTTACCATTCACTCTGGAGCAATAAGCTCTAAGCTGACAGGCTCACAAAAGTCCACATGCTTTTCAGGGCTTAGCTGTTACATTCTCAAGGCAAAAAAAAATGAAGAGAGTGACGTGGTTAGAGCTGCTGTCTACCTCCATGTGGCTCCAGCGGCCAGATGCACTGCTTATCCAAAGTCCTCTGCTCAGCACTTGCAGTTCTCCACAGAGAAGATGTCCAGTTGGGTTACTCAGTTGCAAAGACCCCTAAATAGTCAGCAGAGATCAGCAATGCCTCTGGAGACTGATGGAGGGTGCGCCTCACACTACGGTTGACCTGCTCTCAGTACAACCCCTACCTCTGCCTGCCTCTGGCTGCTCCACTCCTGGCCACATGCTGCTCGCTGCTAGTTCCCTTGCACCAGCCCTGGTGCTGCTAGCGAGCCACTTCAGAAGGGTCAAGTGGTGGACAAGCAGACTCAGACAGAAAAAGGGGACAAATTTTCTGCTATCCTACCACTGTGGGCACGTTCACTGCAGGGATAGGTGACCTACTGGTCAGGGACAAGGCAGAGAGAAAAGGATGACGGCTGGTTTGGTATTCTGGCATGGCTGTGGTGTGAAACCACTCCAGGCAAATGGGATTTCATGTCCGTCTTCCATCCACAAACCTTTCTACTTGGGGATCTCCAGGTACCTGCCCTTTTCCAGGGTTATCTCTCCATAAGGTCTCAATACATCAGAGCATGTGGGCACTCCATTTTAGGAGTAAGAAATGTAATTATGTGTTCATCTAACAGCATGAACACAACTACATTAGAAATGCTCAACCTACCTACCCCAACATCGTGGCTATAACCCAGGCCAAGACTAGATGTCCAGGGAAGAGTGTAAATACAGAGCAGGCACACAGCAAATCTTCCTTGGTGGATCACCCCATCTTCCAGCGATTTGTGCTCAGGCACTCCCTGAGCCAGAGGTGATGTCTCTGTCCTGGAAGATGAGATGTCTTTGCATGTCTTGAGGGTGCAATATGCACGTGTTGACTGCGGTTTATTGTGCATAGCAAGTCTCACACAGCAAGGAGTCTCAGAGTGCTGCTAAATATACATTGAGTTGTTGATGCAAAACACAGCCATGACCTGATGTAGCACCTCGTAAGGGTTGGTGAGCCCTAGCAGGAAAGGATAGCTCACACAAAGGTGAGAACAGCTACTTTGGACAGGCTTCGCTCAACTGAAAGCTACAGGACATCTAAGAAATCTAATGCTTTGAAACACCTTGTCTCTCACAAACACGTTCTTGGATATTGCTCATCCTTGACATCACAGCTATGTCTGACCCTTTCTAAATGCCTGAAAATTGCTGAATGTGATACATCTCCTAAGTCCTGCTGTTACAGCCAATGCTTCTATCACTAAAATTGCTCATCACAAATATTAGCAGAAAATGAACCCTGAAATGGTGTATATGGTTTTTTTCAGCTGTATAACTATTATTATTTTTTATTTGAATGAATATCTGAGGTGTGGGTTAGCCTGCTCCAGTCCTGCACCAGTGTGGGACAACAACAGAGTGCTCACAGGTAACTATCCGCCTCTTTAGATGAAGCAGTACGGTTACGAATGCTACATTAGAGAGACGTGGGGCTACCCCCATCACAGTCCAGGCACCACAGAAGACGACAGAACTGTGAATCTTCTGGGCTGAGTCAAGTATCAAACCAGCAAACTCTAAAGTCCTGATGACAGGATGAAAATGTGCATTCAGCTGCACAGGGGCAATGTCACAGGGAGGAATTTCATAAATTGCCTGCTGAGTGCTGCTTTCTGCCCTTCAGTTTAAGGAGGAAACCTCTCTGCAGGCCTGGAGAGCTGAGCAGAGACAAGTGAAGCTCAGAACTGGGGCTGGATGCAGTGGCCAGGGCCAGAAGACCCTTCCCTGGGCAGGGCAGAGGGTCAGGAGAAGGTGAGGAAGGTGAACAAATGGATGTCCTCCTCCAATCCTTCCTGATGTGGGGCTGAGACACAGAGCTTCCTGCTAGGAAGGATCCAGGCTCCTGAGATGCCAGGCCAGACCTTCAGGAGAGGCAGTCAGCACAGGGTTTTCCTCTACAGGTGTAAATTCATGTCTGTGGTCGCATTTTGCCAGTTGAGGCTTTTTGCTCAGCACCTGACAGACATTTAAGGGTGAAGGTCCCTTCAGCTCCGTCTCAGCCTTGCGGCTCAGGCCATAGGCCACAAGCCAAGTAAAAAAAAGCATCCCCCATGGAGATAGCTTAGAAACTCACTGAGGCTCACTGACGGGTGCTCAGCAAAGGAAGGAGAATTGGAGCAGAGCAGAAGGGAGGAGGCAGAGGAAAGAGGCAGGAGAAAGAACAATGGGAATGATGTGGCCACAGAATAGCACTTCTACCACTTCTCCTGCCCTGCACCACCTCTGGCTGCTCGCTGGTGAGACAGGTACCTCTGGGGGAAGCGTGCCTTCACACGGCGAGCGGGGAACGGCAGGCGTAGGCAGCGCAGAAAGAATATTCAGACAAACACAGGGCCAAGGGAAGAATGCAAAGGCCAGGGGAGGGGAGGGGAGTGCACCTTCCACTACTCTTGAAGGGGTTTTTGTAGGAGTAGACGGCCACCAAGTAACCGAGATGGCGTGTGGCTGTGCTGCATCCCCACCTCAGCTGCTGCCATCTCCCTCAGGTACAAGTTGTATTCATCTGCTGTGCCTTACCTTTGACTGGGAGGTCTCCAAGATCGCTCTGTGGTGTGCAGGTGCACAGCAGCTCTCACTTCAGTCAGACATGTCTGAGTCAAGAACAAGCTCCGGTATGCCATGTCCCAGGTGAGGTCTGGGCAGAGGACCACTGCTGACCCTGAAACCAAGCATCCTTGTTTATCCCCTCTACACAGCAGTTTGGTAGGTGGCCCAGAGAAGACCCAGCCTCCTTCACCAAGGGTGGCAGATGCCCAGAAGCAGCAAAAAACTCAGGTCACCACCAGCCCTTATTGCAACCATAGTTTTTCTAAGTTAAGACCAGCTATCATGACAGTTCACTGCTAGGAATGAAGGGAAGTAATTTTACACCCTCTCATGCAGAAACCTTGGAGCAGCCCAGCTGAGTACGGTGATGTCTTCATCCCACATGGTAGTGAGGATCCTCTTCTTCAGTCATTCTTAAGATGGGGCATTTGAAACTAAAGAAAACTTCAGATCCCCCTTAAGAAGACTTGTACCCACCAGACTCCAGACGGTCCAATTCTTACATGTGGAGGGATGTGGCCCTCTGGTAGGACACAGCTAGCACGGTGACTGCTGCCTGCTAGCCTTCGTTGATATGTCAGCATGTGAGCAGAACATGGTTTGCCGCAGGGGGAAGTGGAAGGTAGTCACAGAGCACGGTTTCACCCTCCAGTGTACTTCTACACATACAGAACTTTCTCAGTTCCTCTGTCTGCAGAGGCCGCTTTCAAACGTTCTCACCCCCAGGAACAGCTTACTCTGCTGCTGGTGCAAGGGATGGCAGGTAATATTTTCCTCTGCCCCGTCTGCTCACTGGCCAGGACATCTTCGCTCAGAAGCTGCTGTCATTGAGCAGGCTCTGACTGTGTTGGGGTACTTGCTGAAAACGAACGCCTCTCGACATAGGCCAGGAGATCTTCTCTTGGCATTTATCGCTGTGGCTAGCACTGTGCTGCTGTGAGAGTCTTGCAGGCTAAGGCAACCTCTGTCTATTTTCTTATATTGTTCTCATCATCTGGTAACTGAACTAAGTCAGGGGACCTGATTGCCTTTCAAGCTCTAGGGATCTTCCATGATAGGTGGTCTCATAGGCATCCAGGGTGGAGCTGCTGGTGCCACCCCAGGGACTGCTCTTTCCCACATGGAGGGCAAGGAATGGCCCCACCAGCTTGTCCACCTGCCCAAAGATGCAGAAGCCAATCCCACCTCACTGGAGGCAGACTACTTCCCCTTGGTCTGCTTGAGGTGGGCCCAAACAAGCAACAAATAACTGTTCCACGGCTGCTAAAAGCTACCTTCTCCACTGCATGAATTCAGGGTTAAAGAAATTGCTTATGCATTGTGTGGACCAGGAAAGCTCATACCTCTCCTCTGTCTGAAGGGACTCAGTTTCTGTCAACAGATCTCCTCCTTGTTGAGTTATCTGGCTGTTCCCCGGAGCAGATCTCCACCCTGTAGGAGAATGCCCAAAAGATTAGGCCACACAAGACCTTTTTTTATCAGAGATGTTATACAGTGGACACCTCCAACTCTTAAGTACAGCAAAGTACAGTTTTTAAGGGCATGCAACATTAGGGTGCACACACCTCCATATTCATCTTTCTGCAAGAAAACCATGATGTGACTTTGCAAGAAATGCTTCTCCCAGCATTACTTAACACAAACCCAATGCCAGGTCCGTTTTTGAGTACATCATCTCGGAAAAGTGGGATTTTTTGTAATAACTGCTGTTCAAAGAGCATTTTCTTCACCTTCATTTCTTAAATGTGTGCACACTCTTCTCTTTGGTCTTGTTTAGTTCTTCTAGCTGCACTTATTTCCTGTTGTTTCCCAGAAGCCTCAAACAGGTGCGGTAAGCAGTGGCTTACTGCGGTGGGTGTTATATAGTACTACAAGTTTATGTTCTTCAGCTGCAGTTACTCATTGAGAGGAGGGAGGAGAGAAGAATGATTTAGCAAGATCTAAACCACTATGTCGTAATACAGTATGGATGTACGCACCAGTGGCCAGATTTTGGCCATACCCTGTATGCTGGGTAGTCTGTGGCACAACTACCACCACCCATTTCAGACAGTTCCCCCACCTGCCCAACCATAAATGATAGCTTCTTTTGGAAATCTGCTTCTGAAAACTCTACTGTTTGCATTTTTGGTTACTCAGTTTGAAAAAAAAAAAAAAGATGAATTGAAGACTAATGCACTCAATTTCCTCTGGGAAGTGACTTTAGTATTTGATCAGCAGCTCTGTCTTATTTATGAGGCAGCCTGGTTTAGGTACAGTCCCCAGTACCCTGTTGTAGTTGAACAGGCATGCTGTAGTCAAGAAATCCCTTGTGAAGAAAGGCACTTCTTCCTGGAAAATATCAGATCTGACTCCCAGGGGATGCTAGAGGTCCTGAAAAACTTGCCTGTCTCAGATGCTTCCCCAAGACAAGCATCCCACTTGTTCCCCTGACATGTCCTGTTGGCACCTATGGGACCTTTACTGACACATTTTTAAATGATGCAAATGCTAACTTTCCATCTTGTCTTCTGATTCTCAGGAAACACCAGCTGGAAAAAGAATAATGGAAAAGCATACAGCCACAGATGACTCCACTTGCACAGGAATTCCCTACGAAGACAGCAAGATACTTCTGGTTACTGTTTACACCATCGTTTTTGCCATAGGCGTTCCAGCAAACTGCATAACCTCCCTGCTTACATATTTACAAATCCGAAGGCATAAAGTAATCGCCATCTACATTTTTGGTTTATCATTGTCCGAGCTGATGTATTTAAGTACCTTGCCACTCTGGATTATCTACGTGCTAAATGATCACCACTGGAGTATGAGTATGCTGGCTTGCAAAATAACAGGATTCATCTTTTTCTGCAACATATACATCAGCATTCTGCTTTTGTGCTGCATTTCTGTGGACCGTTACGTGGCGCTGGTGTATGCCCTGGAGTCAAGGGGGAGAAGAGGACAGAAAAAGGCAATCATAATAGTGGTTTTTCTCTTTGCTGTGGTTATGATAACCCACACTCCAGTATTTTCCATGCTGGGTGATAATCAAAATGACACAAAAAGTACAGGTAAAAATAAGACCTGCTTTGAGACTTTACCGCTTACCACACTATTGGCTTCTTTCAGCTTTGCCAGATTCCTGCTTGGATTTGCCATACCTTTTACAATCCTCATTTTCACAAACTACAAAATTTTCCAAAGTACAAAAACAAGCACCAGCTTGACTTGTCACCAGAAAGCCAAAGTGAAGAATCTGGCTATCGCCATTATTGTCATTTTCCTGATCTGCTTTTCTCCCTACCATGTGGTACTTCTAATAAGATCCATATACTTTATGTTTCATCAGAATTCCTCATGTCCATTTGAAAGAGATATATATTCAGTTTTTACAGTGTTCCTGTGTTTAGCCACTGCAAACAGCGTTGCCGACCCAATCATCTACGTGCTGGTTAGTGAAAACGTCAGAAAAGATTTTTACAGGAATCTCAGAAGATGGAGATTGAACACAACCAAGCTGAATCCATCCATTAATCGAAAGACTGACAGCATAGAATTGAAAATGTCAAAAGAATCACAGGAAGGAGCGCTGAGAAAAGAAAACAAAGAAATACCAGATTCATCTGCCGTTCAGAACAACTGTAGTAGTGGGAAAGACCGAGCAGCTAGCAGTTAGCTGCTGACACAAATAAGACGTTCCCAACACCAGCACATGAGTATTTACATGCTGACATCCGTAGGAAACTTCGCTGTAGTGCATGGGCCTGGGACTCCTTGAGGATGTTACAGGAGTGATACTTCTCATTTCTGTTTGTCTCCTACAGCAACGTTTGCCCACCAATATCATTGGTGAAAATATTGCTTTGCGAAGGACATGTGGAATAAACTAATTTGACTCAAATTGAAATCTTAAAAGCTTGGGGTTTGGGCTGGCTCCTTTCCTCATACAAATTCAGAACCAGTTTTATCTTCTGAGACGGACAAAAAAACCCCTCCCTGCTGAAGAGCGCAATGTAGGGCCCAGTTTTACAGTTGAAAATTCTAGTTCCTGAGGAGATACACGTCCAGATTCTCACACACGTATTCTGTTGTTCACGTTTGTGTTTAACCAGTGGGAAAAAATATTAAAAATGAGGAACTCTTTCAACAAGAGCCTTGAAAATATTCCTAGTACTTCAGTACGCAGCTTTATCTAGCTTGCACAGTCCGGGGAGAACTAAAGGGCAAAAGACCGCCCTGATAACACAGACCAACAGCACTCCTACTGTATTAGTCAAGATCCTGCACTGTCCTGAAATTCTTAAAAGGTACAGTTCTAATACTTCATATTCTACATTTAGTAGATTTGACCCATTTTACAGTTTAAATCTGGAATGCACTGAAGTATATAAAAGTCACACATTTCTGAGTGGTGTCATGGACTGGTTTTATGCCATCTCCGAACATTTGTTGAACTTGTGTTTCACTTCTAACGAAGCTAACATCTCCCTTTTGGTATTGATCTAACTTTTAGCAGGTATGAGACTATCCAAGTGTTAAGTGCCTTACTGAGAAGGGGGTGCTAGCAGCATGGAGAAGAGTCCCTCCTCCCGTAGATGGGAACTCCCTTGGACATGCTGGTGGTGCACACACAAGACTATGCTGGGGCAGATTTCGTTGTTGCTGCTGCCACTTTCACTATGAATAAATTATTGATGGTAGTATCCTGTGCCTTCAAACCAGAAATTAAAAAATGAGAATGATACAAATCTGGCAAGATTTATCTAAATGGCATCTTCATATTTTTATGTGATCAAAGTAAAACAGACAAAGAGCACGAATAATTTGGATATTTGAGTACGTGTTTGTAAAGTGTTTCACAGCGTCATTCTGCTTCACCTGTAATGTTGTATTTCTGTAATTTTTATATTGTCATTAATGTTGACAGTTCTGAACTGAACTAACATTAGTCAATGTGAATTAAATACAATACTGTTAATGTTTTAAACTTTTCATAGGCATTTCTCTATATTATGCTTTATTCTTATGCACTTGTGCAAAGAAGCTTTGGGCCAAAGCGGCATTTCCTTAAGTTTTGTATTTATGACATTTTTTAATTTTTGTATTATTTAATTACTTCTCTGGCATCTACCGATGAAAGGCTTGTGTCCTCTTCACATAATACTGAATTGAACAGGAGAAAAATGTGAAATTTTGTTGTGATGCTAATTAGCAGATTGTGGTTTTCTACTTCCCTATGCATCCCAGGGATCAAACTCTCCAAGGTACCGAGGAGAGATCTGCAAAGTGCTGAATATCTGTAGCTGTGCTGAAAATCAAACTTTACATTGCTATAAAACAAACAAACAAACAAACCAACCCCCACCCTTCCCCNAAAACCCCCCATGCAGCGGGCATTGCTCATAACAGCCCAGTCAGGCAGGGCAGTGGTGATTAACCTCTGAAGATGCATATGCAAATATGCAAACTGCCCCAACCTCAGGATTTACGTAGGCTAAATGTAAAACTCTGATGAACTATAGCAGCGAATTTAGAAGAAACCAAAGATACCGACTTCTGAACTGACTGAAATGGATGTAAATTAGATATTGACCTTGAAGAATTTTTAAATCTCTCTGATGTTTTTCCTCTGATAAAACGTGAGTGTCTTTAGAGCAACTGATACTGGAGCCCAGTGCTGTAGGTGCAGGGGATGGGGATTAGCAGGGTCTGACACGACATCCGTAACTCTTTTGCCTTGCCTAACGTACCTGCTGTTCTAAATTACTACTTCGTTACGCATCTTCTTCTAATGAAAATCCTGGAGCTTTTTCGTTCAGATTCACTCTGAAATAAAAGCCTTAGGGGTGATGAGGCTCTGTATATCCTGACCCAACGTTGAAGATGACCGAGGTGATCTCCAGAGGTGCTTTCTCAAATGAAATATTCTGTGACAGGGATTAGGGGCCAGGTACCGAGCCACGTGTTCACATGGGAAAACTGCAAATCCTGACTTCCCTGGATAAATGGAAAAGCAGCTTTACGTCTGAGTGAGGATGTCAAGAAATGTTATTTCCACATGGTTAAACGATCCCATCAGATAAGCCGACTGCTTCTCATGTGATAAATTGAAGCACACGGTCTGTTTTGTCACACAGATACTGACTGCTCCATACAGGCAAGGGAAGGGTCTCAACACTGCTAGCGACACAGCAAAGGACACTACTGAGGTCAGAGCAGATCTGAAGGATGGACTTGTTGTGTGGATCTTCCCATCCTTTCCTCCTGCAGGGACAGTACCAGTGAGCCTGCAGGGACTGCCTCCTGCTGTGAAGAAAGGTTGACTACTACATCACATCTGCAGTTCTCAGCCCAGCTATTCAGATCTGTTCCCCCATTTCCTCAACTCAGTTTAAACTATAAGATGACTTGGAGAGAGTGCAGAACCAAGGCTAGGCCATGCTTCCCAACTTGATCTTTAGATGGCCAAGTCTCCACATGTGTGGCTCAGAATGGATAAATCACTCACCAGTGTAACAGAGGCGAGATTCAAAAATTCACTCTTTTTTGTATACAGTATTTACTCAGGTATAACTTCCATAATTTGATTTAAAGAAGGGTGGGCTACTGAATAAATAAAACATGGCTTTATTTTTACATGTGTCTCAGACGTTAATAATGTACCTGGGAGATAAGTGGATCGCTGATTATTTTAAGTATGACTGTGAAGCATGAAGTGCATAATTTCTGGCTATGAACTAGAGCTAGCCAAACTAGTTTTTGCAGACAATATATCCGATTCATTTGTTTATTCATCAATTTTAAGTTATTTCTAAAGACTGCATTTTTTAGTAATTGTTTGGAGTAACTCACTCATAAAAAAACTATTCCTGCCTAAGAAATGCTTTCATGTTCAGTATTAAATTTTGCTTCAAGAGGATAGTTATACAAAACAGGCAAAACCAGATAGGAATGAAGGCAGACTCTCTATGCCTGGCGAAGTTGGTGACCGTGTAGCCGATCTGCTTTAGTCCCTGCTATCAGAATTTCTGTTGGGTAGTGAGTGATGAAACCCAACTCAGAACCAGGCCTTCAGAAACACCCACAATGTAATAGCTTGTCTTCATGAGCATATTGTCACCCTACAGGTCCCCTACACTGCGGGATTGGTCTTTTAGGAAACATCCTCTATATAGTGAAATGACGCCAAAGTTGCCTGACAGGTTGAAGTACCCGTCTTATTGTCAAACCGGCACAAACTAAAGGCAGCAAATAAGGGTGGGGGGGATTGCATCAAAGAGATGAAGTAATTTTTTAACCTCTTTGGTGTGTAAGGAAGCACACAGTTTGGCAGCATCCCCAAAGCTGGATCTCCCAGCTTGTCTTCTGCATCTAGGATCTAGAGACGAGGATGTGATACCCACCAGTCCTCTCCAGCCCTTCTAGTCCCTCCTGGAGTGGTTTGCATCCCGCTGCACTCCCTCTTTCCCCTGCACAATGAACCTTTGCACAGGAGAGTGCGTTACTCGTACTCTGTTTGCGAGGGATGCAGCATGGCCTCATGATGCAATCAAGGGAAAGCAATGTGAACCATAAAAAGAGCAACTAGTTATCCCAAATTAGACTAATAATAATATCCTGATAATAGATGTCAGTTGCTGCCATCATGAACAATTGGTAAGAAAGAGTAGGACTCTAAACTCATTATGTCTCATGGCTGTAATGCAGATCACCGATAACTTCAAGTTTTACTCTCTTACTCCATCCTGTAAGAAATGCTTAGAGATAACGAAGCAAAAAACCAGCCTTGCAGACAGATAGAAAGTTTGCTGAGGAGAGGTGATAAGCTGTGTGGTAAGAATTTCACAGGACATCACATGAATATCATCTACACAAGGAAGCTCAAAGTAAGCCATCTCAGGACACCGTGAAACGATCCTTCCAGTTTGGCAGCCTCAGTCCGTAACAGGGCCCATAGTCTTCAGCCCACGATCACAGAGCATCCCCTGCACGGTCAAAGGTCTCTCTTCAAATGTTTTCTTGAGGGAGGTGAGGAATCAAAGAGAAGAGAGGTACTGTAGGAAAAGGGTGTTGTACGATATGCAAAGTCCTGAAAAGCCCTGGAAACCTAAAGTCGCAGATGTTCCAAGCAAGTATGCAAATACCCGTGTGTTCAGAAAGCTGCTCAGAAACGTATCGCAGTTCCCCATCTGCAAAATGGGACACTTCTTCCCTGGAGCGCTGTCTGCCTGCCTGCTTGGTTTAAAACAGGAGCCCTCGCAGGAGATGACCAGAAGGAGTGAGCAGGTGTGCCGTATGCATACGCAGCGGGGCAGTGAACTCTGCGGAGGTACTACAAGGTCCTAAAGTACAAATTCTGACGAGTCAGCACTTTCAGCGTCAGATTCAAAGCACTTCGTTCACTTCTATTGATCCTGGGGCATCAGAGAGGATTAAAAAAAAAAAAAAAGCAGATTTTCATTTTAACTGTGGGTCTCCTTCTGGTAACATGGGCACTAGACACCTGGGGACTTCCCTGGGATATTTTGGTGTTTGGAGGTGTTTTGTTGCTTCCACAAGGTAAGAGTAATACCAATCCACAGAGCTCACTTCCAGAGTGGAAACACTCAGGGCCAGGCGCTCACGAGGCTCACGGTGCCTCTCCGGGTACCGGACTGAAGACAATCAGTAACACTAACGACCTTTGCTGTTGCAACTTCTGCACACAGTAGGCCACCAGTAATAACCTTTAAAATCCTCGGTGCTTGAGATCCATCCATGTGGACATTGCCCCTCAGGTCTTCCCTTCACAGCACAATTTTTGTAGGTTGGGAAGCACTTTCCTAGCGTGAGTTTTCTGGAATGGGTCTCTGACAGTGCGAGCCTGATCAAGTCGAGGCAACAGCACTATTAATTGTACTGCTTGATTAATTCAGCGTTGGGTTTTGCCTGTCTTAAATAAAGGTGAGAAGACTGGGCTCACACTACCCACTACAGGTAGGTTTTATTATTGTATGTTTGACATTTATAGGCGACTTGACAGCATGTTGGGTAAAGGACATTTGATAAGGTATTATCCTGCAGTTTTCCATTTAGCCGCATGTGCCTTTCCTGTCTACCTCCAATTCTTTTCTTACAAGCTTTCCTAAAATGAGGTTTATGAAAATGGACCATCATAGCTGGGTGGAATGGGGCACTTAACTGCACCGCTTGCCGGAGCAGCTGTGTCCCACAGATAACAGACGCACGAGGCTCAAACTGAACTCGGGACTGGGTGCAGCAACGTGCAAAAGGGAAGAAAAATGTACGTTAAATAACAAGGGAACGGGGGGCTATGACTGACTTCTTGCTTTCTTGACCGTTACTGTGGGAACAGCCCACTGACAAAAGGCAGGAGATTCTAGCCAGGCCGAGTACAACTCTGAAGTTTCTGTCAGAAACAAGGAAAAAGGGGTGAATGGGGAACTTCCTTTGTGCAGGGGGGTGTGAGGGAGATACAGGCAGACTGTGAGGTACAAATTATATTAAATATTTGACTTTTTGTTTTCTTAGCATTGTTTCAGATACTAGAACAATTTCTTAGTCAAATTCCAAGATGAGAAACATCCCTGTACAACGAAAAATCCCAAGAAATATTTTTTTCCTCTGGAGATACTGAAAACCATTACAAATAAATCAATGTAAAGTTAAACCAAAGCAGCCCTCCTCCCCTGAAGGCTGTAGAAAATTGAATGTGAATCTGAACTTTTTTTGCTGGCCTACAGTTTCAGATCATAATGACTTCAACCTCCACAATTTGGAGGAATTTGGGTTTTTTTAATGTAGAAATGTAGTTTGCACTTATTCCACGATGTAAAGTAACATTAATGTATAATGCTGACTTGTCCGTGCTTCAGTATCATGTCTAATTGACTAGCATGAAGAAAAGCCTTTATGAAAGCAACATATCATTCAAATATTGAACATATAAGTCAACTATGGCTTGTGAATCTACTGCCTCTGTTCCAAACCATGCCGCAGAAATGGGATTCCATTTCAGAAATGACATCGAGAAGTTAAGTCCCCTTTTCTTCACTTCCAGCTTTTGTTTGGATAAATTTCTTTGGGGTTTCCAGTGTAATTCAAGCCCTTGATCCCTTTTAAGACGTGGGATGATGTCTTTCCAGGAGTTTAATGTAGTCACAAGAGGGCACCAGACTCTAGCCTATTTCTCCTGCTGGCCATGGTGGACTTCACAGTGGAAGGAAAAAAAAAATTAGTTATCTCTTATATCTCTTAAGTTCACAGCCTGTAACCATAAAGACTTTGTGCTGCTAGGAAAAACAGTCCGTACGGAGGAGTGTGTGTGTGTGTGTCTGTGTGCTCACGCTTACCGTACTGTACTTACAGCTGTCGAGGCAGACACAAGTCGGGTCGTAGTGTTTATCCCGTTATGGCAAACACACAACCTTTTTCAAACGGTGGCTACAAACAGAGAGAAAAACAGGAAGCAAAAAAAAAAGCCAGAGAACAAAGAAAAATCACGGGGAGAAACAAAGAGAGAGTCAATTCCCTTGCACCACACAATAAAAAATGGAGGATGATGGACCTTGCCAGGACCTGTCCGTGATTCCCTGGAGAGGCGGTAAGTGGCAGGAGGCAAACACCATCTAAGGCTTTCAGCTGAGCCAGCCCCTGCGGTGCATAAACACCCAGCAAATTCTAAACTACTCTTCCAGGAGCCCCACTCTGCCTCAGCAAACCTCTCCACATCCTCCTGCACCTCTGCTCACTGCAGCTCCCGTGACTTTATCCCAAGTCTATCGGCATTTAGTGCTACTCGTTAGTCAGATTAAGTAAGGCAAATTGAAGATTTATTATTCTGTTAACATTTGACACGTTGAAATGATTGCTGGGAAACCACTGGCTACCGACGGAGCACCAGGAGGCAGGAGGTAACATTCCTTTATTGCTGCAAAAGTCAAAGCTGTCATTCCCATCAAGGCACAGGACCGGAGCAGAGAACAAGAGTAGCTCGCAGCCCGTTATCTGTGTTCATACTCGTGCTTCTAATTGGGTTAACCCTTTAACCAGATAAGGCAGACAGGCATTAGCAATCGTTCTCTTAGGAAAAAAATAGGGTAAAAAAAATACATTTTTAATATGCCTTTTCATGCCCTTACCTACTTCTTAGGCTCAATTTTGGATACCCTCCCTAAACTGTAATTGCTATGTTCCTACTATAATTTATGACTTTCTTTTTTCTTACAGACTGTGTAATTCAGGTAAGTTGTCATCAAATCAACATCAGCAATAATTTGTGGATACAGTACGTTTTCCAGTTTAACCTATCAATTCACCAGACTCCAAAACAAAATCTGGAAACAATCCAAACACTCCAACAAGCCATCGCAGCCTTCTAAAGAACACAGAGAGTTCAATTTAACTTGCAGATAAAGCATTAACTTCTATACCAGCATATTTCTCTTACGGATGCTTCATTTTATTCTCTTTGTTATTAATGATGGGTGTATAGAAAATCACATTTCACTAATGCTGTCAGCGGCTTGTTACTGAGTCTCAACCACCAGAATTAAGTTCCTGTGTAAGAAACTCAGCGTCCTTATTTTCCTACTTCTTTCCCATTTTTCATGGTCCAAATGCTTAACAACTTTAAGGCAAACTTAAAAAGAAATAACTGACCTACATATTCACAAAAGTTTTGTTAGCTTTAACTATGCTTTTGAATTATAAATCTCCAGTTTGCTACTACTGCAGAAATTAGTTTCCCACCGGTATTGTAATTTTGAGGGACACAACTTCTAGAAACAGCGCCGTGCCTTCCAAAAGGCTGGTTTCAAGAGCGAAACACTGTAATATCAAAAGATGCAGAACACCAAAGGTGTAAGCCTCAAATCTGGCCTAAAAGATCTGAAAGGCATACTCTAATGTATGTTCAAGGATATATGAAAAAGGAATTATTCATTAACTTCTTCAGCTTGCAACCGCTTCAGGCTATTTTGTTCTTACAGCATCTGCAGTTTTCAAAGGAAGGTAGAGCTGGTGGAGGAAAAAAGATCTTCATATGCACAGCACAAACATATTCATGAGAAACAGAGTAACTCCCAAGATGAAAATACAGTACTTAGCTTGCTGCAAAGAAAGGAATACCTTGTGTAGTGACAGGCTGCACATGGTTTTCCAGCTTGTGGGTGCTATTTAATAGTAGATGCTTAGTTGCTATAGCAACTGTCATACCCCCACGGTATTTAGCTTAGATATGGAACACATATTTTAAGCAGCACCAGACAACATGGCATTCAAGTGTCCAAAATGTATCTTTAAAAGAAAATCCCCATTATGAAGGAAGTAGGTGTGTTCCTCTAGTTATTAGAAAACCTTTGTAAGACAACACTTTAGAAATGACAAAACAATCTTGTCCCTCACAAACAAAACAGAACTACCACGATGATCCAGAAGAGGGCTTAGAAGCCTTAAAATAAAACCCCAAACAACATTCAGCACTTAAAAAATCCATCTTTGCTTGCTGCTGCTGCATAATCTGGAGGCTTTTGCTGTTTGGCACAGTGCACGGTGCTTTGCCATTAGAGGTTCCTACTGTGGCATTAGTATCTCACTAGGTATCGCTTAGAAAGTCTTAACTTGGTGTCATGCAGGCTTTGTTCCTAGCAGAGATGTCCACTACCAACACAAAGCCACAAAAAACACAAGGCTGCTGGCCCCTGCCTGCCAGTGCGCATACGCATTATTTGTGGTTTCGTGGTTGGAATTTCTCAAGCCTGCCTTGTAGCTCCTTCGGTTGTTGTAGCTTTGCATATCCCCCGCCATGGAGAACAATTGCTCTGAACTGGCTGGCAAGTGTAAATCTTGCTGAAAAGACTTTTATTTTCATAGAATCACCAAATCACACAATGGTTTGGGTTGGAAGGGACCACAAGGATCATCTAGTTCCAACCCCCTGCCATGGGCAGGCACACTCTCCACTAGACCAGGTTGCCCAAAGCCCCATCCAGCCTGGCCTTGAACACTGCCAGGGGTCCAGGGGCAGCCACAACTTCTCTGGGCACCCTGTGCCTCAGTACCCCCACAGTATTGCATTGTTGGGTTGCTGGTGGTTACGGAGCATAAACAAATACTGTGATATGAGGGCACTCTTTTTTTCAGGTCCTTTCCACCTTAAGAGGAAACTGATGGCCAGTAACTTCTACAGCTGTCTGTGAAGGGTCCTAAACTCACACACGACCACTTTAACCAGGCGAGATAAAAGAATTTGCAGGCTAGTACAAGCTTAACAGCTTTCACAAGTCTCATTTCCACCGTATTTCCTGCAGTCAAAACATATGAATACCTCTTCTTATCAATTTTTTATCCATGAAAGTTCCACAAAGTTACTAGCTGACCTGGATAAACACAGCGGTTCTGGTTTTAACATATAGGGTTTCTTAGGGTGAAAAAGTTCTTTTTAGCTCATTCTTTGCTCATTTCATAGCTCATGTCATCCCTGATTCCCCCGGCCTCCTAGCAGATAGATCAGATACCCACAGCCATGAAACCTATGACCTGAGGCAGACAGATTTCTGCCTAGGAACAGATTTGCTTTGCCACTGTCGTACTGACAGCCGCATACCCTCCCTCCCATCACCCGTCCACTACCGCTCTGCAGTTTTCACCGGCACGAACACCCAGCTGAGCCCATACAGTCAGCCAATGGTTGCCATATTCAGACACGTAGTAGCTGGTGCATGGATTGTGATGCTATTGTGATTGCTCTATGCTATTCTCATTTTGTAAGCCACTAACATTTGATGCCAGCATCATTATCATCCAATGTCAAGCTACAGTTAGCCCACAAATGCTGCCTCACTCACTATGAACGTTTTGGGTTGTTTTACAGGCACCAGATGTCCCCTGTTCTTTGTCCAACCCCCTCCTACAGGCAGAGCAACAGCTTTTCCATGCTTTCCTCCAGTGGAGGAGCAGCTTACCCTTACTGAAGGCTGAGCAGAACTTTCACCCCCCTTTGGTGGTCCACACATTAACACGCTGTAATACTTTCCCTTAAATTCAGTGTGCTGTGACTGCAGCCACACGCAATGAAGTTGTATCCTGTACCTGGCTTATGGGGCCCAGCTGAGCTGCTACAACAGGCTTACTTCTTAGGGAACAGCCACATTTAATTACCCTCCTCAGCCTTTCTTCCATCTGCTCCTGGATTTTTTAGGCGAGCTCTGCTGCAGGAATGTGCTAGTCTGCAGAAGCACTCAGGACTGTTTCATAACACCGCCTGTCTCGGAGGTAATCAGAATTTGCCAGGTTGAGCTTAAAGGAAACGGTACAAGTGGGCCTCTTGCCCTACTCTGGAGCCAAATTAAAAAGGCAAACACTTTAATCAGACAGTAATTATGAGAGAAACAATACAGACTCATAGCAAGTCCTCATGGTCTTTAGCAGGCAGAGGCAAGCAAGCTCTGTCCCCACTCTGAACCAGCGGGATGACAGCCAAAACCCTTCCAAACCTCAGGCAGTCGTGCCGGCGCAGCGCAGAGCCTGAGCTCACACACCTAGTGTCTCCATAAGGCTCGCTAGCCAGAGCCCAGCACCGCGCTGACGACAGCTCGGGGCTGAGTCATGTCTGGTTGGCTCCAAGCACCGGCAGCGCAAGCACACGTTTTCCTGCCTCCGACTGCACAGCCGTACTCCGAACGGTTTGCCCAGCTACATAAACCCCAGGGCCCCCGGACCAGAGGCAGAAAGCACTGCAGGAGCACAGAGCGGAAAATGCTTCGCTGTCAGCTTGGTGTTGGTATTGAGGCAGGACTCCATCCTATCTCGCTGAAACTAGTTGTTTCAAAGCTTAAGCAACCTCCTGACTAATTTTCCTAACATCTTTATCTGAGGGTTTGCAAGCCACTGGTTGTGAAACACTGTGCTAAGCCTCATACAAACACTGAGTAAGAGACAGTGCTCTAAGAGCCCAAGAAACACGCCCTGCAACAGACCTTTCCATGGGCTAGAAATAAAGTCGGTGCGGGGATCCAGTGGAGAGTGAGGAACGTCACTGTGCGTGTACTTCTGTTTCCTGTTCATCTATGTAAAGATTATCTGCATTAGCCCTTTAAAACTATTAAAACCCACTATAACAATTTGTAATGTGGAAATGTCATGGACTGAGACTCTTTGTGGAGCTTGAAACTGCACAAATAAACTGGAAATTCCGTCTTCTTTGTCTTTTAACAGCCCGGTTTCAGCCCTGCTCCCAGCCACTGAGTTCCTGTTAATTTCTGTGGTTTTATGAACACCGTCAAACTCTAAAGCAGCCTTCCCGTCACGGCCGATGTGCAAGTCTGGCCAGCTCAGCAGGGGCAGAGCAGCTCTGAGAAAAGAGCAGTAAAGCTCCTGAGGCATCAAGCACAGCCCAGCACAGGCTTGCTCCAGAAGGGAAGCAAGGACACTGGGAGGGAGGGAGGAGGTAGCGGCTGCTTTCCAAGGAGCATGGCGTGCAGGTCACACCACCCGGTACCAGCCACCACTGGAGGAAGAGGCAGGCTGAGGCTCCCAGGAAAGCAGGCTCTCTGTCGGAGCAAGCAGCCAGCGGGACGAGAAGAGCCGGGGCTGGCTGCCAGCACGGCTCCCGCAGCCGCTCAGCAGCACGGCTGGAGCCTGCGTTCACGTGCAGCTCTCGCCGACTGAAGCCGGGCCCATCCTTCACCCACACCCAGCCCCAGCTAACACTGCCCAGCCAAGGGAAGGGGCTCAGGGTAGCAGTTCCACTGGAACCAGCCCTCCTGCTCCGGGGCAGGAGCCCCAGCTCAAATAAGCCCCAACACTTGCTAAGGATGGATCTGCACCTTGGACCCGCTCGGAGGGGTCGAGGTGATGCCTGCTCCTGTTAAACCAGCCCTGTACCTCCTGTTGTCAAGCAAAAATGGCATCCCACTCACCCCTTGTTGGCGATCACATTTGTATAAAGGTCGCCAGCACTTCTAAATCCCCTCAGGACTGCCACGCACCCTAAGATTTTGCTGGGTGCCAGTGGCCACCCATCTTCCTAGGAGAGATCTGCTGAGCTGGATTGCATCATTTTCTTCCCTGTCATCCGTGTTAGTCATTTCATCAGCAAGCAGGTTGCTCTGCAGTGTCTCAGTAGGTGCAATGCCTCTCAATTGTCTAGAGGCTTTGAGCGCGTGTTCTGAATCACTTCTCAGTTTAAAAGTCTCCTGCCACTTCTGACCAGTAATTTCCCCCCTCCTTTTCCTATTTTGTGTGCAGTTCTTGTCTCCATTTCCAATAACCCCTACCACATTGCTTTGCAGACATTTCTTTCCAGTTCTGCTCTATGCTTTTTTTATAGAACTTCAACTTAGGCATCAGTTCTGCTTTTGCTTGCAGATTATATTAGCCGTGAAAGTTTCGTGGGCTGAGAAAACTTCATCAATATATAAATATCCGTTCAGGAAATTACCAGGTTTTCACCTGTTCCTTTTAACTCTGCTGTTAAAATTTCGTCTACCAAAACCAGTAGGAGGATGAAAAACTTTATCGCGCAGCTAAAATTTGATCAATCTCTTTATCATATTGCGGTTACCATTCAATTCTTTATAACACTATTTTATACCTATCAGAGGTCGTTTGCTTTCTAGTAAATACTTTGGGTATTGTTTTGCACAGGTCTGTCCAGATTTTTTCATTTTGACTTTGCAAGTTTTGTTTCTCACGTGTGAGACATCAGTTTTCTCCCGACAATAATCAAATCTTGTCATACCTAGATGACACATAGTTTCTCAGCTTTTCAAAGACGACCGAGTGCTGAGAACCCTTCACAATTTTTCTTTCAGTGGCTTAGTGGGAAACGTAGATGATGCAGTTTTTAAGCCAACAGACATCTTCTGGTTTCACTGGAGAATTTATTGGGGAAAAAGAACCCCACAAACAAAAATGTCAAGACCTTCTCATCGTATCTAAAAGGAAAAAGAAAAAAAAAAAGAGAGGGGACTTACGTACCTTACCCTATAGATGATGCTATGACTAGAAAGAGCAATATCAGTGAACTCTTCTAGCAGCGATCCTGCAAGGACCAGCACTCACGCTGCCTCGAAAGGGAAGTCTGGAGGGGCTCAAGGGCTCTGCAGGATTTATTGCGGGATTGCCTGTTTGAATTCTCTGCAGAGAAACTGGAAGCTCATGTGAAGCTGAACAGAGCATGAGAACATCTCTCTGCGTGGTACTGCTCTTTCAGAGTTTTGAATCGTGTTTTTGCACCACGATGCCCCAAGTGTGGTGCAAGAAACTGTAAAAAAAAAAAAAAACAAAAAAACAAAAAACCCAAGGGGAAACACGGCACTCCGTAACCCGTCCTGTGCCGACAGCACACCTTGCCTTGCCATGGAAGCGTTTTCCTCCTGCTTTCTCGTACCAAGCTCCGGCTCGGTCGTTCCACAGCCCTTCCTACCGAATCCCAGCCCAGGCCCGGT